>ML677401.1:12262671-12514644 GCA_007922305.1 Dermatemys mawii
GACAGCTCACAACACCCGTCCAGCCCAGTCACAACACCCATCCAGCCTAGTCCCCACCCAAGGGATAGCTCACAACACCCGCCCAGCCCAGACCCCGCCCAGGGGATAGTTCACAACACCCATCCAGCTGGAGGCTCTGGGAGGGACGGGGAGGAGTGGTGATGGGGCACACTGGAGGGGAGGGGGATGAATTGGGTGGGGAAAGGCAGGGCCTGGGCAGGGCAGGAAGAGACGGGGCAGGATGGAGGCTGGGGAAAGGGATGGGGTGGGGATAGGGCCTGGGGTGGAGCGGGGGAGGGAAGAGGTGGGACGAGGGTGGGGGTTTGGGGGAAGGGGTCGGGTGGGGGCAGGGACTGGGGTTGAGCAGGAGGCTGAGCACACCCCGGGCCCAGAGGAATTCGGCGCCTATGTTGTGTTCGAAGAGATCAGGGGAGAACCCTTGTGTCTGAGCTGAATTTCCTTCTCCCAGTAAAACAAACTCTGCTCTCCAAGACTGGGACCTACTGCACTTAGTGACGGCTTCCGAGCCCTCCACGGTCACAGGGCATTCAGTGTCTAACTCATGCAATGCACTCCGTGGTCTCTGGAAAGCGTTGTGTCAAACCAAATTTGATTCCACTCGGCGCTATACAAATCTCCAGGCAACCAGGGCTTGCTCATTTTCCTCCTCATTCTTCCAGCTGTTGAATCAGAGCCTGGTCGCTCCAGTCATCAGCTCAGATTACACCGAGTCCCAAAGAGAGTCTTACCTAGCAGAGAGCCTCCGCAGAAGGGCTGTCCTCCCTTGTGCAGCATGGCGATCCACGGAGATATTCCTCGCTGGGCATAGCGCCCGCTGGAAATCCGGGCCAGCAAACTCCTGGAAAACTTTGGCTTCCCACACACTGAAACCGTAAAGAGTAAGGTCAGACGCAAGAGAGACACACGTGAAACCCACCTGAGACGCCGAGTTCTCTGGCATAGATGGACGCACGTCCCCAGATCAGTTGGTTACTCTGGTTTTATTGGGAATTTGAGTAAAACTGGAGTGAAGATTGTGTCGGGACCTCAGGATTTGGCCTAGTCAGATGTTACTACAAGACATCAACAAGAAATCATCTGTTGAATACCAAGACCCTTTTCCCCTCAGTTCACCTCCCCAGCATCTGGTGGCATTTCTCTAAATATATCCAGCATACATGTGATGGAGTTACCTGGGAATTACTGGATTCTAATGGAGCAAAATATGGCCCCATAGCTTCCCTGAGACCCAACCAATGAGGACCCCAGGCCTCCAGAGAGAAAAGGCTCATGAAGCAATTCACTTTGCAGCCAGTATTCCATAGATTTGGGGTGGTTTTTTTAAAATGTAGCTGCACTTTGGAACAAGTCCCAAATCCTTTGGCTCAGTTCTTACGCAGGCAAGTTGCCAAGGAAGCGGATGGCAGTCGGCAGGGAGAGTTCCAGAGGTGACCAAGTGACTTAAAAGCACAAATTACCCTGAAAGTCAAGGGGATTTATGCTCGTAAATCATAACAAGTTTGTCTTACCTGGCGCTGTAAACCAGGGTCTGTGGGACCTGGGCTTGTGGACTCGGTGTTTCCAAGACAGTACTGGAGCATCCGCACTGCATTTGAAACCTGGGTTTACAATTGCTGGACCTGAGGCTCACAGCCATGCTAACATGTTTCTACTGCTTCATGCAGAGCTTCCGACTCAGGTCTGCAGCTCGGCCTGCGTCCACGCTGCCATGGACTGAGTCACAGATTGACCCCCACCCCCACCCCCGCAGCAGGATCGAGGGCCTGGGTCCTGAGTCCTCGTTGACCTGAGTCAGGCTGATTCGAGTGTGGACAGAAGGGCAGCCAGGGCTTAGTGTGCAGTTTAGATACTCTGGAAAATCCCCCCTCCAATGAGCAAAACCAAGTCAGGACTTTAGGAGCTGGCCCTTTAAAAAAAGCTCTTGAATACTCTTGAAAGAGCTCTTGGAGTCATTGTAGATCATTCTCTGAAAACATCCACTCAATGTGCAGCGGCAGTCAAAAAAGTGAACAGAATGTTGGGAATCATTAAGAAAGGGATAGATAATAGGACAGAAAATATCATAGTGCTCTATATAAATCCATGGTACACCCACATCTTGAATATTGCGTGCAGATGTGGTCGCCCCATCTCAAAAAAGATGTATTGGAACTGGAAAAAGTTCAGAAAAGGGCAACAGAAATGATTAGGGGTATGGAACGGCTGCTGTGTGAGGAGAAATTAATAAGACTGGGACTTATCAGCTTGGAAAAGAGATGAGTAAGGGGGGGATATGATAAAGGTGCATACAATCATGACTGGTGTGGAGGAAGTAAATAAGGAAATGTTATTTACTCCTTCTCATAACACTAGAACTAGAGGTCACCAAATGAAATTAATAGGCAGCAGGTTTAAAACAAACAAAAGAAAGTATCACACAATGCAGCCAACCTGTGGAACTCTTTGCCAGAGGATGTTGTGAAGGCCAAGATTATAACAGGGTTTAAAAAAGAACTAGATACATTCCTGGAGGATAGGTACATCAGTGGCTATTAGCCAGGATGGACAGGGATGGTGTCTCTAGCCTCTGTTTGCCAGAACATGGGAATGGGCAACAGGGGATGGACCACTTGATAATTACCTGTTCTGTTTATTCCCTCTGGGGCACCTGGCATTGGTCGCTGTCAGGTGACAGGATACTGGGCTAGATGGACCTTTGGTCTGACCCCCTATGGCCATTCTTGTGTTCTTATAGCCTACCACATATGAGTTCCTTTGCTCCCTCCTCTCTGCCCAAAGACACATCACAGATGCAGAGGAGCGCGTTCCCCGCTTTGCAGTCTTCAGCAAGGAGAGGACACGTGGTCATTAGTAGGCTGAATCCCACTGATCATGGGTCAGGAAGGAATTCCCCACCCAAGGGCACACTGGCAGGACCCTGGAGTGACCTTTCACTTCCCTCTGGGAGCAGGGATTGTCTGCTGGGATCAGATAGGTGTATCCACATATGGCTAGTTTCCCCATGGCCGCAGGGGTTGGGTGTTGGTGATCCTCACCCTTCCTGTTGTTCCCCGTGCTTTGAGGCATTATTTTTGTGAGTGGATTAAGAAGAGCAAAAATCTACCAGGGCCACTGCATTGGGAGGGGATGCACATAGAGAAGCAGCCAGCACACATGCATTGTACATATCAGGGCTTTATTTCCTTCCCAGGAAGAATGATAGAGACTGTCCGTACACAGCATTCGACAGCTGACAGAAGAGAGTACAAAAAATATAATATCTTCTAGCTACGCGGCATAGCCTGGAGTATGGGCCGTAGCACGTGTGTACAATGAACACGTTCCTTTGGTCTCTGGAGGTTCTTGCTCCTCTTGCTGCTATAGACACTGCTTAAATGGTTGAGGGGCAAAGCCCAAGGGTCTAGCTGCATGTTTGCTCACCCCGTACCCAGGTAAAACTCCCCAGGGCTGGGTAAAACCAAGCCAAAATCGTAAGGTTTGGCTCAACAGAAGCTACAAGCACGTATCCATCGGAGAGCAGCTACCTGTCCGTGTTTTACTAACAAGCATCGCGATGTGAGTGTACGTGGGAGATCCCCAGCACACAGAGGAGACCGACCCTCATGAGGGAGATGGTTTAAACACCTGGTGAGCTAGACGTGCGGTTGGTGTGGGGTTTTTTTTGCTCTGTAAGAGCCGCTTTCGCTGAAATGCTTTTGCTGTGAATAAACGGTACTTTGCTTTAAGGAGGCATCTGGTCACCGGGGACCACCGTCCATCACGGCCCGTTGCAGGAGCTGAATGTAAGGGGAGTGTAGCCCAGACCCAGTCTGAGAGAGGGGGAATCGTGTGATTCCATCCTGTGCCAGCAGACGACTTGAGGCCCGAGGGTCAGGAGTGGGGAGGCACTCAGAGAGACCAGGAGGGGTCAGCAGAGCCGTTTGCCCAGGAGCTGTGACATGCACCACATCCAGAAATGAGTCTCCAGTGAGCCTGGGGTTGACTTCGGCCCAAATCTGGGTCAGTTTATGGAGTCCTGCTGAAGCCATCCAGACTCAGGAGTTTTCTGTGGCTTCAATGCGCAACCAAGGGAAACATGGGAGGTTTGACTCCGTTTGGCTTTGGGAACCCTCCAGCTCAAAGCAGAACTCACGTGGGGCAGACCCCACTTGAAATGAAGTGCCAGGAAAGGATCGCAAACGCCTGCCCAGCCGCACGGTTCTGAAAGAGAGGGAAGAATATATCGCAGTGTGTGTGTGTGTGTGTGTGTGTGTAGGAAGAATATATTGCAGTGTGTGTGTGTGTGTGTGTGTGTGTGTGTGTGTAGCATGGATGCAAGCCCCACTCCCTTGCCTGGCTTTATTCTGCTTTATCCTCAGCCCATCTCACTCTCGGAACAAGCTGGGTTTTCTAGCCAGCGGGATTCATTGTCTCACCAGGCATTGAAGGTGTTAAGCTCACCGCACGTGCTGCAAGTCAGCGGAGACAGTGTGGCCCATTTAACTCTCGAGCAGGGAAAGGGCCATGCAGAGTAAGTGCCTGGACTCTCCCCATCTGGGATAAATCTCCGGCCGTGGCTGGGCCATCTGTGCTTTGTAGGGGGAAGAAGGGAAAGCCTGGGTGTAGTATAGCACAGAGGTCTCGCAATTCCTGTGCCTCCGTGTACTGTGCGTATAGGCCTCTCATGTCACAGGTGGAACGGGCCATTCCTCAGCACCACTGAAGAACTGACGCTATACTGGGAAAGGGGGAGAGGAAGCCTCCTCCCAGACCTCAGCCTAGGGCACCCATGGAAGGGAGAGGGGTGGATTTCACCTCTTTGCTCCTGTGTGTCCGCACTGAAAACCCAGCCCCGAGTTAAGCACTTGCGCCATCTCAGCGCGGAGAAGACGGAGTAGGGAACAGCAGGGACAGCATGCCCCGGGCCTTTCTTGCTAGCTGATTTGGAGCTGATGGTGAACATCAGTCCAGCGGTTACTGAAGTCAGTGGAGTGACTCTGGATCTACATCAGTGTAAACGATACCAGGAACTGGCCTGCTGGCCATTCGTCACTCACTAAACATACTTAAAAAATTAAAGCAGACATTGAAATGAGAAGCACATGTAAATGGGCCTTCAAAGCACGGTCCTCCTTCAGCTGGGAGCCAGCGAGGGCAGGGCCCAGAGAAGGCTGTGGAGAAACCTGACCCAGTGTGAACATAGGGTATAAAATGAGCGGCGTCACTCCCTGGTGTAACCCCATTCTAGCTGGAGGTGCCCTAAAAAGTTTCAAAGTGAAAACACCCGCTGGGGGCCACTTGGCCTCTGTAACATGGAGAGAGAGCAGAGAGGAGAGGAGAAGGCGTGAGACGGGAACAGGAGTGTGCAGGGAGCCGGCGAGGGCTGGGGAATGGGCGGGAGGCAGAAGCCCGCGGGTCTCGGAGGACAGAGCTGGGATATCTTGTTTCACTCTCAGTTCTGGTCAGAGACCCCCGTCCCCAAATGCATGTCAGTTAAGAGCCTGATTCCAGGTGGTGGTGCCTTGACCTAGCCAGAAGCCTGGTGGAACCCTGGCCTTGATTCCAGGCTGATGTTAGGGCATCGTGGGCTGCTTGGTGCTGAAGGGAGCTCCCAGCAGGAGTTTGGTTTGAAGATAAAGCAGGCTAAAGAGCTCAGCAAGAACTCCCTCCCCTCCCCTGTTATCGCTACCAAGGAGGTGAGCTCTTGGTCTAGACTAGAGCCAAGATGAGGAGTTTTGTGTCACTACCGCAGGGTTTTCCTGCCTCTCCCCACCCTGGAGGAATTTCAGAAGTGGGTGTAGTGCTGGCTGAATGTGCTGACGGCCTCTCTGAGCAGCGCAGCATGTGGGTCAGGCAGCAGCAGGGCACGGCTTCCCCCGGGAGGGAACCAACCCCGACCTGAAGGAACCAAGCGTGAGCGTGCAGGTCAGTCTCCACAGCCCCGCCCAGTCCTTGGCCCCTCTGCGGAGACACCGGCACAGGGGCCAGGTAGCCATGGTGGAATCTTCTGGGTAATGTGGATGCCTGTCCCGCTAAGGAACCCAGCTGAGGTCCACCTGCTCATTTCCCATGAGCTGCTGAGCAGACGTTTCCTACGGCAGCACATGAAGGAAGGTGATGCCAAGCAAACCCTGTGAAATAAGGCTGTGGGGGACTGAGAGTGGCCGCTACCAGTTGCAGAAGACCAGAGTCGTGCCTGCTGGTGGGGGGGAGCTCATCTCTTCCGTTCAGGATCCAGGAATGTCCACCTGTGGGAGGATCCCATCTTCTCCTCCACCCAGTCCACGTAGTTCGACACTTTGGTGTATACCCCATACACTTGCTTGCTTCCGCACTCTTCTGGCCCGCCCCACGAGACCAGGCCTTGGGCCACCCACCGCTGGGTCCCGGGGTCCTGAATGACAAAGGCTCCTCCGCTGTCTCCCAGGCAGGTGTCCTTCCCCCCTTCGTAATAGCCGGCGCAGAACATGTTCTCGGTCACGCTGTAGTTGCCCGAGCGGGACTCGTAGCTGGTCTTGCACTCAGCATGCAGCACCACCGGCAGCTTGACGTACTGCAGGATGTCGGACAGCGTCCTCATCCCTGAGCTGATGATCTCGTCCACGGTGATGTTGGGGTTGGAGATGCCCCAGCCGGCCACCAGGCCCAAGGTGTGGGGGTGAGGCCCCTCCAGCTCGTGCTCGAACTGGGGCAGGCAGACTGGCAAGACGTAGGCACCCATGGTCACCTTCTCCTTCAGCTTGACCAGGGCGATGTCGTGGTTGTAGTTCTGGATGTCGAACCCCCCGTGCAGGATGATCTCCTCCACCGTCCGGTTGACGGCGTCCTTCTTGTTCCTCACGTCGTGCAGGCCCAGGTAGACGGTGACGTGCTCCTTGGACACGGGGATGATGGTGTTGTCCCGGCGCTGGGAGCGGAGGACGTGAGCCGCTGTCAGCACCCAGGAGTCTGAGAGGAGGGCCCCGCTGCCAAACCACTTGTCGTTGGGCACCCTGGACGTGTCCTCCACCACAATCAGGGTCTGCCAAGGGAAGAAGCCGGGCTCCGCGTTCCGCCCTCCAATGATGCGCTTGATGATCCCGGGCAGAGGGCGAACTGGCTGGCCACACACTGGTGAGAGAAAGGACAGGACAGTTAATCTACCAGGAGTGAGCACTTCCCCAGGAAACAACAGCACGGCGATTCTCCAGTAGATTATGCCAGTTTGGATTGGTCTCTTAAGAACCAAATATCCTTATTTCTGTCCCCAGGGGCCAGTCCTTGTTCTCATGGACATCTGGGCTGGAAAAGACCCAACCCCGTCTGCCACTGCAGGTTTGCGTCCAACAGTCTATGCACCAGGGCGTGGAGCAGCTGATTTTAAATGAGCTGGGCACCCCAATTCCCTGTCCCGAAAGGTCCCTCTCTGTTATGTCTGGAAAATGGGTACATACATCTTTCTACCTCATTTGTGTCCTTAAAGATAGTCACTCACTCCATTGGCTTGTACCTCCAAAGCTTGGGGGAAGGTAGAATTGCCTGGGCTGGGAGGGACCCCCTAGTAGGGTATCATGGTCCATTACTCTAGCGCTGGGGCTGGGATGATGATGGTGGTGGTAATGATAATAACCATCATTGCTTAGCATTTCCAGAGCCTTAGTCTGCTCCTGTTAATGTCAGTCAGGGCCTCTATGGGCTGCTCCAGAGTCTGTTGAAGTCACTGGGTCTGTCCATTTCAAGGGGCTTTGGAGAAGGGCCACATTAGATCCCTCAGTAAGTCTGAGTAGTCCAGTAGACAGTATACCAGCCTGTGTCTTAGGAGACCTGGGTTCTAGTCCTACCTCTACCATTGATCTCTGGGGTGACCTTGGGCAAATTGCTTTGTTCTTCAGTTTCACCTCCCCCTATTTTCCTGTCTTGTCTAGTTAGACAGTGAATTGGGGGCAAATGCAGAATTAGAACCAGGTCTCCTGACTCTCCTGCCCATGTCCTTGCCTCTAGGTCATCCTGCTTTCCCTTGGTGACCTCTGTCCTGTGCTGCCGTTCCTGTATTTAATTACATGTCTACCCTTGCACTCTACTACCAATACACGTGTTCCCCCTGAAGGCTGCTGGCAGGGTTTCCACTTGGATTTCTGACCACACCGGAGGGACTCACATTGCGGGAAGGACATGCTGTAAGGAGGCAATGTGCCATATTGGGGGAAAAGAGAGGCCCATGGCATAATCTACCAGCAATGATGCATGCCTGCTGCCTAGCACCATCCATCATTGCACCTTTGAAGCCCAGAATACCTTCATTGGGGGGTGGGGAAGAGTTTGAACTCTCTCCGTCCCCCCCTCCCCAACACACACACCGAAACGAGGCAGCAAGGGTCCCACCGCCAGTGCCCCTCGCCCAGCATTGGCAGGTCTTCGCTTCTAGCCTACGCTGGCAATGAAACAGAACAAAAACAGGTTGCACTGTCACCTCCCCACCCTGCCGTGGAGCTGGGATGGAGGGATCCGGACTGGGGGACTTGACCCCGCCCCCGCGTTTTCCATTGATTTGCCGGGCAAGTCAAGCTGGAATTCACTGCCTGTGTAGATGAAGTCGAATTGATTCCAAGATCGGTGGCTCGGTTAATGGGATGGACTGCTTCATACCCTGTATCCTTTCTTCTGCCCTCATCAGAGACCTTGTGGCCATCTTCTGTTCCCACAACAGACCTCACTGCTTCTCTTGCAGCTCTCAGAGGAAAAGCATTTGGTTTTCTAATGCATTTTCTATATCACCAGGCCGATGCCAGAAGCACCTCAGGAACAGGGAGCTGAGCCCCCCGCTCACTGACACCACTTTTGAACTGATGTAACTCAGCTGATTTTGTAGGCGTTAGACTCTGATCCTGCAAAGCAGCTGAGCCTGTGTGGAACCATAAGCGCATGAGGAATCCATTGACTTGAATCAGGCCTTGCTCCTGTATCACTGAGAACAGCAACAGGTCTCTGGTCTTTATCATGTGTGTATGTGAGTGTATATGTACATCTGTGTGTACATGTGTGTGCATGTGTATCTGTGTATGTCTGTACATGTATATGTGTGTGTACATGTATAGGCATGTGTGTACATGTATATATATAGATGTATGTGTGTATGTGTATGTGTGTGTACATATATAGGCATGTGTGTGTATATAGGTGTATACGTGCACATATGTGTATGAGTGTGTATGTGTATCTGCATGCGTGTGCACATGTACATGTGCATATGTGTACATATATGTGAGTATAGGTGTACATGTATGTGTATGTGTGTCTCTGTATATGCATGTGTGTGTACCTGTACGTGTGTGTAAACATGTACACGTGTATACATGTATATGTATGTGAATATGTGTGTGTACATGTACATTTATCTGCGTGTATGTGTACATGTGTATGTGTGTGTACATGACCGTGTGTGTACATGTGTGTATGTGTATATGTTTGGCTGTATGTGGATGTGTGTGTGTGTGTGTGTGTGTATACGTGTGTGGGCATGCGTGTGTATGGATGTGTGTGTGTATATTTATATGTGTGTGTGTGTGTTTAGGTTCTCTACCATGTCAAATCCTGTCAGTAATATAAAATGCGCTTAGCCAAACATTCCCTGTCTCCCAGCTCTGGCCAGCTGTCAGATCCTCCTAAGGCGATGGTCTGCGTTTAGAGGAAGCTCTTCTAGCCAAATATTTATTCTAATAAGAATATATAAGACTCATGGAAAGCCCTGGAAATGCCCTGCTAGTGGCAGCTGGAGAGTGCAGAGCAGGGGCTGAGCGAGGGATTCTGTAGTGACGGGCACCTGGCTTGGGCCAAAGGGGGAGAGGAATCTAACCGCTGCTGCACGGACGCAGATATTTGGACAACCGTCTCCCCACTGCCACGCTTCACTTCCCCCAAGACTCGCGGCGCTCCTGGCTGCCCTCAGGGGTCAGAAACGGGAGCCCTGGAAGTGACCCATGAAGGCTGCCTGCATGGATTCCCCAGCCCAGACAAAAGCACCAATGACTCAAGTCCAAATGTTTGTCACCAGAGGCTCCCAGTTGTGTTATCTGGAGCCGGAGCACAATGGTAGGGGGTCAGGAGCAGCCAGAGAAGAGGAGGTTGCCACCGTCACAGCTTAGGAGGTTCTCTCACCTTCCTGTGGAGCATCTGGTCCGGTCGCTGCTAGAAACATTTTACTGGGCTAGGTGGGCCCCGGGGCTGAACAAGGTTGGCAATTCCCGTGTCTTTGGGAGTGGTTAAGAGAGAGTAAACATGGCACCACAATATCATTTATTCTCTGGCTTTGGCCCCAACCCTGCAATCAAATCCGTGCTCCCCTCCAAAGGTCTGTCCATGCAGATCCAAGTGCAGGATTGGGGTATATAATTGTACTTAAACACATTCACACAGGGTAATCAATCCTCTTCATGCTCCATTGGCCCTGAAACCCTTGAACCGCAGAGGCAGGAGCACGTCCTGGCTAATTTTATCCTTTTCCATTTAACAATGTAAAAAGAAAATAAGTTTTATGAATGGGGCTGAAATTAACCTGGTTGTGTTTGTTTCACCACTGAGATGTGATGCATAGATCAGGGAATGGAATGGCAAGACGACACCTTTCATCTTTAGGTCACAGGTCGGAACCTAGCTCAGCTGGTAGTGAGCAAAGTGAAGTCACCACCATCTGGCTGCATTTCACCAGCCGCGGCCCAGGATCTGGGGGATCCAAATATACCACATCTGGTGGGTTCCAAATCCAGATGCAGAACCTCGCTTTGCAGCTTAGGCTGCCTCTGGATTGACGGGTACGGCGTCTCGTTGAAATGTACTACGCCTGTACTCTCTTGGTTAGGTGTGATTGGCCAGCGAAGCCCTATGGTATTGTGTCCAGTCCTCCCTGACTAGAGGAGTTTGTAAACTCATCATATGGGTGGGTGTGACTGCAACAGTCAGTTTCAATGAATAACCATGAGCTTGGCCTTGAAATCACTGTCTACAAACACTCCTGCGAGCCCATCCCGACCGCACAAAGGCTTTTGGAACAAGACCGCTAAAGAAGTGTGGGATTCCTGAACGAGTCCCAGCAAATATTCCCAGAAACCATGTGCTGGGATTTGCCCAGCTCCAGGTCAGATCTGGGTGCATTACGAAGAGAGGGAAAGGCGGGGAGGGTGTTTCTAAAGGGCAGACAGCTTTGCTGAGCACTGCATGTGCTGTGAGCAGAGGGGAATCTTTGCCTTGTTCGTTTCCGTGGAGAGGTATCATTGCTGGTCTGCGGGGTCCCAGAAGATGGGGGCACACGCCAGGGCGGGCGTGTAAGACAGGGCACGTTTGGCTGCAGTGCAGCTGTTTGCCAGAGACCGGAGTGAGCAGCGTGTGAAGATCAGAGGGAGGGCAGGAGTCGGGGTTCTCTCTTTTTCAAAGACAAAGTGAGCTGGAGAAGGAGTGGAGGTGGGAGGGGAACAGATACCTGCCGTTCCTCACCCATGAGCCAGCGGTTTTGCTTCCTCCCTCCGTGACTCAGACTCTAGGCTCGAATTGATCCTAAAATACTGCATCCTGGGTGTGCAGTAGCAGAGAAAACCTGCATTAATAGCCACTGGCGCTAGGCAATCAGCCACAAAGCCACGGTCTGAGGTGGTCTGACTACAGGCCCAGTACCTAGGAGCGGCTGAGCCTAATTCCCTCCTTCGACAATGCCTCTCCTGGCCACCTGGGGCCAGTCCCTTACCTGCTCACCCTCAGTGACTCCAGCTGTAACATGGGGCTAGTTCTCCCCCAGGGGCCTAAAGGGGACTAATCAGCACATATCTGTGGAGTACTGTGTGCGGTCGGACTAGATCTCAGTGGGCAGAGTATAGCACCCCCCAGAGGGGACACCGTTGGGCTGTTATTTAAAGAGCCGCCCCTGCTGGGTGTCTGATTTTTGCTGGGCTCTTGGGTGGCTGCTGGAGGCAGGTTCTAAGGTGTTGCAAATCCTGGGCCAAGTTCCGCCAGTGCAATCGTGCTGACCCCTCTGGTGACCTTCAGCTCAGGATTTGGCCACTTGGCTTTCGAGGTGGCCCTGAACTAGCCCGCTGGAGCTCAACTCCTGTGGACTTCAGAGCGTTCAGAATCCAGCCCCAGCTTGGTGCTACACAGCGACTGTTCATTGCGCTGCCCTTTATAGCCACGAGGCCCCTCAGCCCCTGTGTCCAGCACGGCTGATACTCACTGTCCCTGCCTGCTGCTGAGGTGACGTACTTGTGGATCACACCTGGGGCACCGCTGCCTAGTGAAGCCAGCAGAGCCCCCATCTTCCCCAGCCTGTACCAGTCACGTCATGCTCTGCCCCCACCTTGGGGAGCGAATGCTGGATTGGCTGACTCGTGGCACAAGCCACCCTGGGCACCTCAGTTGATGGTGCTTCATGCCAGAGCTCTCTAGGTACCTGGTCGACAAGACGGCAGCTTGGTCCCCAGCTCCTCGCTCTTCCACACCCCCTCAGCAGCACAGGTGTAGGTGCCTGGAAGAGAGCGAAGGGTGAGGTGGGAGCAGAGACGCACACCTGCATGGGCGCTGCCTGTTGCTTAGCCGAGCTCAGGGGTTGCACAGGCAGCCGGTGCCAGTGCCGCTGGCTGCGGCTGTGGGTTAGCCGCGCATGTTCAGACACGCAGCCTGTGGGGGCGTGGCCATAAACTGTTCTAGGGACCATAGTCTATGCTGGCTTGGGGAGGTGCCGCTAAGGTGGAATTTGGCCCCCGTGTGTTTGCTGAGGGGAGCTGGGTTGGGTGAAAGGCCCCTTCACTGCCTCCCTCCCCCGACGTGATTTTTGCAGGGCATGGAGAAATCAAGGAAGTTGCTCAGACTGCACCTGGGGGCATCTGCATGTCCATGTTTATGGGGATTTCTGCTCCCCTACAGCCTTCTCGAAATGCTTATGGCACATCACTGTCCGGTGTTCCAGGGCCAACCAGGTGGTGCCCGGAGCCCTGCACTGTCCCAGGGCACGGTGCCCATTATGCTCAGGCTGAAGGCTCTGCTGTGATCTGCTGTAATGTAGGACAGATGTGCTGGGCTGGGCTGATCCAGGAAGCATTCCCCTCCCCCCCACACCTCTGCCCAAGCATCCAGCATGCCAAAAGTTATTGCACTCTAGGCCCGGCGGCTGACTGGGTAGCCGGAGGGTTACGGACAGGGGGCTGGGATGTGAGCACAGCCTTCCGATCTCCACTCCTCGCCTGGAGCAGCGGGTCTGTTTTTCTGGACGGGTTTGGGGCAACCCAAGAGCCACCTCCCCGGATGCCAAGGAGGTGGCCCTGAGAACCAGCATGGCCGATGGAGGTTTGCAGTGCCATTGTTATCGCTATGGGCTGTTCAGGGAGAGGTACGAGAGTGATGCTGGAGAGAGACAGGAGGCTGCCAAGGCAGGGAATGGCTGCTGGGAATGAGCAGAATTTGGCAGGGAAGGCCTGGGAGCTCCCAGCGGGACGATCGGGAGCAGAGCCTTCGCTGGGATTAGAGAACTCTATGATGGGGAATTATTTTGTGAGCGTAAGAAATCCAGGCCCCAGGATGGGCATGGCTGAGCTCGAGATGCGTTTCCGTGTGGCGTTCTTAAAGGGCCCTGAAGAAGGGAAACAGAGGCAGAACGCCGCAGGTCTCCCTCTGGCCATGAGGAGGCGCTCAGGAAGCAGCAGAGCCTGTGACAATTTTATTGTCTCTTGGTGATTCCAGGGGCCTAACCTGGAGGGGTGCAAGGCACCTTGGAGACTAACAGATTTATTTGGGCGTAAGCTTTCGTGGGTAAAAATCCACTTCTTCAGATGCATGGAGTGAAAATGACAGAGACAGGCATAAATGTATATCGGCACATGAAGAGAAGGAAGCTACCTTACAAGCGGAGAACCAGTTTTGACAAGGCCAGTTCAATCAGGGTGGCTGTAGTCCACTCCCAGTAATTGATGAGGAGGATACCAAGAGAGGGAAAATTGCTTTTGTAATGAGCCAGACACTCCTGGTCCCGATTCAAGCCCTAACTGATGGTGTTGTTTGCAAAGGAATTGTAGCTCTGCGGTTTCTCTTTGAAGTCTGTTTCTGAAGTTTTTGTGTTGAAGGCTGGCTACTTTTAAATCTGTTATTGACTGTCCAGGGAGATTTTCCCTGCAATTTTCCCTCTTGGCATTGCCACCTCCTCATCAATTATTGCGAGTGGACCACAACCACCCTGACTGAACTGGTCTTGCCAACAGTGGTTCTCCATTTGTAAGGTAACTCCCTTCTCTTCATGTGCAGTATATTTATGTCTCCATCTGTAATTTTCACTCCATTCATCTGCAGAAGTGGGGTTTTTTACCCACGAAAGCTTATGTGCAATATATGTAATAGATGGAGGTAGGCTACCTTTCAGAAGTGGTGTGCGAGTCTTCATTTATTCACTTTAATTTAAGGTTTTGCGTGCCAGTAACACAGTTTAACATTTTTAGAAGGTCTCTTTTTATGTGTATAATATACAATTAAAGAATTGTTGTAAGTAAAGTAAATAAGGTTTTTAAAATGTTTAAGAAGCTTCATTTAAAATGAAATTAAAATGCAGAACCCCCCACGACCGGTGACCAGGACCCGGCAGTGTGAGTGCCACTGAAAATCAGCTTGTAGGTTGCCTACCCCTGTAATAGATTATTATTTGCACAATGCTCTGCAAACACATGCTTATGATTAACACTAGCCTATTGCACATTGACTAGCCCAGCAATGAGCAAGCCCGCCCGCTCTCCCTATTCAGAGCCCCACCCCCTCTTCCCTAGCGGTGGGTGGCCTCACCAGTGATATTTGGGGCCATCTGATAGTAGGGTCGCTGGCAGGAATACCGGATCCCTGACCGGTACGTGGTGAGATTGTTCCTCGTGGCGAAGGCGACAGACCCGTGTTCCAGCTCCACCGGCGCTTTGCAATCAGCAACTAGAAGACCACAAGGAAAGGAGATTTTAGTAGCCTAGATACATATCCCGTTGTAGCAGGCTCTGCCCATGGCCTCTGTTGGGTATTGCTGCATGGCTTGCTCCTGGGGGAGCTCAAAAGGGGTTCGTACACCTGCTCCCCCAGAGCTAGGCTGGCAACAGGTGGAGCTGTGTGGCAGGGAGGTGTTTTTAACCCTTCAGGCACCAAAGAGGAGTATATCTATCTTTAGTTCTTCATCTTTCCCTTTCCTTCCAACAGGCCTTCTCAGCCCTTTCCCATTGGAATCACTCCTTTTCCCCACATTGAAGACCTGGCCCTGGCGAAGTCAGTGGGAGTTCTGGCATTGATTTCAACAGTACCTTGCAATATGCCCCAGACCAACCTGTCTCTCGGTAAGTTTCCTGCTCCATCCCTACGCAGGACAATGGTTTCCTGTGATGAACTGTAACTCCAGTCAGTCAGGGAGCAGATATGAGTCTGTCTCACCAAATACAGTCCAGGTCACTAGCCAGTGTGTATGTTTGCCCTTGTATTGCACTGAATAGAACCAGGATTGCTCAACTGTGTGTCATAGGCATTATATTGCTAATCGCTAAGGGAGATTCTCTTTGGGCTCCAGTGATAGGGCCAGGCCTTTGGAATGAGGAGAGTGTGAGCTCTAGCCCTGCTATTGCTGTGAGAGTCTGAGCCATTGTGGTGTGTCTTGTAGAATTAACTGAAATCACTAGGCAGCTGTGGATTTGTTACCATAACATCCCTATCTATTATTGGCTAGGGAATGAATGTTGCACAGGTGAATAGGAGTTATCTGGTCAGACACGTGTGTCACGTGATGGCATCACGGGAACTCTGGGAATGACATGTGAAGGGTTCAAGCCATTGCTGGACTGAGTATTGCATGTGGAGCCCGGTACCTGGGTGTGGCTGGATTCTCAAAAGATTTGACTGTGCTGAGACTACACTTCGCCTTGCTTCCTGATGAGTATTCATTGCCATCCCAGCCTGGGCAATGATGGAATCATGACCAGCCAGGCCCAGACAAGGGGGGATGCCATGATAAACATGTCAGGAGCTTTATCTGGCTGCACAGGTGCTGGTAGACAAATACCTAGAATGGTCAGGCAGCAAATTAATCACTAAAAGGAGCAATGCAGCCCCAGGAACGTAACAGCCAGCACAAGAGCAAATGAATGATATAAACACAAGGGCAAGGCATTCAAAGGGCAGGCCCTGCTCTTACTAACCCCCTGCAACTGCCTTTGTCATAGGACATACAGCCTGTGAAAAAGGACACTTAACCATTAAAGCTCCTATGCAGTAAGCAGGGTGTGCTGTGAATTGTGATCCTCCCAATGGCTTATTATTTATTATTTCAGCAGCACCTACTGACACCTTAGCCCTCACTGTGCTCGGTGCTGTACAAACCCAGGGTGAGAGATGCTGCCTGTCCTGCTGAAGAGAAGACGGAGAGACACAGGGTGGGAGGTGAAGAGAGGCAGGAAACGCCTCGTACAAAGTCATTCAGTAAGTCAGGTCAGAGACAGGAAGAGAACCCACATGTCCTGGATCCCAACCCAGTGCTCTGTCCCTTGACTCACATGGCTGCTTGGATTGATGCTTTTGCTTCAACGTGGGCTTTTGTTGATCCCCATCCCTCACTTTGTCTAGAGCTCAGCCCTGCAAACGCTCCTGGAAACTGACAGAACTACTCCCCTAGCAAGCACCACGCCAGCTAGGCCAGAGACTTAGGTTTTGTCTCCACTGCGGCCATTAGTGCCGGTTACCACGCTGTAGTTATGAGCTAGCTTCGCATGAGTGCGAGCGGCCACGCTGCAAAATAACACTGGAGCAACACAGTGGGATGGGGTCAGCTACTGAGGAGTTGTGTTAAGTCCCAGACCCACTGCGTTATTAGATGGGGCAGCAGTAAGAAGGGAGCTTCTGCCACCCCCTAGCTTCAGTGTAAAGCCCCACTGAACTTAAGCTAGAGCTTTGTGTGTGCGGATGGGAGTCCGGGTAGTGGCAACGCCCAAGTTATATCTCGAGCTAACACGCCAGTTAAGACAAGCCCTGTGAATTCTTCTGCAAATTGAGAAGTCTGCCCACTCTTCTGGAAAAGGGCGTCATATTTGTCTCTGAATGGCATAGCACTGTGTTGGCACTGTATAAATAATAACCAGCCAATGGGCTACGGGTTTGATGTCTGGAATGTGGAGTCACGCAACCGAAATTATAGAAAAAAAATGGATCTTCTCGGGAAAAACAGACAAACCCTGCATCACTTCAAAACTTCCTCCCTGGCCGTTTTATTTTCTCGCCTCTTCCTGATGGGGGCTTTGTCGTGTTTTAAAGTGGCAACACATTCGGGTTGGAAACGGGGGCTGCTGTCATGACTCTGGGGCTAATCAATCTCCGGGGCGTTATAGGAAAGCGCAGGGGAAACGTAGGCTGTTGTTATTCGTTATTATTGTTTGTATAGGGAATCACCGAGGCACAAACCAGGGCCCCATTCCACTAGGCCCGGTACACGCACAGAACAGAACTTTCATGGGCGCCTGCCAGACTGGGGACAAGAATCGTGCTGAGGTCACTAAGATCAGCGCTCTCTTTTATCTGGGAAGCCTCGGGGACCTGCCTGGGGGAGCTGAGGGCCCAGGCAGCGATGGGCACTGGCCTGGGCCCCACTGGCAGGGGTGGCCCACCTGAGCCTGAGAAGGAGCCAAAATTTACCAATATTCATTGCCAAAGAGACACAGTAATACGTCAGCAGCCCCCATTCAGTTCCCCTCCCCCTGCTCCCAGCGCCTCCCACCCACCAGCAGCCCCACTGATCAGCACCTCCCCGTCCCGCCCTGCACCTCCCAATCAGCTGTTTTGTGGCACATTGGAAAGTTGGCGCCTGTAGCTCCAGCCCCGGAGTCGGTGCCTGGACAAGGAGCTGCGTGTTACGTTCTGGAGAACAGCACGGGGCTCCGGAGCCCCAGGTTGACCATCCGTTTTCATAAGCGTGTGCTGCACTTTTCATGAGGGTGTTCTAGCCCCTAGTTCTAGCAACACCTTCCCTGGCTCCGTGCACTCGGGGCGGGGGAGCGTGGAACGGGGTGGGGCACACTCTCTACATCAGCAGCTGGCGCTGGGGATCAAAAAATCAAGTCTAGTGCTGGCAGGCACCAGGGGCACAGCCCTGGAGACCGGACGGGTCCAGCATGGGCTAGCTTCCCTGGGTGACCCCACCAGTGTCCTTGGCCCCTGCCCCGAAGAGATCACCTTAAGTTTATACTCCCCGGCCCAGCTGAACGCTGCCCTCTTTGCTGAGTTCCAAGGCCTGCCACGGTGACTCTGCGTTGTGCGGGTACCTTGTCCCACTCAGCCCTGGACTGTGCGCCCCTCCCACTACTTGCCCTCCTTTCACCTCTCCCCCCCCTGCTCCGGATCCCTGGGGAGAAGACACACAGTGCTTGGGGATGTGGGCGAGCCGCTGACGGCAAACAGCCCACCTGTGGCTGATCTCCACCTGTAATTCCTTCCATCCGGACCAGGCTGCGCTGCCGGTACCTCTACACTGCGGCTGGGAGCGTGCTTTGCTGGAGCTAGTGCACCGGGTGGGTTTGTATTGGCAGCTAGTCCTAGGTGTGCCTAGGGCTACCCCGTCTCCCGTCTCCCGTGTGGACATATGCTGGGGAAGAGAACCTGCCATGCTCCGGGAGTCCTCTGGGCCGCCCTATGTGTGTCCCTGCCCTCCAGGGTGTTGTGATAGGATTCAGTCTACAGCCACAAACCCCTGGCCTGCCAAGAGATTCACCCTGGTGCCTTGCCTGGGTCTGGATGGGACATGGGACTGTGTCCCCTGGTGATGGACATCGCTCCTTGGGCCCCATTTTCTGCTCTTGGGTCCCCGGCGTTCGCTCATCCCGGGTACTGGCATCTCCACACCACTAGTTCCTCTCTTCCTGTTCTCCTAGGCCAGCTGCTCTCTCCCTGTCTCCACAGCCTCATGCTCTGTACCTGTTCTGGGCCAGGCTTTCTCCCTCTCCGCTGCTAGCCCCACTCCTCTCCCCACTGCCTGGCCCCTCTCCGCCTTGTGCCGGCTCTTCTCTTGCACCCACCTTTTATTCCAGTGCCCCGCTGCGCTCGGGACAGCTGTGCTTGACGCCTCTGGTCCCCTTTCCTGGTTGCCCACCCCCCGCCGGCCCCACTCTTTCTTTCCTCTCTCTCTGTCAGCCGCAAGCTCCTCCCCTCTGCTGCTTTTCGGGTGCTGCTGACTCGCAGACTTTGTAGGCACCAGCCCTGGGAGCCCCTGCTCTGATCTCTCTCCTGCTCCAAGGTCTGGCTCCAGCCCGAGCCCAGCTCTCTATGGGCCTGAGCCAAGATTTCCAGCCACTCCAATGGACTTTGGCCAGCTCTGTGTATATGGTCCCATAGCTCTCAAGAGCCTGTGTCTTCATCCACTCTGCCCCCTCACTCCCGCTGTGGCCCATTTCTTCCCCTGTCCGTGCACTGTCAGTACCACCTAATCCTTTCCCCTGCTGCTCTGCTCCGTTCCCTGCCTTGGTCTATTTTCTTTCCCCTTTCTGTCCCCAATAGCACGACACCAGCCCTTGCCACAGTTCCTTCCAGCCAGTGCTTTCTGGCCCTGGAGGTCTCTTCTAGATCTGGGATGGGGGGCAAGGAGATGGAGCCCTCAGCACGGAGCCATGAAGACTTCGGTAGTGTCAGGGCTTTGGGCTGGCAAACGCAGGTTAAAAAGACTTGTGATCACAGGCAGCTTCCTTGTGGATCTATCTTGAAAGCACCTTTGAGTCCCAAAGAGCTGGGGGGCAGGGGGTTGAAATGCACGGGAACAGGCTGGCCTAGGCTGGCTTTTTTTGCCCCATGCTATTTAGCTAGAGGGAGGAACGTTTCTTATTCATCACCCTGAAACAGATTCCCAGATTTACCCAGAGAGACCAGGCAGCGAAGAGTGAAATTAAACCAAGCAAACAAAACAAACACAGACAAAGCCGCCAACCTGTGCAGAACAACTTTCATTGCGGTGGGGAGCAGGGCAGGGATGGAGTGGGAGCAGGAGGCGTGTCCATGAAGGCGCCAGGATGCAAGCTCCCTGGCGTGTGTTATGGCTCATGATTTGTTTTTCCGGCCGGATCTTGGGCGTTTGAATTCGTTTCAGTTTTTTCTTCTCCTTTCCGGAGACCCGGGGGAGATAAGCGCGTGCCGCGCAGGAAGGGGTTAACAGAGCACAGCACTGTCCTTACAGCAGTGATGGGTTCCATCGGGTCCCATACAGATCAGGCAGGGGGTGGGGGTGGGGAGGCCCCGCTGGAGCCCTAACGACTCCCTGACCCGTCTCAGAGACACTCTGGCCGCTCTAAGGGGGTGGCGGGATGGCACCCGGGCTCACGCTGTTGCTTGCTCCGGCTCAGCTCCTCTCTCTGGCCTGGGGTCGGTGGTTTCTGCAGCTGCGCCGAAGGCAGAGGAGAAAGGGGGGAAGAGGAAAGCAGAGAGAGAGAGAAAGCAGAATCAGTGGGCGAGCAGAGAAAGTTCATGCAGGAAACACAGCCCAGTAACACCAGAAATAGTGACTGGCACCCGGGATCGGCTCAGCAAGCAGGAAAGGCAGCTGGGGTTACACTCACTGGCTGGGCTGTGCTCCGGGGTTTGTGCACGAGGCTCCGTCGCTGTTAAAAATCTCCAGGCCCTAGAGTGCAGTGGAATCTGCTTAAAGGGAAACCTGCCTTAGAGGAGTAAAAGTCCTCTGTTGCTTCAAGGGGGCTTGTCCTCCTTGGCCTTGCTGTGCTAAATTCCCCAGTGGGATGCAGCCCCCACCAGCTTGGCCAGCTCCTGTTCCAATGAAACTTTCCTCACTGGGCCCAAGTCAGCTCCCCCCTCAATGTTTATCAACACTCGTTCCGAAATATATGTATTTACCGCCACATCTTTGGGGGGAAAAGTTTCATTTTTGTGCAACTTTTTCATCGATTAGCTCTTTGGAGGGATTTTAATGGACAACAGCCCCCGCCCCCATTTTTTGACAACCCAAACTGTCAGATTTGGGGGTTTCTGTTTTTCAACAAAACTTGACAAGATGTTGATGGCAATTTCTCTTTGGTCCAAAAGCAGGAAGAGGCCTGAGGGAAAGCAGGGGCTGCTCTCATGACTACAGACTGTCCAGGCCACTGGAGAGGAGGCCCAGCCTATAAACAGTCACCTCAAGACCCTTTCTGGTGGCTAAGCAGAGGACACTGAGCCGGACTGTGGCTTGCCCAAGACTACCTGAAGGAAGAGAGGCTGGGGGCTCATTTGTGTCTCTTTTTCTCCCTGCCTTTAACCTCGGTGGGGGTGGGCTCCAGAGGAGCTCAGCTGGGGGGCTGGGTTTCCATCTGTGGGCCGGCGATCTTAAAATCCATGACCTGGACGACGAGAGCCCAAGTGAGGACATGACCCTGGTGCAGCCCAAAGGGACCAGGCCCCTGACAGACCACCTAGAGGGGACAGAGGGGAGTGTCTCCAAGCTGATACTGCCAACATTAAGGTGCCAGCTAATGCCAACGGGGATGGTGTTTTTCATAATGCACACACTTCTCTGCTAGGAACTGGGTGGACCAGTGGTGTGCCACCTGCGTGCTGTCTACGTGTGCAACACACGCATTGCACGCCCTAGGACTGGCTGTGCAATTCCGTCTGGCCCCCGAGTGCACACAGAGGGTGCCATTTTCTAGAAGAAAACAGCGTTCTCTGCACAGCGTGATCTCACATGCACCGTACCTGCGAGGTCGTGCTGCCTGGAGGACACCATTTTGAAATGCAAGTGTAGAACTGCAGGCCTGCCTAAACAAGTCACTGCTTGCCACTAGGATGGACCGTGCCAGTTCATTTAACACTGGCCACTGTCAGATGACCGTGCCTTTTGGTTACTTCTGACCTGGGCTGGGTCGGAACCGATGACCTTGAGGTGAAAGGCTCCTCACCCTGGCACTAGTTTTTTAATCTTCGCTCAGCTGATCATTCAGAGGAACATGACCTTTCTTTTTCAGCTTCAACTGCAGCACAAGAGTGAGCCTGGACTGCCAACCTGGTACCACCCAGTGTCCTAAAACCCTGGACTGTAGCGATTCCTGTTCTGTAAGACCCAACTGTGGACGGTATGAGAGCAGGGGCATTTGGATTTCAGCAATCTATACGTTCCCTGACGTGGAAACCAGGAAGCTAGTCCAAAAGGCAGACATTAGTGATGAGAGCCATAGCTGTGCAGGCTGGAGAAAAGAAGGCCGTGGTTGCAGGAAAAAAATAATTGTGATGAAGGGTGTAAATAGTGCATTTCATTAGCTAGATTTCAGAGACAGGGATAGTGGGTCAGAAGACATAAGAAGTGATCTGAGGCCTGGTCTACACTACAAAGTTAGGTTGACATAAGTCACCTTGTGCGGACCTATGTATGCAAGTATCTACACACAAAGTTGTCTCTGACTGACATAAGCACCCCGCTTTGGTGATGAAGTAAAACTACTTCCTCCAACGGTGCTAGCCCCAGCTTGGTGAGCACCTTACCAGCTCTGCCGTGTGTGCAAGCAGCCAGGTATGCACGTGCACAAGCTATACACTAATGTCGGCACCTGTACACTGACACAACATGTGTCGAACAAAGTCTGTAGCGTAGACATGGTCTGAGTCTTCATGCATTCTTTCAAACAGAACATTTATTTTTTTTTAGGTTTGCAAAAAATATGTGGCCAACTTTTCTAATGTGTTTGATTTGTCTCTGCGTTGCCTAGTTCTGGGTAGAGACAGGACCACACCAAAGCCAGGGTTTGGAACAGCCCCCAAAATGGCAGGAAATTCAGATCCATATTCAGATTTTACAAATGGCCCTTATATAGCAGAGTAACCACATCCATCCACCCTGCTCCAGACATCTCCCAGACTTGGGCAATTCCAGAGTCACACCAGAACTCGTCAGCTGGCTCCCCGCAGCCGTGAGTAGAAACGAAGGAGCGAAAGGATCACAACAAAGATGGTTCTGGGGACAGCGCCACCCAGATTTTGCGTATGAAAGACTTTCTGAGAAGGTCTTAATCGGCACCTGAACCTTTCCATGTCCCCCCACCCATCACTAGTAGCTTTCGGGCTGGATCCAGCTCCCAGCAAAGTTAACTGGAGCCTTCCCACAGATGTCAACAGGGATCAGGCTGTTAATGACTGGCTGAAGATTTACTCGGATGAACCAGGCTAGGGTTTGCTTGGCCATCTGAGATGTGAGAAGGTCAAACAGCCTGGAAATCCAATTACATCTGTAAGTCACTCAAGGAAAAAAATAAACACCCAACCTGTGGCATTGGTCAACAACCCTGGTCCATTTAGAAGAAAGAGCCACCCTGGTTGTGCAGAGGTATAATTAATAACCACCCTGGCTGGCGAGGTGCCGCTGAGCGGGTTGCATTCTGTGAGCCTGCCACAGTCCCTCCACGGAGCGTTCAGTGGGTGCACAAGAGGAGAGGGTTAGGGAGGCGGGTTTCTTACTTTTGCAGATGGGGACCTTGTTGCTCCATGTCCCGTCCTTCAGACACTCGATCTGGAAGGAGTCGCTCTCCACGTTATCCTAGGTGGAAGGGACAAGTGAAAACCATTGTCCATGCAGCCAAAGGACCTCCCCCTCCCATGGCAAAGACTCATCTTCCCAATGACCTGGCCAGGCCACCTATCCACCTTAAAGAGATGTTGTTCGCTGGACAAGCCCATAACAGAGAGATTCCTCTTCATGAAGAACCAAATATGATAGCAGTAGGCGCAGAATTAGAACCTAGATAGGAGGCTGGAGCAACCTATCATAGGGTACTGGTGTACTGGGATGTAGGAGTGATGCTAGAACAGATTACATCAGGAGAGAGAGATCATTTTATGATGCCCCAGGGATGGGGTAGGTTGAGCTGAGGACGGCTCAGGACTCATTCAGAGGTAAGAGTTCCACCCACCTAGACTTAGGGTGTCCAGACATCAAAGGTGAAAAATCAGGACTGGGGGTGGGAGGGAATAGGAGCCTATATAAGAAAAGGACCCCCAAATCGGGACTGTCCCTATTAAATTAGGACATTTGGTCACCTTATACCAGCTGTTCTGTGGAGGTCACCTACCAAAGGACTAGTGCTGCATGACTTGGGACAGCGTAGCGGGGCATCACAGACAGAGCAGCACACCAGGAAGATGCCAAGCCTTGCGTCTGGCTCATTTACGGGTAGGTAGTTTGCTGTTGTGGGTGAGTGGTTTAGCTGGCATTTTGGGGACGTGCTGTATTCTCTCTAAGTGTCTCAGGCCCTCATGGATTGTTTGACGGGCTTTCGTTTGACTAATTTCTCTCTTCCAAGCACTCTGCAGCGTGGGGCGTGGGCCACTTGCTGGGGGATTCTCTGCACCTCGAAGTCTTTAAACCACCATTGGAGGACTTCAATAGCTCAGACCTAGGTTAGGGGTTTACTACAGGAGTGGGTGAGCGAGATTCTGTAACCTGCATCGTGCAGGAGGTCAGACTAGATGATCAACTAATGGTCCCTTCTGACCTTACCTTCTATGGGTCTATAATGGAAGAGCCCAGTTGCCTTGAAATGAAGGGCACCTCTTCCTGAAGTAGAGCCAAACTCTTGGCTGGCTTACTCTTGACTTCAGTAGCGTCACAGCAGCAGAGAAGCTGGCCCAGTGAGGCCAATGAGGCGGCTTGCTTGGGTATTTCTGGAGCGTTGCAGACCACGACTGTAGCCTACTGAGCCAATGTCACCCATCCCGGGAGAGCTTCAGAGCGTTTAGGGCTGAAGGGACCATCCGATCATCTAGCCTGACCTCCTGTGCCTGGGTTTTGGCTCATTACCATAGAAACCTACCTGCCTCTGGCTCGAACACCAGACCAATGGGGCGGCCCCCCAGTAGCCCCAGCTTTCCTCTGCTGTAAGAGAGAAGAGAATCCGACCCACCGCCCCAAACACTCCCACCCAAGCCAGTGGCTCTTGTACCTTTAGCACGTTGTAGCCGGTGTTGCAGCTGACGACCATCTGGTCCTTAAACGTGTACCTGGCCTGCAAGGGCTCAATTTTCCCGTTGATTGGCGGCTGCACCAGTGGGCACGGGTTCCCTTCGAGGGGAGAGGGGGGGACAAAGAAAGACCATGCTGACGGGCTGGCGAGAGGGTGGGAGGGGGGAGCCCCAACCGATGGAGGCTGCTCTGAATTCCAGGACCCCCACACCAATTCTCATGGGGATAGACCTGCAGGCAGAGGGGCACACCGGGTACCAGGCTGTGACTGAGCCAGCCAGCTGGTAGGTCAGGGCAAGCCAATGGGGGAAGCAAGGAACCCGGCTGTTGGCTCACCTGCGGGTGGGGTGCACGGATTAGGACGGGTTCAGTGACCTTTCCTAGGCAGCACCGTGCAGAGGAGGAGGATTAGGGCAGGAGTGAGGGCTGGTCCTGGGAAACCTTCCTCCTTGTCAAAGCCTGAGTCCCTGACCAGAGGGAGCAGAGAGTGCCCAGCGGGAGCTGTGCAGAGAGACAGGCCCAGCAAACGCTCCCTCGCCGATAGCCCAGCAGAGCGGCTGCCTTTACAGCCCCTCAGAGACACACGCACGGTCAGTTCCCCCAGTGGGCCACTCCGTGCAACGCTGTGCCCCTGGCTGGGATGCCAGGAGCAGCGACTGACCCTGGGAACCTCTGGATCCAAAAGCATAAGCCTCTCCTAAGCTCAGACCTCCACCTAGCTGTATTAGCCCAGGCTGCCACCACCTGTTTCCATGGGCCCGCCACCACTAGATGGGGACAGAGCGCTACACTGAATGTGGCCGGATTACACCTACAGGCCAGCACGCTCCTGTGTGCCAGTCCGGGGCTGCGCTGCCAGGCAGGCTGCACACAGACTTCAAACCGCTAGCCAGGCTGGTCTCAAAACAGCTGCGGCAATGGCAGAGAGTGACGTTATCGAGGGAGGGCATGCCAAGAAATTAAAACGGCGGCCCATTTAGCAGGCCATGTTAACCTGTGGAACTCGCTGCTGCAGGATGTTAGTGAGATAAATAAAAGGCTTGGTAAGGTCCAGAAAAGAGGGGCTGATCCTTGTCTGAATAGCAATCGCATGTGCAGTGACATTGGCTAGTGAGGATCATGGGAGATCCCTGTCCTCGTGTTTGAGGGCACAGCTGCGCTCAGGGAGAAGTCCCCATTCAAAGGACAGGATTGCGCAGTTAAGTTAATTATGTAAGATCTAGCCCATCTCCTTCCTGAAGTCTCTGGCATTGGCCATTGTCAGAGACTGGATTCTGGACCGGGGGAGCCTGGGTCTCTATCCACAGGGTCCAGCCCCCATGCACGGGGAAGGGAAGGAGCCAGAGCTGTTACCGACTGCCGTGTAGGATAACTTCCACCCTCGGTTCTCTCCTGTGCTGTCGCTGTGGAACAGGATCTGAACACTGTTGCTTTGGGTTTCTAGACGTCCTGGGGACTTTTCCCCACAGAAAGGGCCGAACTCCTTCCGACCAGCTTTGATCTGCCAGGAGCAACAAGAGTAGATGGTGTAGAGAGTCTGGATCCACTGGGGTCTCACTGCGCCCCAAGGCTGGCGTGTGGGTCTCGCTACACCCAGGGGCTGGCACGTGGGTTTCACTGTGCCCAGGGGATGGTGCGTGGGTCTCACTGCGCCCCGAGGCTGGTGTGTGGGTCTCACTGCACCCAGGGGATGGTGCGTGGATCTCACTGCGCCCCGAGGCTGGCGCATGTGGGTCTCACTATGCCCAGGGGATGGTGTGTGGGTCTCACTATGCCCAGGGGATGGTGCGTGGATCTCACTGCGCCCCGAGGCTGGCACATGGGTCTCACTATGCCCAGGGACTGGCGCATGTGGGTCTCACTATGCCCAGGGGATGGTGTGTGGGTCTCACTATGCCCTGAGGCTGGCGTGTGGGTTTCACTACACCCTGACCCAGCTATGGTGCTGCGTGACGGCTCAGGAATGGGGTGCACTGGCAAAGCTGGGGGGGCACTGACTCCAGTGCTGGAGTAGCAGGGGGTGCTGCGAATCGGGGGTGAGCGGGGGCTCCATTCGGACTCAGGGAATGGCCCTCACAGGAAGTTTGCCTGAGTAAAACCTGAACAAATCTTCAATGTTGGGCTTTTAGCTTCGCGGGCCGGGCTTAAATTCAGCCGGAGCTGTCCGGAGCGGAGCTGCGGTAAATATCCAGCCCTGCTGTAAGCGGGGCTCAGCTCCCACTGGCTGTACCCACCTAGGCCTGGTCGCGGGTGGTCCGACGAGCTAGGAGGTGGAGGGGGCGGGGAGTCACGCCCAGAGATCTCCCAGCGCTGGGGCCAGGCCAGCCGGCTCACCTTGATGTAGTCATAGGGGCAGGACACCTCCGGATGGTCCTCGATGTCGAAGCTGTCTTCGAAGTGCAGGCTGATGAGGAAGCCTTCCTCCAGCTCGATGCGGTACAGGCAGTCGGAGCTCTTGGGGTAGGGGTTGGGGAAGTCGGCGCTGGCAATCACCCCGCTCCTCTGGGTGTAGAGGTTGCTGCTGCACTCCACTGAAAGGCACGTGGGAGCCCTGAGCAACCGGGCTCTCTGGGCTAGACCCTGGGGCCTGGCAGGAGCCTGGGGTTCAAATCTAGCCTGACAGAGCAGCTGACGCTCCTGTGGATCCAGTGTGGTCTCCTATTCCTAGCCCTGGGCAATCTCCCACCTGGCTGGTGGATCCGCGTCATTGGGAATCCACGGGCCCCTGCTGTAACCCCTGCAGGCTACTCGGGTGCAGGGAGCCCCCTTACAGCAGTGCTCAGAACAAGCACGACGAGACCCTCCTGTGCAGTGGGGCTCTGCCCGGTCGCAGGTGTCTGCGCCGGCCAGTCCTGATGCACCATCTTTGGGCCAAGGTCGGTCTTTGTTTTGGTGTTGTGTGGGCCAAGAGCAGAGGTGAACTGGCCACGCTGGCCGACCCCACTCCCGCAGGCTCTCCAAGCGGAGTGCCCCCGGCCAGTGTGCTCCTCAAGTCCTCAGTGTGCTCCTGGGAGCACACTGGCCGGGGCACTCCACTCGGAGGAGGGCAGGCAGGGAAAGAGCCACAGCCAAGGGAAGGCAGATATGCACGAGCTGGGTGCAGGGCCTGGAGCCGGGCCGTACCTTTGCAGGTCCTGTTGTCGGAGTGCAGGATGTAGCCGAAGCGGCAGGAGCAGTAGAACCCCCCGATGTAATTGTGGCAGTGGTGGTCACAGGCCAGCTCCTCGTCGCTCTTTTCCAGGCACTCATCCACGTCTGCAGGGGGGCGAGGGAAGAGTCGGTCGTTAGAAAGGCAGGTGCCGAGACGGGAGCCCCCCTACCCCCATCCGACACGGCCCCCGAGGGGGGCGTTTAGACACAGGCAACGAGGAGGAGCGTGGAGCACTCGGACCAAACGGTGACCAGGTTTCGGTCCAGATTTCATGGCTTGGCTGAAGCAAAAGCCCACAACTGCCCATCCCACGATGGATTAACAGAGGGCTGACTGGTGTGAGGAAAGGAAGAGCCAGCCTGCCATGGAGATCGGGACACCTGCCCCACCGCGTAGGAGTGGCGGGGATGGAGCATTATGATCCTACAGACTTACACATCCCCCAGTCCAGCAGAAAGCAAGTGTTTTGTTTGTCTATCAATGGGGTGCCCTCGCAGGGCAGAATTCCCCTGCCAGGACCGGGGCCCTAGGGCTGTGTGTGCATGTGTGTTACAAGAGTCGTGCTTAGTCTGTTCCCTCCATCTCCCAGTGCTCCGATCCCTTTGTGGTGCCTTCTCAACACTTAGGGCCAGATTCTGTTCTCAGCTACACTGGCGTAATTCTGGAGTAACTGCATGGCATCACCCTGGAATCACAGGATGGCCACCCCTGCCTTAGAGTATGAGAGGGAAAGGTGCTGCTGGCCCAGTCTTGGAGTGTAGGAGCTGGACTAGTATAGCAGCCTGAAGTCCCAATTCCCAGAATCTGGGGGCACTTTGGGGAGCGACAAACACTGACCTGACAATCTGCAGTTACTCTGTAGCAACCTGCCTGGAACTTGGAGGGAGGAGTAGAGGTTGCAGGGTGGGAAGCGTTAGAAAAGGGCACTAGCAAGTCAGTCTGTGTGCACATGGCTGGAATGCTAGCTGCAGTTGGAGCATCTCTGTAAATAGCTCTCCTAATAAAGAACCAGTTTAGGTTCAGAAACTCGGAGTCTTCTCATGTTATTGCCCAGCCCATGGTGCATGCAACAGACTTTGCCACTGCAGGGGTCAAGACTAAACCAGAAGAGGATAAAGAAGAGAGAATGATGGAGAGCCAGGGTGGGAGGAGAGAGGACTGGCATGCTGTCCAGCAGGGACTCTCAAGCTTGTTCATAGTGCGCACCACATCTTAATACAGAGATTGTTTCCTGGACACCTCTCCTCCGATGGCAAACTCCCAGACCACCTCCCCTGCCATTCACAGCGCCGTGATATCTCTGCAGAAAGTGCTCTCATTGAACGCAACCTTAGGAAAAATGGTGAGTGTCTTTAGTGCAATTTAGTGACTGGGGACAGGGAGGAGAAGTCAGCACCATGTGCCCAGCCAACTCTCCACATGCTACCAGCAAGTGCCCTGCAGTCCCCAGTTTGGGCAGCCTCTGCTGTGTGCCAGCATGTCATGGCATGGCAGTGGGCATCACACATCCTTCTGCGCCACCCTGAAAATGTCTCAATTTGCCAAGCATGCCTTTGGGGTTACCTCAGCTCCAGTGGAAGTCACCCCCGGCTCTGCTAATACTCAGCAGTACTTTCCATGGTGACACCCAGCTGCCATAGGCCCTGCACTGCTAACAGCTGATGGAGATTCTCTACGTTCAAGAAGCAGGGGCCCATGCATTTGGAGTGGAAGGATCTGGATTCTACTCTTCTCAAGCCATGAAGTTCTGCATCATCCTCAGGGACTATAGGTTTGTAGCAATATGATAACGTACCTGCGTCTGCTACTTTACTGCAAAGGGGCTACTTACCCACTGCTGTGTAATGGGCATCAAAGCCAGTGAAGCGTTCCTCATTGGAGAAGTCGGATCTGAACGTGAGGCCAATGTAAGGCCCCGGAGACAAGACCACCTGCTGCCCGGGGGCCTGCTCTGTGTCCGTAGTCTCCCTGCCGCAGAAAGTTGCCAAGACTTGGTCTTCAGCTTCAACCTATTAAAAGCCGTGGAAAGACTCCATTAACACAAGCCATGGCTGGAGACAGCTAGCAGGGTGCACATTATTCACAATTGACACGCTAATCACTGGAAAGAGCTCAGGCCATCAAAGGCATCTAAGAGGAGACTGACTTGATAGTGAAGAGCTTCTAGTGAGGTCTCTAGTCAATCCTGAATCCTGGCAAGTTAGATTCCTTCCTAAACCACCCATTTAATAGATACTAAGACCCGAAGGGTCCCCCATGATCAGCCAGTGAGACCCCACCCTCCACAGCACAAGCCACGGGACTTCAGCCAGTAATTTATGTAGGGAAGAGAATTTTTCTCCCCGACTGGGTAAGTAAACACCACTGACCGCAATAACTTGCAGTTGAACATTGAGAAAGGCACCTCCTGGGGATGAAGAACAGATGAGCTTTGAAACACTCCAGTGCTGGCATCTTTGCAACGGCTCTTGGTAACTTGCCCCATTGCCTGGACCCATTCTGCCGTTACATAAAGTCCCCCTTCCTATTTAACTTCCATTCTGTTTGCCGCGGCTTCGGCTGCGAGTCAAGGGCCATCTATCATGTGACCACTTGAAATGGTTCAGCAGGTTGTCTTAATTAAGAGGGCTTAGGAACTGCTGAGGGATGACGCTCTCATGAGGTATGAAAGAACAGCTTCCAGAGGGTTATTATTTTTATTTTAATTTTAAAAGATCGATCTATATTTTAGAGGATCAAGAGCTAGCGAAACACGTCAGCTCGACACTGCTGGAAACCGACGCTCCCTCTTTATCCGCATGGCGCCTGGATGAACTTCCGTTCACCCCCAACCCTGCCAGTGTCCCAGGGAACAGAGAGAGAGCCCATGCCTCACGATCCATTCGATTCCTGCCTCTCTGCTGAGCCCGACAACGTGATGCCACCTACAGATTTATGCTGGAGGCACCTACTCACTTAGAAGCAGACAGAGAAACCGACTCCTTTCTTGACGGCTGCCAAAGAGCCACCAGATTGAAAGTGCCAGATTGACATCCCTGAAGATTGAAGTCTTCTGCTTAACCATCTACCAGGCCCTGTGCAGCCACGGATACTGCAGACTTCCCCCATACACTGTCCCATCCAAGGGACTCATGGCCATGCACCTTTCATGACGTCGTTGCAGCAAAAGCCAGCTGCCTGGGGTTAAGAAGAAGCTTCCTCTATGTTCTATAAGTGTCCCTTCTGGATGTTTGAAACCTTGGCTGCTACTAGCCACTCTCATGGACAGCAGTAGCTGGGCCACTGATCTGATGCAATGTGGTAATTCCTCTGTCCCTAAGATGCAACATCGAAGTGACATAATGCAACATCAGCTTGACCTACACACGCAGGGTCGGGGACAGTGCTGTGCGTTCTGTTCCTGGACAGAAACCAGGGGGTTATTTCTGTATCTTCCAAGCGAAAGCTTGTCTCTCTCCCCCGCAGCAGTTAGCCTGCTAAAGATATTACCTCACTCACCTGATCAGGTTGAGGGAGACCTCCAAAAGACCTGGTAATATCAGCTACATATAACACAGGAAAGGAGTGGCGAATCTGCTTTCGGAGAGGAGGGAATCAGGACAGACGGTGGAGGAGAGAATGTGACGGTTAGACCCAAGGTGTGCAATTTCTATTCACAGCTGTTTGCCTCTGGAAGGTTCCCCCCGCCCATCTCCTGCCTGCATGCTGATCAGCTGCCCAGGCACAGATTCATCTTTCTGTGCACTTAGTACTGGCAGCTTCTTCAGAACGCCAGGAGAATGCCAGCAGTGATTTAAACAGGCAGAGTAACAGGTCGATGAGGAAGCTCCAATCAGCAAATTCAAGGGAGGCTGTCAAGGAGAGGGAGGCCCAGCATTTAGATTTTGTTTTTTATTTTTTTTTAAAAAAAACCTCCCAAAGGTTTCTACAGGTTTATTTTTAAAAGTTGACCTGAGAACTGTTTGAGGCCTTGTTGGGATGAACCCTCCCCTGCAGTGCTGGGGACACAACTATAACAGGTTTTGTGAGAGCCAGAAAGTGAAACTGACTAGGAACCAAAGTGAAATTGACCAGCCTAGTTTTACTGTTTCAGCTGAGCAAAGTGTGATAAGTCACATTAGGAGCCTCTGGAATTGCATTCCGTTTTAATATCCGAAAGAGAAATTAGGAACAGACGCAGGGAGATTTTTTAATCTTTTTTAAATTTTTTAATTAAAATTTAATTTTTAATTAAGATTTAATTAACCAAGTACCCCCCTGTCCCCCTCAGCCCAGTCTCCAAACTTTCCCCTCTGAATTTGCATGCCTGTGTTTTTGCATGCTAACCTCCTGGGGCCTATGTGGTAAAGCACAGAGATTATTAGAACCATCAGCAGGAGGACAATTCCATTTCACAACTACTCCTGAGGTTTCGAAATTTGTTTTCGTTATGCATCAAGACAAAACCAAAAACCCTTTGAACATTTTTTGCGAAATGGAATTGTGTCGAAATGGTACTTGCCCCTTCTCTCTGCTCAGAAATAATCTAAGAGCATCAAACCTCAAAATCTTTCTGATGAAAATGTCACATGGCTCTCCAAAACATTTCAGCTTTGATGGAACAGCCTATTTCACTGAAATTTCATTTAGACGAATATGTTCAGCTGGCTCTATTTCAAATATAAGTGACTATTACTATTATTATTTATTCATAGCGTGGTGGCACATAGGCACCCCACTCCTTGACTAGAACCCCACTGTGCTAGGAGCTGTACAAACACAGAACAGAATGACAGCCTAAGTATACCGATGGACACAAGCAGAGAGAGGTGACCAAGGCCACAGCGTGACAATACTGGTCAATGTCAGAGGGCGTGATCTCAGTCCACCAGCCACCTAACCGCCGAGAGCGTTTTTGTAGGCGTCAGGCAAGGGAGAGATGACTGTTGTGTTCTGCTGTAGCTCTGCCTCTGGCCTCAGGTAAATTACTCTATGCCTCTTTGTCCCCCTCTATAAAATGGAGCTAAATCCGGATTCTCAGTGGGACCAGGAGGCTAAATTCATTAACGTCTGGTAAAGGTGCTGGGGTCAAGTTTTCTAATGCACCTGAAGTGTCTTCGGAGCCTGGTTCTCAATTTTCCAATTTCAAAAGGCTTAGCTGCCCAAGTCCCACTAAAAGTCCTGCTTTGGATGCTTTTGAAAATGTTCCCCTTTGTGGTCTCTCCACGGAATGGGGACAAATGAATCATTTTCAATGACTGTCCGCCCAGGATTTCAAGAGGCTGGTATTATTTAATGCCCCGGAGATCAGCGTCTGAATAAGGTCTCGTACGCCTTGACCGGAGTTCACTGGTACCTGCGCTGGGGGTACAATTTCCATCTTGGGCAGGCGTACGCAAATGAGCGCCAACGGAGCTGGTGCACAGGCTGCGGGAGGGGCTAGCCAACCTGAATACGTCCCTAGGATCTTGGCTGCGGTGCTGGCCATGCAGATCACCGTAACACTGCTATTTTTAGCATGCTGGCTGCACCAGGCTGGCAGGAGGACGTGTACCCATGCTGGGAACGACGCTGCCAGACCCTCAGTGAAAACCAGCTTATGTGTGCAGATTGCCTGCTGTACAGAACCGAGAGAGACCCCAGAGGAACGCGGCTGCGGTTAACCCATCTGGGCCTGCCGCTGTGCTTTCCTGCTGTCCTCTCCCTCGGCTCCTAGCTCCATGCTGGCCTGTGCCTTGTAACCTCCTCCAGCTGCTCTTCGCAGCACTCTGTCTGCATTCCTGTGAGGAGATTTGAATAGGAAGACCCCTCCCCCCGGCTTTTTGTCCCCACTGGGGGAGGGGGTGGTGAAGGAATGTTGCTTTCTCAGCTCATGCCCGCACTGGTCCCTTTCATGCCAAGTGAATTCTATTAAGGGGAGGACTAACATAGCTGTCCCCCATTGCCCAGAGGATGGATCAGCACCGCGGCTGCCCTGATCTACCCTCTGGAGGATTCTCTAGTCTGGACTGGCTGACTCCCCATGCCCCACAGAGGAGACGGCTCTGCATGCCAGTGGGTTTGGATGATCTGGACTGTCCCGGGACTGTGAGGATGGGCAGCCAAGCCACCGAGCTTCTGTTTCTGTCAGGATACGGACCGGGGTGGGTGTGGCACAGGGGCCCGCGCCAACACCATGAAGCGCTCTGAGAGGGTGACAGGTGTGAGAGAGAGGCAAGGGAGCGTGCGAGGAGTGTGTGTGTGCGAGGGAGGGGAACGGGTGTGTGCGGCGGTTGTGTGTGTGTGTTTGCAGATGTCAGGGGAATGGGTGCGTGGGGGGTTGTGTGTTTGTACGAGGGAAGGGTGTGTGGGTGGAAACGGTGACAGGTGGGAGGTTTCAAGGCGTCCCTAAGGCTCCGGCCAATGTGCAGCGCTGCAAAATCTTTCCTTAGTGCCGTGCCCACAACCCAGTGCCTGGGGGAAGCGCCAGGCTCAGGGCAGGGGCTGGGTGGTGAGCTTGGCATGGCGTCCCCCTTACATCTCTGCCTGGACTCGTGCCGTCCCCCTTCCTGGGCTGGAGGATTTCACTGTGGTTTCCCCCTGGCCCCGGCCTCACTTCGTTAAGCCCATGCCTAGCTCCTCCCCTCCTGATCTTGGGGTGCAGGGAGTCCCTGTGAGACCCTGGCTCTTGGCTCACCGGGGCCGTGGGCCCCCACGGACAGCCCACAGCCCACGGACAGCTTCAGTTCAGTTGGGCCAGAGCCCACAGACAAGGGGCACAAGTTGGATCGGGACAGTTTCCGATTTCTGATGAAATAAAGGACAGATCTGTAAAGGTTGGAGCCGATCTCCAACCCTGGCTCGATTTAGCCCACACTCCAGGCACAGACGCCACGCTTGCCGCCCCAGGGGGCAGGGATCATGTCGCGTTCCTGTGAGCCGCTCTCCGCTGGCATCCATCTCTGACTGAGCCGATGCAAACGCCAGCTGCGGACAGGGCCCGCCGTGCAAAGCAGAAAGCCATCAGCATGCAGCATGGGGCCTACAAGGCAGAGGCAGCCTGTGGAGAATGAAAGCCCCTGGAAAAAGCTCCAGCTGGTACAAAACACAGCAGCCCATCTGCTTGCCGACGCTGTTAAAGCATCAGCTGGGCGCTTTGCTCTCTGCCCTGCTACTCAAAGCCCTCTGTGGGATTGACCCTAGCTACCTGACAGACACCACCCCGCGGGAACAGTGATCTCCCACCACAGCTCCATTGTACCGGAACAACGAATCTGTCTGCCAGCAGCGGGAGGGTCACAAGTGTTGGAGACAGGAACCTGCCCAGGAATTGGCCATAGACTGGGGAACTCCCTCCCACAAGGAGACGAGAGCGCCAGCTGAAATGACAGCTCCGCGCCTCCCCCGCAACCGCCAGATTTAAACGATGAATGAAGCTGGGTCTCTGCCCTCGGTTCTGATCGCCAACGTCCCACGAAGTGGGTGTAGAGCCGCTGGTCTGGTCCTGATGCAGAGGAAAACCTGTCCTGCCGCCTTCAGATCTGACTTTCTGCTGAGACCGCGGGGGCTCGGGTCCCATATTCCCACTTGGCCTCATCTCTAATATCTTTGGTAACGTTGTGAGGATCCCACATAACGTGTGACTTCTTTCATACAAGAAGGCAGTAGCAGATGTTAAAAGCAGAGAAGCTCTGCAGATGCTATTGAATGTCCCTCTCCAATCTGTCCGCATCTCCCCTCCTGCTGTCATGTTCCCAGAGGGCCTTCAGCCCGGCCCTGGGATTGCTCTGCCTAATGAGCCATTTATATACATTACAAGGGGTATGTTTTGCTCTCCTCAGCCCAATTAGCGCATTCCTGGGAGGGCAAAGGAAGCGGTGATGGCTGCATTTCTTGACTGCCTGCTTTGTGCTGTTTTCCTGCCGCAGATCTTTCCAGTGCTGAGCGGAAAAGACCAAATTCCATTTGGAGCTTACGAAATTCCATTAACTTGGGGATTTCAAAACAGATCTGCAAGGTGTCATTGCCCTGTTTACCCTTCCGCCAGTGCCATCCGAAGGACAGTCTCAATGTGCCAAGCTGTCATAGCTCTGCCTAAGTCAAAGGAGCTGTGGCGATTGAAACCAGCTGAGGATCTGGCCTCGAATCTGAAATCAGGGGCTGCTTCTCCTGCTTCAGTGTGTACCCAGAGAGACCTCAGCAATTGTCCAAGAACAAATGCCATGGCATAACTGATCAGGGTACAAATGACTTTGAACTACAGACATGAGGTTGACTGAATTGGAACAGATAGTGAAAGCCAATGGCATTTCGTTGGCCAACTTTTAAGAGGATTTAACCCGCCATAGAGAGAATGTTGCTCTTTTTAAAACCAGGATTAAGTTCAGAGGATTCTTGCAGTGAATTTCTCTGCTGCAATTGATGTTTCCCGAAGGGACACATCTTCTCTAGTGAAAATGTTGACATCATGACCCCGGTCAGGGAGACTCCAAACAAACAGCCGAGATTTAATTACCAGCCGGCTCGCTGGATGTAAATGATCTACGAAAAAGTATACAGTGCTCCGCAGCAGCAGCAAATATTAACCAGGGAGGGTGACCTTTCTGTTTATTTTCCTGCCAGAGGCCTGTCACCGTGCCATGTGTTGGAGGGGATGGAGCCCATCGCAGATAAAGTCGCAGATGCCTCCAGCGAGGACGCTGCTCTTTCCTGTGAGCCTGGTTCCGCGGCTCTTATGTTGAGTACGTGGGACTCATCCAGTGAGAAAATGCCATTGCCTGGGAGGGCTCTGGATTCTGGCTCAGTGTTTCTGTCTCTATCCATAGAAACCTAGACACGTCGGGCTGGAAGGGACCTTGAGAGGTCACCTAGTTTGGTTCCCGGCACTGAGGCAGAACCAAGAATACCTAGACCATCCTTGTCAGGTGTTTGTCCAGCCAGTTCCTCAAAGCCTCCAATGATGGGGATTCTACAGCCTCCCTGGACCACCTGTTCCATACTTAACTCCCCTTAGAGTTAGGACGCATTTAGCAGCTGCTTAATGCGTAGCTCCTGGGCCTGCTTTTTCCCTGCCTCTGCCTGAACCCATCCCTGCTCCTGCTTTGTCTCACTCCAGGCTGACCCTCGGCTCCAATTCCTGGCTTCTGACTTTGGCGCTGACCCTGGGCTCTGACTCCTGCTCTAGCCATTGGGCATGACCACCTACATCCCAGTCTCCAACAAAAGAACATAAGAATGGCCATATTGGGTCAGACCAATAGTCCATGTAGCCCAGGATTCTGTCTTCCAACAGCGGCTGGTGTCAGGTGCTTCAGAGGGAACTAACAGAACGGGTAATTATCGAGTGATTCATCCCCTGTCGTCCACTCCCAGCCTCTAGCAGTTGGAGGTTTTGGGACACCCAGAGCATGGAGCTGTGTCCCTGGTCATTTTGGCTAAGGGCCATTGATGGATCTATCCTCCATGAACTCGTCTAATTCTTTTCTGAACCCAGTTATGCTTTTGGTCTTCACAACATCCCCTGGAAATGAGTTCCACAGATTAACTGTGTGTCGTGTGAAGAAATACTTCCCCATGTTTATTTTAAACCTGCTGCCTGTTAATTTCATTGGGTGACCCCTAGGTCTTGTGTTATGTGAAGGGGTAAATAACACCTCCCTGTTCACTTTTCTCCACACCAGTCATTATTTTATCATATCCCCCCTTAGTCATCTAAGATGAGCAGTCCCAGTCTTTTTAATCTCTTTCATATGGAAGCTGTTCCATACTCCTGGACATTGTTGCTGCCCTTTTCTGTAAATTTTTCAATTCTAATATATCTTTTCAGAGATGGGAGTGACCAGAACTGCACAAAGAATTCAAGGTGTGGGCATACCATAGATGGCATTATGATATTTTCTGTCTTATTATCTGTCCCTTTCCTGTTGGTTCCTAACATTCTGTTCTCTTTTTTAACTGCCGCTGCACATTGAGCGGATGCTTTCGGAGAACTGTCCCTGCTGACTCCAAGATCTCTTTCTTGACACTCATGCCATTAAACCTGGAGTTTCCTGGTGAGCTGGCCCAGGATCACAGCTGTTACACTAGCCCAGCAGGTGGTTTGAATGAAGATTCTAGGTGCATATACATCTTATGGGCCACGTTTTTGAAATTGTTCTTTAAAATCTGCGTGTGATTGTGCAAAGCCGGTACTGCTAGGCACTTTAGCATGCAAATGTGCACATACAAATTAGGCAGTTAGGGACAAATCCACTACTAAGGTAGATGGACAGAATTCCATTTCACCAGCAGTTCATTGGGCCCATCGTCTAGAAAATGTTTTAAAAAACCTCTGTGTATTGCTAGGTTCTCCCTCTAGCTACAGACCCAGGTTCTCTGGCCTGGCTGAGCTGCGCTGGTTACAAGCCCAGGCTGGGAGAGTGGGATGAGGGCAAAGATGCACAAAAGTAGAGCCAGTAATAAAGAGAGAGCAACTCTGTCTTACCTTGGCTGCTAAGGGTGCCAAGGGGACATTCTGGCAGGGAGGATCAGTCAGAGGCAGTGGTGTCCTGGCCATTTCCTTGGCTGTACTCTTAAGCTGGTGGCCTACGTGAGTAGGGGTGGGTGTCACAGGGCAGTGACTGTGTGTCACTAGAGGATATTCCCAAGCGGTGGGAATCTCCACTATCTGAATCAGCTGGGAATGCGGCCTTTCTGAATGCCATGAATCTGACCATACATCACAGTAAAGTTTCTCTAGCAATGTTGTCGATTACGACGTCCAGACGTCCCTTTGCAGCACTTTGGGGCGAGCACTGAGCAGAGGAATCCGGAAGTGAGATTCTCCAAATGCCATGCAAATGTGCAACAGGGCACAGTGCAGGGCTGGGGAAACAGCCGCTGAGAGGGGCAAATCCACAAGAATCCTTTTATGGCAGCAAGTCGCAGTCCCATGGAAATGTGAAAAATGTGCACAGGACAAGGCATATGCACACTTCTAAAGTCATGCATCTGGGCACCACCTGGCCTTTCCACAGTCCACAGGCCTGTGGTTTGGAATATACTTCACCGGAGACCTCTCTCAAGAGCAGGGTCTTCACCAGTCCCTTCCACTCCTTATGGGCTAGGGATGGCAATCCCAGAGCCTGGGGCGCAGGGCTGATCAGCGCGAGGCTGATCCTTTGCACCCATGCCCTGAATGCAGCTGCAGTCCTCAGGGGAATCATGTCAGTATCATAACGCAATGATTTTCCCGACTTCTTTCATGATGCCCCCTATTGAGCAGCTTCCTTTATCCAATGTGATTAACCACCTTGGTTTCCTCCTCCAGCTGCTCCTAAAAGTTCCCTTCTTTGGCTTGGCCTTTCCCGGCTAATCAGCCTCTCCTGCCTCTGCCTCTAGTTGCGAATGCAAAATCTGCAGCCACTCAAGACACACCTGATTCCAACAATGAAAAGTCTCCTGACTTTACCTTACAGACACGCCCTCCCCTCTGTCGGTCAGTGCGACAGCATCACCCAGAAGTTCAGAGCTCCAATGTGATGGGGGCTGCATGAACACACAGTCCAGGCTTGTCTACACAGGGAAATTGATCAGAATAGCCCTTGCCGAATAAACTTGGTGAGTGTATTAGTTATTCCCAGTCCAGAGTGAATAGCGTGTTCACATGGGAAGCAATTCCAGAGCAGCTAGACAAGTTCCCAGAGACTCTCCTTGTCCTGTCTAAATTTACACAACATGCAACATGTGGAGGTTGTAAACTGGGCCCCTAATTCCAGAAAGTACTTAAGCACATGCTGAAATCTCACTGATATCAATGGACCTTAAGTGATTTCCTGAATCAGTGCTGATGCAAAGACCAGGGAAGGGAGGATGTGGGTTACACAGGCTCGTGATGCAGTCAACTCATTCAAAGGGTTGACTCTTCATAATAATGAAGAAATTACCAGATTAAAATCAATGTCAAGAATGTCTAACCTCAGCCCTGATCCTGCTATTAAATCCGCCGGGCTGACTCCTATGACCGGGATCCTTGCTGTGTGCATAAAACTGCAGGAATATGGGGCCTTAGGGTGAAATTTTCAAACCCAGATAGGGGCTTTTGGCAGAATCCCTCCTTTGAAAGGAAGGGAAGTTGTGTGTCTAGATCCTCAAGTTAGATCTGAAAACCTCAACCCAGCACATTAAGCTCCTTGGGGATGAGTCTCTTTCTTCCCAATTTGCCCGTAAAGTGCCCTGAGGTGACATAAACAATGAATATAATTGACTCTTGTTCTGATGAATCCCAAACCGTCCTGCCTCCAGATCTATTATCCTGAGCTGTGTGAAGCTGCAAGAGACCAAGCCAACCTATTGTTATTTCAGAGTCACCTCCGTGGGAGCTCCACTTTGGTTTTCTGGGACTGAGCGAGGTGAGAAACACCGTCGAATTTGAGGCATTTCGCTTAGGTCTTGTCTACACTTATCTGGGGATGGATGTGTGGTGATTGATGCATCGGCAGTCGATTTAGTGGGTCTTCCGCTAAATCAACCACAGATTGCTCTCCCATCGGCTCAAGTTCTCCACCGGAACGAGAAGTGCAAGGGGAGTCGACGGGAGAGTGTCTCGTGTAGTGTGGACACCGCAGTAAGGAGATCTTAGTAAGTCGACTTCAGCTGTGTTATTCACAGAGCTGAAGTTGTGTAAATTAGATCGACTCCCTCTCCGTAGTGTAGACAAGGAACCATGCACAAAACCACCCCCGATCGGCACTGGTTCACCCGGAACTGAGCCAGATTTTCCCAGGAGGATCACATTCCAATAACCTCATTCGCACTAAGCAGTACCTAGGCCTTACTCTGATTAGTCCCAGTGTGGTGGAGAAAGCTATCTGACTCGAATGCAGAGGGGACAAGACTGGGGGATGGGGGCAGAGAGCTTGGGACAGGACAGATCGGGGGTGAATCAGGGGTTTGCAGGGAAGGAGGTTGTTTTCCATAGGACCACTGTCTCATCTATTGCAGAAGCTGCAATGAACGAGGCAGGGGCCGGCTGGAAGAGAAGGGACCGATTCATGCTGAACGCTGTGCTGGAGAATTGGAGTCTGTCCCTGCCTCTGCCACAGAGTCTCTGTGTGATACTGGGCAAGTCACTTAAACCAGCCTTTTCTCAGGTGGCCATAGCTGTGGGTTCCTAATTTTCTCGGTGCCCAACTTGAGAGGCTGGGGCCTGATTTATAGAAGCGCTGGGCACTCATAGCTACAACTGAAGTCAATGCTGTGAACATATAAAGTGCGGTCTAATGAAGTACTCTGAAAAGTCAGGTCCTAGGGGACTCAAATCGGCCACCCCAAATTAGTGAATACCCGTGATCTTCATGTCTCTGTGCACCACAGTTCCCCATCTGTAAAATGGGGATAATAGCACTGCCCTACCTCATAGGGAGGCTGGGAGAAGAAACCCATTAATGTCTTTGAAGTTCTTTGATATAAGCACCTTGGAAAAACCCACAAGGAAATTAATTATTCTGTCTTTAGAGCAGAGTCAGAAGGGGGGCCAGTAACTTAAGGCTGGGGCCACCCACTGAACAATGAGAATAAAAGACAATATTGAGTGAGCACCATCCATCCCGGGCACTGATTAAGGCAGGGATCTGCTGGAAAAAATAGCCCGGGCTCATAGAATTAAAGATGGCATCATAGCGCATACATACAAGGGGCCTGAATTAAGATTACACAGGAGAGCTTAATTCTGGGATCTCCTAGCTTCTGAGTGCTTGAAATTACACCCTTAACATTCCATTAATGTAGGTTTTTGTGTGTGTAATTTCTTGTGCTTTTCTCAAGGCCTCTCTGATGTGTCTCCTTTCTAAGGTGAACAAGCCCAGGCTTTTCAACTTCTCTTTGTAGGAGAAATTCTTCGTGCCCTGGATGAGGCTCATCACAGTTCCCACGTCTAATTTGCCAGCTCCTTGTGAGGATCAAGTTCTCTTTCTTTATTGTTTTTACAGCTGTTGTTTTAAATGAGGAATGGAATTAGAGCTCCATTCACCTGTGATGAGCCAGTCAGGAAGCAGAGATTTGGGCATGTTCTCTGATTGGCTCAGAGGTGATTCAGCAGCTGCCAATCAGGAGGCCTTCACCCGTGCCAGCTTATTGGCTAGTATGGCTCTTGGCCTCAGTCATGTTGATCTCTGGGAAACAGAGGCAAATGGCCAATGCATCCCATGACCTTTCCTCTTCCAGTCCCGAGCCAGGAGTTTCTCCCGTTTTACAATGATGGCCACAATGGATTAGCCCAGGTGTTTGTGCAGTGCTGATGTTGTACCCTGCATTGAGCAGACCCTTATTGGCTGGTCCAACATCCATCAAAATCAAAATGGAGAGTCTCCCACTCAGTTCAATGGGCCTTTAGAGTGTCTGCCCCCTTCATAAAATCCACCGATAGTAACGCGAGCCGGGAAGATGAACCGAGGATGGAAATCTCCATCGATTCACAAGTCACTTGGACACTCTCCTCACTTTTTCCAGCCAGGTCACTCGGCTTGGAACTTTGTAATTATTTCATCTAAATACATACGGAAAGTTTTCAGGTCACCATCAAAACAGCTAGAAGGATGTTTCTAAGCATTTCACAGCAAGAATGTAATTCCCTGGCTGAGGCTTTGCAGGCTACATTTCAGCCCGGAGGAAATTTATACAGCTGAGATCTAAATCCCTGTGAAAAATACCAGCTTCTTATGGAAACCCAGGAGCAAGACAAGTTCTGCTGCCAAATGGCACCAGGTGCAAATAAAAGGGATTGTTATGAAGACAGCGTGAGGGTTGGGGGAGGGAGTGAAGGGCAATGCTTGGAATTGGGGGGTTTCCAATGAATTCTACCTTCAAGCTCATTGCGTTTTTGTAAAGTTATAGATATATCTATGGATGTGCCGGTGGCCTTTGTTCTTGGAGGAGATCCAGGAAAAGCAGAAAGCACTAATCAAACAGCAGCGAGTGCTGTTAGTAAGGGAAACAGTGCCAGCACCATGGAGCACTTCAAACAACTAAAGCAGGAAAAAGAAAATACAAACGTTTTTCTTTTGTTTTCTCAAAGCAGAAATCTAAATGAGCTGGGAAAGAGAGATGGGGGCGAAGGTGTGAAATTCAGGTCCAGATCCACACTCCTTTCATCTCAGTGATCGGCGGGGTTTGGAACTGGAGGTTGGATTTGGACTTCTCTCTACTGATGAACTTTGGTAATGGTAACATACATCCAGTCCTATAGGCCTGGGTCGACACAGAAAGGGGGAGCTAACTACTGATGTATTGCCTTGTCTGTACTGGCTGCTTCAGTAGGTGGCACTCCGTGGCACCACTGATCTGTTTGCCCCAGGATGGCAGTAAGGAAATGCAGTGGGGCCGGAGGTGCTATCTTTCAGAGGAGGTGTCAACCTGAAATCATGGACTGCTCAGGGTTGTTACAGCTCCCACGGAGGGACGTCAACCAGAAAGTCCTACCTACAATGTGGTGACTGTGAAAGACGGCCAGGAAGTCTGGATCCAAACTTTTACAGCCAATCCCTGCTCCTGGAATGGAACAGACAAAACCACTGGGTCTGACGACCTTTGGGAAAGCCTGGGACCAGATCCAAACTTAACGGCTCAAGCCCTTAGCTAGTGACTCGAACTGGATTCCGTTTGAATTGGACACAGGTAAGGCGCAGTCTGCAAGGATCACTTAGCATTCAAGATGTGAGGCACGGCACATGAAAAAGCCTTTCCAAATGAAAGGCATCTTCTATGCATGCTTCTGACCTTGGCAGCATGCCTCTATTATCTTTGCCACTTGCCATGATCCCGGCACATTTGCTACCACAGGTTCTCCTTAGCGAGCATCCTGGTGTGATGGCATTTGGGTTCAGGTTGACACTTTGGGTCTAAACCCTGTATCTGAACATGCTGCCTGTCCCTCCTCACAACCTATTTGTTAATCCAATATAGAACATCACCTGATCTGCCTTCGTCCCTCTTGCCATTGGCTGATAAGTGCCAACTCAGCTTCCTCTTAGTTTTCTACTTGGCAAGGCAGCGCTTCTGCCGTGAGAATGAAAAAAGCTCCTCGCCCATGCTGCTGCTACACTAAGCTCTCCAATACAGCCACCTGCGTGCCCTTCTGGCTCCTGGGTTGACACACTGCAGCAACGGGCACAGAGCAGTTTGAGCAGCTCACCTTCACGTAGTCGTATTCACAGAGGTAGGACGATTCCAGGTCAAAATGCATGAAGTAGAGTTTGATTCTAAATCCGTCCGGCACAGAAATATTCCAAGTCACTTCTGAGTCACTGGGGTAGGAATCTGGGAAGTTAGGGGACCGGATCTCCCCAAACATGTCCGTCAACTCAATGGCAGCTGCTCCAAATAGGAAGGCACAAAGGGGCCAGGTCAGAAGGTACCTGCAAAACACACATGAAGATCAAATGAATGTTTCCCCTGAAACACATCAAGGACACAAGCAACTTGGTTTGTCCCACATCCCAGGGTGGTTCTACTCCGAAGGGACCCGGTTCACTGTGGCTTTAGGATGGCAAGTAAGGAGGTTCTTTTCGTCTTCCTCTGCGGCAAGGGAGGTGGTTCACCTGCCAAAATCACGTGGGCGTGTCTCACTTAACAATTCTCTACCAGTGCAGGGGCCTTAGCAATACTTTGGTCTCCCCTGTTCCCTCCTTATGGCCCACAGTTTAGTCTCCTGCCATGGTCCAGCTGGCAGTCCAGATCTAGCCCAGGGAATGATTCCATCCAGCCCCTGAACGTGTCTGTTCCCTCAGACATCCATGAGTGGCATGACCTCCCATGCACCATACGTACAAGGTCACTCCTCATGGAGGACGCCATTTTGTAGAGCACATATTTCCTTGCACAACTAGCATCCAGCCCATGGCACTGAAAAGGCTGACTCGCCCTTTGAGCCTAAGATAGGGGTAACCAGGTGGAATTGAACAGTCTATGTTGGACAGGAGTGAGACAAGATGACCTGATGGTACCTTCTGGCCCTGAACTCTGTGAGACTAGGAATGGCTCCCCCAGAGGGGGATTTCCTCAGGCAGATTGTAATGACTCCAAACAGGAATTTGGTGAGATACCAGGGCAAATAATCTGGTTCTGATGAAATGTTTAGGATCGTTAATGAACCCAGCTGGTCGGGACCATATCTCACTCAGCCAATGGACACCCAAGCAGCACAGCGTCCTCTAACCCCATGTTGCAGGGTGTGTGTTCAGTGGTGACTCAAAGGATATAATAGGGAATCAAGTCTCTGAAAGATACAGCACACCGGTGCTTTGTATTTCCTATCTGTGCACACGGCCTCCTCGCAAACCCAGGGTACCTAACACTCTGAGGAATAGACAGGTGTTAGCAAAGTCTGCTGCTGACTAATGCTGCTTTGTTCAGGAAATTTTAATTTAATGGAAGTATAAACATGCAAAGTTTAATAAAATAATGGAGCTTTCTAATAGATTTAATGAAAGAATCAGGGCTATAATCGCTAAACTTTATTATTATTATTACTTACCCTCATCTCACTTAACTTGGATCACTGAGGGTTTGCAGACACTACCTACACTGACGGGCTAGGTTTCTCATCAGCGTAGGTTATCCACCTCTCTCAGAGGCAGACACTAGGCTGCGGGAAGGATTCTTCCCTTGACCCAGTGTTGTCTACATAGGGGGTTAGACTGACATAACTATGTCTCTCAGACGTGGGGATTTCTCATGCCCCTGAGAGATGTAGCTAGGCCAATGTACGTTCCCAGTGTAGACCAGCGTGGACTCTCCTAGTTTATATATCTCCATAACTGCACTACCATAGACATATAGTGTATGTTATGTAAGGAGAGGCTAAAGTTAAATTTTTATCTATTTCCCTCTTTTCTGTTTGTGATCTTTCTTTCTTTCTTTCTTTCTTTCTTACCTACATACGTACATACTATCCCCATTTTATAGATGGGGAAAATGAGGCCCAGAGAGGTTAAGGCCCAGATCCTCAGTGGCAGGTAAGCTCCTAATTTCTACTGAAATCAATAGAAGTGAGCAGCCATTTCTTAGGCTTCCTGTCCGGTTCTGGGCTGAGGTGATTAGCCCAAAGTCACAACGGACTTTGGATTCTATGCTTGTCTCAGCAGGTCCCACAAAATTAATTCTGATAATCCAGCCATCCTGATGCCCAGTCTTGTGCATTTTTCTGACATAAAAATCTAATATAATTAAGTTTTTTTAAACAAAACCAGCAAAAACAGGAGGTCTGCTTGGCATGAGACATTCTGCCTCTGGCGTGCTTGAAATTGACCAGAACCTAAGCAGTTTATTATCCAAGTGAATAAAGTGCATCAAGAAAGGGACTGTGTAAAAAGTCAAATCCATTAAAAATATTATTTTAGTTTTAAAAACTCAGCACTCAGGCCTTGCCTTTCAGAAGCCATTAAAACCAAGGGAACATTTTATGCACAAAGCTTGGACAAATGTTTGCAAGATCAGGTTTGAGTTAGCTATGCCACTGCAGAAATTGAAATGATATCTATGGATTATTTTTAACCTGACGGAGTCCTTTTAAAAGCAGGGCAGTAGATACCTGGCGTGGTTTTGTGTACCTCAGTCACTTTTCTCCGCTTTTGCTGAGGTGCAGAGAAAGTTCATGAGAACTGAGAAATTTGGATTGATTTTTCTCTTAATGCAAGTGAGTTTTAACATGCAACTTTCTGATGGCTTCTTTGAAACCACAAAAATGTGCAAAGGGAAAATCTGTTTCGCTTCTGGTAGAAATACATCTAGAGGGGCCAGATCTGTAGCTGGTGTAAACCTGGTAAGCCTCTTTGACTTTGATGGAGCAATGAGAATTTGCACCCGCTAAAGATTTGGCCTGTTATGTCTTTGCTTTCTCGGTAACAGAGGAGGAAAAATAAGATCAAACTTCTCTGCCAGGAAAGTCTTATCCTCAGGAAAGGGAGAAAAACGACTTTGGTGTGAACAGAGAAACAGAAACATGGACAGTATGTAACGCCTCTGCTGAAACTCACACATTTCAGAATCCCAGCGAACGCTGTGTGAATAAAGCACTAAGTGGCAATGATATCACGCGCTTTCTTAGCGACCCAAAAAAAGCCAGCCTGTATGGTGAGTCGTCCCCCGGGTAAGCTAGAATTCCTGGGGATTCTGGCATGCAAGAACAGCCCTGGCACAGAGTCGAGACGCGGGCAGGATTTTATTTGCTGCTCCGCTTGCAGACTAAGCAATCAAAAAATAAGCAAAGCATCAAAGTAAAGTATTTTCCAGAGGCAAATCCCCTCCCCAACCAGCCTGGGAATCCCCTTGTCAGTTTCCCAGCTGGGTACTTACCTCATTTTGCTGCTGTTGGCGTTTTCTGCTCTGCTTGGACTGAGGGTGTTTTTGGTATAGGCTGTCTTGTCCCAAACGCTCCGCTGTCTGCCTTATCTTTGTTCAACCCAGATTTGTGTGTGTGTGTCTGGAGTTGTCTGGCATTCTCCATGCAGGTCACGCCTTCCTCAGCCTGCTACAGCTCTACCCACACAAACCTGACTGTGCTGAAACTGTCGTCCGCTCAGCCAGGCCGTTCTCCCCATCCCTCCTCTCGCTCCACAGGGCTGCCTCCTGGACTTCAACAAAAGCCATTGGGCTCAGCTAGGTTTTTGTCTTTCTAAATCTGCGCGGGTATGTGTTTGTGTTTGTGTTGTAAGTTTTTTTTTTTCCAGGCTGCTGTGCCAGATGGCTAAAATTTGCTTCTCAACAGGGCGCGCTGCAGAGACACCAGCACAATATGAGCGGGGAATGTATGAAACACAAAATTGTCCAACATAAATAAGCGAACTGAGACTTGGGCCCGGGTGCTGGAATTCAGATCTGGGTTTGGGGGACCAGATTTCAGCCTCTCCCCACCTCATGTCCAAAGTTGTTCAGAGTTTGGGGTTCTACTCTGGTTTCAGAGAAAGATTCTAATCATGTCAGTCAGATCTAGGCTCAGGTCCAGGTTTCCAAGTGCCGCAAAGCTCAGGACGGGTTGGGTTCAGGATTCTCATTCCGGGGTTACCGGCAACATTCAGATCTGGGATCGGTTCTGGATTTAGAGCCCCTTAAAGCTCAGGGATGCAGGCCTTTGATCCAGATATATCTCTAAAAGCCAAAACCCTGAATGCTTTCCTACCCTAAATAGATTCATTTCTCCCTTTCTCTGGAATGACTTGCCTATAACACAGAACGGGAACAAAATCTATATGGGCTGCAAACAAGGGACCGTCCGCTGGGAATCAAAGGTAGCACCCACTCCTCTGCCAGATCAGATGCTCTTTGAGAGTTTCAGAGTAAAATTTTAATAGCTGTTTGCTGATGTCTGGTTAATCTGGTGAATGTAAATCCTGCAGACATCCAGAGGCAGGGTACCTATGCAGCATGTTAAACACACATCCCAGCCAGGGAAGCAACCAGGCAGGGAAATGAGGATGTGTTGGCACAACTTATTCTAAACAGCAGGTTTCTAAAATCTCCCAGGATTTTACCAGCTCTCTGATGCAGAGCTGGGGCTCTGCAATGAAAGGGGACCTGTTGATTTAAGACCTCTGCTTCTGGCTGAAAGATCTTCATCTTCTGTAGCTCCTTCCCACTGCCAAGATGACTATAAATGAAGGAAGGAAAATATTTCGCTCTGCTTTTGTCCATGTTTCCTGTCAGCAGTTAGTATGCTGTCAGTTTCACTGCTGCCCTCTGGTGTTTGTGTGGGACTCCTCCGCAGCCACAGGGGAAGAAATAGGAGAATGTTATCGTAAAACCACAAAAAACCCGGCCGGGAGCTCTGAGGGTGGGCCTGTGACTGCTATTTCCCCCCTCCCCGCCAATTGTTTATTCAGGAAGTTTTACCAGGTCCTCATGACACAAGCACCAGGATTCCGCCTTACTTATCAACCCACGCAAACCCTCCCGTCTTGCCGGATCCCAGAGCCAGGCCCCCTTAGCCCGATCCCCGTGAGCCTGAGTCCGCTGGCACAGGCCAGTTACGGGCATCTAACTACAGAGCGGACCTACCCCCTGAGTACATTTCCCAGACCCAAAGAGGAGCTCTGTGGAAGCCGGACAGTCGTGGGTCCAATAAAAGATATGACCTCACTGTTACACTGTGGGCTGCAATATAGACCAGCGGGGGGGGGGGGGGGGTGTCACCCCCTGCCCTGCAACATGAGAACCACATTCTGTCTTCCACCAGCCTTGGTTACCACCTACCGACCTCAACGCACTCCCAGTCCTGAATTTCCCCCAAAGCCTGTGTTCTGTGCTTTCCTGCCCTCTCCCGGACAATTCAGATATTCATGATCTGTTGCCTCTGTAAAAAGGGTCAATGTTCAGCTGTTTGCTTCTCTAACTGGAGTTCCCAAACAGTTCCCCTTAGACACAGCACTGGATTGGTTTAGGTTAAAAATAAAACAAGTTTATTAAACTGCAAAGAGGTAGGTTTTAAGTGAGTACAAGTACAAGGTATTAACATCAGCAGTGGTTACAAGAAAAATCAAGATGAAACACTTCTTAATAGTGAAAACTTAACAAGCTAGACTTGGTTCAAGGTAAAATCCTTATCACCAGTTCCCAGCAACATGACCCCATCCTCAAGTCAGGATCTCCCCACAAAGTCAAAGGGCTGGTTCCTTTGTTTTCCTGGGTGAAAGAGAGATGAACTGGGGTGTTTTGCTCCTCACTTTTATAGTCCAGTCATCCTTTGAAATGCATTTTCCTGAGGGTTCCCTCAAATAAAGTTCATTCCAGCTGTGAGGAAGGAGACATGGCGTCTCGTGGTGAGAGAGGTTCCATAAAACACACCTTGATCTGTTCCTGCCCCCCTTCCTTGCCAAAGAATGGCCATTGACAGGTGATTGCCAATCAACTTTGATGACACCTGGCTAGAGGCGTCAACTTGTCCTTTGTCTTTGAGAAGCATGTTTACCTCTTTCTGCAGACTTGTCTGGTAAACACGCTTCAGTCATGATTTCAGGTTATGTTCATAACCCTTAATACACCTTTTGAACGCACATTATACAACAATATTCATGAGCAGTGTGTTGGTAGTTTTCAAATGATACCTCCCCAGGGGTATTTTGTACAAAGATTATTACAGGCGTGTGATCCACACTCCTCACACCTTGTCTTCTCTGATATCCTGGGACCAACATGGGTACAACAACCCTGCACTCAACAGCACTTTGACAGGGATATTAAACCTGCTTCAGGGTTTAAGCCAATCGGTAACTGCTAGGGATTAGGATAAGACCAAATGTCAGGGGGAAATTATCCCACATCTGCCTACTGCGAGCTCTCTTGCACCTTCAGCATGGATAAGGCGTCAGCTGGAGTATTGTGATCAGTTTGGGAAAGATGTGGAGAAATTGGAGAAAGTTCAGAGGAGAGCAAGAAGAAAAAAAAGATGAACAGGCTCTAGAAAACATAATTTACGAGGAAAGATTGGAAAAAATTGGGTTTGTTTAGTCTGCCAAAGAGAAGACTGAAGGGGGACATGGTAACAGTCCTCATGTATGTAAAAGGGCAATAAATTGTTATGAAGAGCAATAAATCGGTTTCCTTAGCCACCGAGGACAGAAAAAGAAGCGATGGGCTTAAATTGCAGCAAGGGAGGTTTAGGTGGAACATTAAAAAAAAACTTCCTAACTGTCAGGGTGGTTAAGCACTGGAACAAATTACCTAGGGAGGTTGTGGAATCTCGGTCACTGGAAAGTTTTAAAACCAGGTTAGACAAATGCCTGGTAGGGATGGTTTAGATAATACTTAGTCCTGCCCCTTCCAGTCCTACATTTCTGCGATTCCTCTGAATTATCTGGTGTTAGGCACTGTCAGAAACACGATATTGGGATAGCTGGACCTCAGGTCTAGTCCAGTCAGACAATTCTTATGTTCCTAAAGTGGCCATTTTTTCTTCAATATCTTAGAAATATGGATTCTTATTGTACTTGTCTTGCTGGAGGACACAGACGTATTTTAGCAGCTGTCTCAGCCCTTAATGGCCCAGATGACTCTTTAACAAAGAGAGTTTTCTTCCTAAGTGTTGATTGGACATTTGAGTTAAGTGATAGTAATAAAAAAAAGCACTTAGAACAGCCTGACTATAAATCACTCCTTGTCTCGATTAGATCATATTTAACTTCCTTGGCATCTGGCATGTCATAATCCTACTAGTTTCCCAATCGTCCTCCGAGTCAGCTAGAATAAACAAGATAGGTGCATTTCTTGTGTGAAAAACCATATCGATTCCTCCACATGTAGTTTTTAAACTATCCAGGCCTTCATCACCCCCCCATAAAGAAAGACAAAAATGCACAGGGCTAATTCCCACACCCCCCAACCCCTTTGCAGGTCTCCTTTTCCAATTGCTGTTTAAGCAACATGTCTGAGAGCAGGAGCTGCTCTTAAGATTCCTTCGGCAGCTCACATGCCTGCGTAAAGTTCCAAGCTGGACGCAAGCTTTCAAATTGACTCAGCTCTTCCACTGTAGACGAGCCCCGAGGATGCATCGCTCCTGCGTTTAGTTAAAAGCTCATTACCCCATAACTCTGGCCTGTGGCACTCGAGTCCTTAAAAGGGCACCGCAGTTTGCAGCTCTGAGTGCAAGGGCGTTTCTTTAACTTCTGGGGCCTGATTTCCCCCTCCCTGACAATGGGGTCAATCAGGCGCAACAGTGGTGTCAATCACCCGTGGCCCTGCCCCTTTCCCTCTGCCAGTTCCCTGCTGCACCCTGGCAGGAAGGAGAGTGTGAGTGTTCTTCCGATGGTACAGAGGGGAAAAATGAGTCACATGGCCTGGTTGTTTAGACCCGGGGGGGTTAGGCACCGCTGTTGTTCTCGGCAGGAAGAGAAGAGCCCTTGTATTATAACAGGGACATGCCTTTTAAACATGATGTAGCTCAGCGACGACTGCACCCACAGCTCCCTGATCTGCCCTCTGCCCTCCAGCGTGGAAGGTGACCTCCGGATCTCTGCAGCTGCCCCCGCATCCTGACCCATCAACGACCGCTGCTCCACTTATGGTCATGAGGAGGCTCCTAACCGAGAGGCCTGACTGGCAGAGGTGCGGGCCGTCCACAGGTGCCGTGAGGGGTGCAGCCGGACTTTGGAGGAGTTCTGGGCAAGGGGTGGCCAGGTAGATGCTCTCCTAAGGAATAACCTGGCCAAGGAGCCCCCTGGTGGTGCAGGCAGAGAGCTGCAGGTTAATGAGGCCATGGAACCCAAGGGTGCAAAACATTCCTTATCCGGCTCCCGCCCGAATCCCAAGTGCTGCACTGGGTGGGTTCTGTAATGCCTGTATGGCCAGCGAATTGGGGCGTGGCTTCATGTCCAGGGTGCTGATATCGCTGAAGGGGTGGCCAAGGTCTGGGGCGGAGGGGTCCCAGCTGGGCCACTCTCTGCCCCGCTGCTGTTCTGGGGCCTGGCTCGATGCTCAGGAGATGCTGCTTTGCATCCTTAGCCCAAGCAAGATGCCCTAGGTGCCCCAGGAAGGGACTGGCCCTGTCTTGGCAGTCTGTGCAGAGTTTCAGCGTGATGTGCCCTCACCCAGCAGGTGGCCCCTGGGTCAGACCAAGGTGGGGGCAGATTGCAACAGTCCATCTGGGTGGTAGCCAGCATGTGGATCCCCATGGGTAGGGGGCATTGGAGAGGGGAGGGTGCAGATGGGGGAAAGCCTCTCTGGCCATGGATGCCCCGGGCTTGTCTCTGACCAGAGAAGAGTTCCACAGGCCCCTTGGGCACGGTCACCCCTGGGCTGCGTGGGGTGAGTTATCCTCTGCCTGCTGGCATCGTCATTTCTCCTCCTGGACTAAGTCTGACCTTGATGTTTTCCACCCTGGTGCCCCTTTCCCTGGCACTGACACAGCTGGCGGTGCCGCCTGGGTTCCCGGAGCCACAGAGCAGGGTCATCCGCGCATTGCCCAGCGGAGCTCCTGGTATCTCCCAGACGCAGACCGGAGCTTCCTGCAAGATAGCGCTTGGGGTGGGGGGAGAGGTCTCTGCATCTCACAGCCCTTGGAGGAGAGAGCGAAGCCAGGCAACGTGACTCCCGAGGCACCAAAGCCCCCTAGCACCGCTACGAGCAGCACCGATCCTGCCTGCACGCCACACTGATTAAACTCCCAAAGCCCTGGCCCGGCACACCCTGGGCTCAGTGCAAAACCTCCTCAGGTGTTGCCGCTTCTCTGGTTGGTCCAAAGTCCTGGTCAGGATTCCGAGTGGGCCTCATCGCGAGCAGCATCCAAGGCGGCCAATATTGGCATGAGCATTCGACCTCTATCCATAGCCCTCCGCCAGGGTGACCAGCACAGCCCCCGGGTTGTGACCCCGGTGAACACACATAGCCTGGGTGAGTGTCACGGGGGCAGGATTTCAGCTCTAGCCTCCTTTTCTTGTAGTAGGAGAGAGAGGAAGGGTGGCCTAGGGGTTAGAGCACTAGAGTAGAACTTGGGTTCAAGCCCTTGCTCTGTCCCAGGCTTGCAAAGGCCTTGTCTTCACTGCTAACAGCTGTGTCTTTCGTACCTCGGGGGCCTAACACGCAAGACCACTGAGAGGAAAATGCACCGTTGGTGAGCAAACAGCAGTGACGTTGGCTCGTTAACGTTATGGCCGAACGAAAGGGGCCTGCCGCCTGTGGAGAGGGGCCGGTCCTACCTCAGGAGAGCTCACGCCCACTTTACCCTGGGGTAAAACGACACCTTTTTCAGCAGCACAGGCAAGGCCGGTGTCTCATCGTTGTGTGGGGAGAACTCCCAACCTCACAGGTGTGTGTGATGCTCCACATACGGGAGTGTAGCAGTGCAGCGGCTACCCTGCAGCGCCTCCTGCTGGTTGTCCTGGGAATCAGCTCTTTCCAGCCTATGGAGCGCCCTCTGCAGGCCGATGTCCTGCTTGCCACTGGCCCCCTGTGTCCCTCCCGGACCTGGTGCCCTCTTCCCTAGGGTGCTGCACCCCTGCAGTACCCCCACAGTCTCACTGGGTCTCCCCTGCCCAGGGAACCCCCACGCCCTATCCCCACCTTGCCTCAGCCTATGGGCTACTGCCCGTCACCATCGAGCCCCCGTTCTCTGGGGCCAACTGCAGTTTGTATAAGCCAGTCATCACAGGCAAGGAGGGTTTGGCCTGCTGCCTCGACCTACCCTTGGGCTGCCCCCTGCAACCCCACTACCCCTTCTAGGCCACAGACTAGGCCCTGCAGCCTGGCGAGTTGCCAGCCTGGAGCCCCCCAGCTTCTCTGGCCTTTCCCCCCAGCCCTGCTCCACTCCAGGTACCTTCTCAATCTTCCCCAGCAGCCAGGCCAGTCTGCCCCCACAGCTAGAGGAGGAGACTCTCAGCACCAAAATCTGGGCCCTTTTATCAGGGCCAGCTGGGCCCCAGTTGTCCCAGCCACAGCTGCGGCCGCTCCGCCCCAGCTGCTCTCTGTTGCAGCCCTCTGCTGGGCTGCCCTTTTCCCCGGCCACAGCCCTTTGTGGGGCTGTTTTAACCCCATTTCCGCTGGAAATGGGGTTAAAACAGCCCCACTACAGGGAGATTGTGAGGTGCTCGCGTACTCTGGTACAGGGGGCCAGAGTAGTGTGGTAGACAGAGGCACCCAAACTACTGTCTCGGTGCAAGTCTCTTTATACAGCCCCTATCACTCTGGGATTCAAGCCCCAAGGACCGGCTAACCAGCCCCTTTCACGACTGTTCAGATAGGAAAAGCAACCTGTGTTTGCTACCATCTCTTCTGCCTGTCTGCAGACACGGGGCCAGGGACGTCACCTGTTTTCTGTCTGTTTGTAACTTGCCGTTGTCACTGGTGCGGGTGCGAGGCCCTCGCTGCTTTTAAAAGCACCAGGAACGAGAACAGCTGCAAGGCCGCTATCGACGTGAGGCAGTGAATTTTTTGTGGTGGTGCAGTGGCTTCTTTTGCCCACTAGATGGCACTTTAATCTCTCTTTAGCTAAGCTTTTCTCCCCAGGACTTCTGGAGCACTTTGTTAGGAGTGGGGCAGCCGTGCGTGTCATAGGCCCTGCACTGGTAAGAGTTGAAAGGGATTCTCCTTCACCACAAATGAGGGGAACCTGTGATTTGGAGCAGGGGGAGCTGAATTATTCCCGCTGCCGTGGGGCAATACTCTGTGGCTCTGCGGGGAAGCAAACACACTGAATGCTAGGTCCGGGGGAGCGAAAGATTTGTCACGGTTTGTACTTACCGAGAAGAATCTTTGGTCACAGAAACAGAACTCATTCTGGAGTAGAAGGTGGTAGTGGCTTAACAGCACAATGCCACATGATGGTTTAGGCCAGGAAGTGAACCAGAGTACGGCGCTCAGGGAGCAAGGAGACAGCCATCTCTTAGTTAAGTTTGGTCAAGCCCCAGGATTACTTCTCTGCCTTTGTACAGTACATGCCACTATGGTAGCAGAGCATCTCACTGTCTTCAATGTATTATCCATCCCATTGTACAGAGGGGAAACTGAGGCACAGACTGCCTATGTGATTGGCCCCACCTCACACAGGAAGTCTTTAGCAGAGCAGGGAATTGAACCCAGCTCACCTAAGTGACAGGCTAGTGCTCTAACCACAAGGCAATCATGGGTTGAAAGTGTATTACTGTGGCGTGCTGGGCTCTGCCGGGGGCCAGAGCGAGATGCCCCCTCCCCACACTGCCCCCTCCTCGCCCACGTCTACCTCCCTTTAAAGGGAAGCGCAAAGCGCCTTAATCCTTTACGACAAGCCCACATCAGAACGATTTCCCCCAGCTGAGGAGCCGTGAAATTGCGGCAGTGGAAGAGCGTGGCGTGACCGATGTGACTATTCGGGTGTCAGGGGATGATAGCAAAGCTGCAGCATATGCAAGGGACCGACTTCCAGATGCGGCTCATGCTGATGCTAGTCATACCCCTCTGCTATTTGAATCAACAGTTTGTTTGCCCCGTCTTTCCTTTGGCTAAGCCACGGGCTTCAGCATCCCACCACGGAAGGGCTTGCTAATCTGAAGCTGCCTGTGTGCATAGAATCCTAGAATCTCAGGGTTGGAAGGGACCTCAGGGACCTCTAGTCCAACCCCCTGCTCAAAGCAGGACCAACCCCAACTAAATCATCCCAGCCAGGGCTTTGTCAAGCCTGACCTTAAAAACCTCTAAGGAAGGAGATTCTACCACCTCTCTAGGGAACCCATTCCAGTGCTTCACCACCCTCCGAGTGAAAAAGTGTTTCCTAATATCCAACCCTAAACCTCCCCCACTGCAACTTGAGACCATCACTCCTTGTTCTGTCATCTGCTACCACTGAGAACAGTCTAGATCCATCCTCTTTGGAACCCCTCTTCAGGTAGTTGAAAGCAGCTATCAAATCCCCCCTCAGTCTTCGCTTCTGTAGACTAAACAATCCCAGTTCCCTCAGCCTCTCCTCACAAGTCATGTGCTCCAGCCACCTAATCATTTTCGTTGCCCTCCGCTGGACTCTTTCCAATTTTTCCACATCCTTCTTGTAGTGTGGGCCCCAAAACTGGATACAATACTCCAGATGAGGCCTCATCAATGTTGAATAGAGGGGAACAGTCACGTCCCTCGATCTGCTGGCAATGCCCCTACTTATACAGCCCAAAATGCCGTTAGCCTTCTTGGCAACAAGGGCACACTATTGACTCATATCCAGCTTCTCATCCACTGTAACTCCTAGGTCCTTTCCTGCAGAACTGCTGCCTAGCCATGCAGTCCCTAGTCTGTAGCAGAGCATGGGATTCTTCTGTCTTAAGTGCAGGACTCTGCACTTGTCCTTGTTGAACCTCATCAGATTTCTTTTGGCCCAATCCTCCAATTTGTCTAGGTCCCTTTGGAGCCTATCCCTACCCTCCAGCATATCTACCTCTCCCCCCAGCTTAGTGTCATCCACGAACTTGCTGAGGGTTCAGTCCACGCCATCCTCTAGATCATTAATGAAGATGTTGAACAAAACCGGCCCCAGAACCGACCCTTGGGGCACTCCACTCGATACAGGCTGACAACTAGACATGGAGCCACTGATCGCAACCCGTTAAGCCCGACTATCCAGCCAGCTTTCTATACACCTTATAGTCCATTCATCCAGCCCATACTTCTTTAACTTGATGGCAAGAATACTGTGGGAGACCATATCAAAAGCTTTGCTAAAGTCAAGGAATAACACATCCACTGCTTTCCCCTCATCCACAGAGCCAGTTATCTCATCATAGAAGGCAATTAGGTTAGTCAGGCATGACTTGCCCTTGATGAATCCATGCTGACTGTTCCTGATCACTTTCCTCTCCTCTAAGTGCTTCATAATTGATTCCTTGAGGACCTGCTCCATGATTTTTCCAGGGACTGAAGTAAAGCTGACAGGCTTGTAGTTCCTCGGATCCTCCTTCTTCCTTTTTGTGGTTTTGACGGGCAGCGTATGAAACGACTGGTGGCATTTCTGAATGGCGTAAGCACCTCTGAGCAAAGGTGCCTGTGTGCAAAGAGACATAAAGGGGACCGGGCAGATGCTGAAATGTCACCATGACACGTGACTTCAGATTCAGGAGGTGGAACTTGGAGGCAAACTCCCGGCACCTGAATGGTTCAATCAGCCCTGCCTTTACTCCCCCTCTGAAGATGTGAACATCAGTCGGCATAAGTTAGGCTTCACTGTGACTAGGAAGGAAAGCCTCTCTGCTCCAGTGACAGCCATGACCTCCACATGTGCAGGACCTTCCATTCCTAGGTGCTTCACAAGCTCTACTCAGAGGAATCGCTTCTGCTTCTGAAATGCAGCCACCTCTGGGGTGGAACGGGGATGCTGCTTAACTGCAATGTGACGGGGCAGCTTAAGGCAGGAAGTTAATAAGAATACTGTGTCCTTTTAAAACTGCAGGGGGGAGAATGTAGCTCGGCCAAGTCACCAGCACTAGCCCTATGCCCACCAGCACCAGCATGCCCCAATGCCCTGGGGTTAGGAATGGCCACAAGTGGGCAGGACCTTGGCTTCATGTCTCGCCGCATGCCAAGGCCCTGGCTTGGCTGATTTGGAGAGCTGCTGGGTGAGGGATGGGAGACCCTCTGTGGGTTCTGTTCTCACTGGTCAGGCATGTGTCAAAAACGTCTCCACCTAGAAATTCATCTGAGTCCCTTGTAAACACCTTAGTCCTCCCGAATGCACTGGGACCCCTTGCCTGCCAACACCCGTAATCAGCAGAGATCGTCCGTGCCACAAGCTCCCAGCAGGAGTAACGCCATTAGCTGTGCCCAGGTAGCAGGCTCTTATCCTGAGTGGGGCCAGCCACAAGGGGGCGCTAAGATCACATACCCCTTAGCAGCATTTATGCAGACATCAGCTGGGATTGAAGCCGAGTCTTCAGTCCTCTTGGAGCTGAAACCAGCCGCCTGCCGGAGACACGATAATGCCCGCCGAGGAAGGGCTCAGAAGGGTTGGCGCAAGGTGTCTGGCTTTGACGGAAGGACCCTACACCCAGCTCTCTCCTGCCATGTGTCTGTTCCCTTCTTGGGCAGAAGCTCAGCAGAGGCTTGCGAAAGCCCATGCGCTTTTAAAGCGGATCTGCCGTCGGTGGGACTTAACAAGGTTTGTGGCTTTGCACGTGCCAGCGTTAATGTCAACAGCACAAACTCACGAGTCACAGAGCTTTCAAAGGTGGGATCACAAAGCCAGTCAGCACAGGCCGGGCCTGGGTTTCAAAGCCAGGGATTAAACAGCGCCAGCAGCATTTAACCTCTCCCAGGAGGAGCCAGCCATGGCAGGAGGCGTCAATTATAACTCAAGAACTAACGAGTTCTGCTAATTTCCTCCTAGTCACTAAGCCAAATTCTAGCAATGCCATAAAACAAACCGGACTCCCTGGCTTGTTCGTTACCTATTGGAAGATGATTAATAGCAGGGGACATGGAAGTCACATGTCCAATCCCAGACCATGATGCCAATCCAGGGCAGATCCCCTGTCATGTGACACAACCGTCACCTCTACACTGAGAGGAGGAGTCTGTATTCACCCATTCATATAAACAGAGGGGCTGGCCCAGACCCCAGGGTGCATGAGTCTCATTACTCCATTTAAAGGTGCTGAAACATCTCCGGCTCTTTAAATCCTCCTATCTACTGCCTCTGCTTGGGTTGCAGCTGGGAGACAGTGGGGTGCCTCTGTACCCTGGAGAATCAGGCACCTGGGCAGGAAGTTCCTGGCCATTCGTGTCTCGCTCTGGTTCCTGCTGTCTCTGTGCAGCACTCGCTGGGATCCTCCTTGGCATTCTCAGCAGACATGCCAAGGTTGCAGCTGGCCAGGCAGCCTTTGATGGGGAGGATGATCCAGGGGTCCTCGTGCTTGAGAGATTGAGGGGTCACCCCTGGCTCTGCTGCAGATTGTGTGGGTGACCCCGGGCAAGGCACCGAGAGCCAGGCAGCTAGAGGGATTTTCTGAACTGCCAGTCTGCACCTTTAGATGAAAGTCTGGACCTAGTTCTCCCTGTGCTTCAGCTCCCCAGCTGTGCAATGGGGATGAAAGCCCTGGCCTACCTCCCAGGGGTGTGTGAGGATACATACATCAAGGATTGTGAAGTGCTGAGCTCCTGGGATCATGGGGGGCCTGTGTATGTACCTTAGCTAGACAAACGACCCCCTGGGTCAACAGGCCTGGTCCCTTTAGAACAGGGATGAGGTACGTGGATGGGGGGAAATTCCCAGCTCTGCCAGTTACCCAGCAACCTCTCCTCTCTCGCTGGGCCTCCTGGCTCCCAGCGCTCACCCTGCTTTGAGAGCTACGGTCCAAGCAGCCCGGATAAGGGCTAAGAATCTCTATTCCGGCTTCAAATTCTGCATGTGCAAACTCTGCCAACGCCTCATAACCCTTCCCTGGAGCAACTCTTCCTAATCTACCTCCTCAGCCTGCGCCTGGAAACAAGCTGAGCAGCTTCCTCCAAGTCTCACTCGTGAAAGTTTCCTTTTTTCCAATGTCAAATTTTCTTCCAGACCCGTCTTCAGAGTGCACTTGATTTGCTCTTTACTACAGATCCTTAGGCACCAAATTGGCCAGGACTTAGTCAGCTAGGAGAGCAGAGAATCAGGGAGTTGTACATATTATTAGAGCTTTTCACAGTCAAGGTCTCCCAAAGCACTTTACTCAGTAATGAGTTAGATTCTGGTAATGCAGTGACTGCATTGATGCAAAGGCACCGGCCCTAGCTCTGGATGTTAGAATGTGTTTTACTAACAGAGGGAATGTTCTATCTGTCTGCTCACGTGGCTTTCCTCACCAGAGTGCCTGGTACTGGCCCATGGCCTTGGGAGGTAAAGCAGTGCCAGCCTGCTGATGGGAAACTGAGGCACAGAGGGACAAAGACCCAGATCTACAAGGGTAGGTAAGGTCCTAATGTCCATTGAAATACAAATCTAAGTATCTTTCTGGATCTGATTGCAGTGGGAGTTGAAAGCCTGACTATCTTTGAGGATGTGGGCCTAAATTACTGGCATGAGCTCACGCAGAAATTTTGTAGCTTAGATGGGAATAGAACCTATGTCCCTTACAAGTTAAGTCAGCCCAGGGCCCTTCTCTAGTAGGGGACCCTTCTATAGCAAAAGGGAGGCTAGTTGAGTGAACCTACTGGCTTATTAGTGCTTACCATATTCAGTTAGCCAATCACCATACATGGAAAGGCAGGACCTCAGCTGAGCATCTCTGTAGGTTGGCACCCACAATGCACTGCACTGCTGCAGTGGAACTAGCTATGAACCCAAAGCAGAGTTCCCATAATTTCCTAGATCAAATAGCTAAGGAGGGATATATTTAGCTAAGCTCTCAAACCCTTATTGCTAAGTGGGGCACATTAGGACACTGTCCAGAGATGCAGGAGAGCTTGATTTATTTCCCAGCTCTGCCATCAAGTTCTTGTGTGGCCTGAGACAAGTCACTTAACTGCTGCTTGCCTCAGTGTCCCTCTCTGGCACATGGGGATAACAACACTGCCCTAGCCCTGAGTGGTGCTCTGAGGATAAACCCATTAGTTCATGGGAGATGCTCAGATAGGGTGGTGATGAAGTCAGGAAAAAGCCTGTAAATAAAAATGAATTGAGAAAAATCTTTAATCACTTCTTGAATAACATATGTTTTCCCAAACAGATGCCTTTTAATGCTGTGAGCAGTAGCAGGTAGCTAGAGAGTAACACACCCTGAGCTGGTCTGGTACCCTAGTCCTCAGAGGTACAGGAAACTCCCCCAGTTGAATTGAATTGAATCAATTTAACCCTTTAAGAACGTCAGAACGGCTATACTGGGTCAGACCAGTGGTCCATCTAGCTCAGTATCCTGTCTTCTGACAGCGGCCAATGCCAGAGCTTTATGAGCAGTGTACAGACCAGGGAAATACTGGAAAGATTCACACCTGTCTTCCCCTCCCAGGTTCTGGCAGTCAGATGTTTAGGATTGCATTCCTGACTACCTTAGCTAATTGCCATGGTTGGAGGACCTGTCCTCCATGAACTTATCAAGTTCTTTTTTGAATCCAGTTATACTTTTGGCCATCACAACATCCCATGGCAATGAGTTCCGCAGGTTAACTGTGTGTTGCATGGGAAAAGTATTTCCTATTGTTTATATTAAACCTCCTGCCTATTCATTTCATTGGGTGGCCCCTGGTTTTTGTATTGTGGGAAAGAATAAATAACACTTCTCTATTCACTTTTTCCAACCATTTATACCGTATAAATCTCTATCATATCACCCCTTAGTCATCTCTTTCCTATGCTGAACATCCCTAATGTTTTTAGTCTTTCCTCACAAGGAAGCTGTTTCATACCCTCAATCTTCTTTGTTACCTTTCTCTGAACCTTTTTCAGTTCCACTATATATATTGCCACAATAGAAATTCATAGTGTATATATACATACACCATGGATTTCTATTGTGGCATTATAATATTTTCTATCTTATCTATCTCTTTCCTAACAGTCTGTTCACTTTTCTGACTGCCGCTGTGCAGTGAGCTGAAGTTTCCAGAGCACTATCCACAGTGACTCCAAGATCTTTCTTGAACGGCAACAGCTAATTTAGACCCCATCCATATACATGCATAGTTGGGATGATGTTTTCCAATGTGCATTACTTTGCACTCCCCCGTGTTGAATTTCACTGCCACTTTGTTGCCCTGTCATCTAGTTTTGTGTGGGTAACTCTTTGGAGAGTGCCTTGGACTTAACTATCTTAAATAATTTTGTCTCGCTGGCAAATTTGCCACCTCCGTGTTCACTCCCTTTTCAGATCATTTATGAACATATTGCTCAGCACAAAGCCTGCTATCTATCGCTCTCTGTTGTGAAAACTGGCCATTTATTCCTCCCTGTTGTTGCCTGTCTTTTAACCAGTAATTGAGTCACGAGAGGTCCTTCCCTGTTCTCCCAGGTCCGCTTACTTTGCTTAAGAGCCTCTGGTGAGCTGATTTTTCCCCTGAAGCAACAATACAAACCCATGAAAACTCCAGGCAACAAGGGAATAGACATTGATAGCAAACACATGAATAAAGGACAGGGACTGTACATGGACTGGAATCCGTTCATTTTTGTCCAAGGAAGCATCACGTATTATTCCGTACCCAACAGCAAATGGCCATTCCCCGTATACATCACACAGGCCTTTTCACCTGCTTGCTACTGAATATGATCGATCAGCCATCAGCTCCTTTCTCATTAATAACCTGTTAAACGATTGCCAACCGCCTGTCATTGGAACTTGGGGCGAAACATTATGAACTGCAGCCAACGCACGACATGTTCTGGGGGAAAAAGTTGTGTTATGGATTACAGGAGCACTGGGCTGATATTAAGGACCTATCTGCATTGATTAAATCTAGTAGCGGGTAATTATTTCTCTTATAGTTCCCGATATGACACGGTGCAGTATTTATAATTTCATTTGAGCCACAACGCTTGTTGTGTCTCACCCCCCAAAATAAAAAGCGTGACATACAAATGAAACCGAAGATTAAGAGTGCATTTCAATGGCAGAGAAAAACAACCTTGAAGGCAATATCGTGGCTTATAGTAATAGATGATGCCCCAGGTTTTATTCAGGAAGAGAGATGTTTTCACTCATCCTTCAGGAGTGAATTCGCAGTGGCACATTCCATCATAACAGATCAATACTTTATGTTTATACAGCAGCTTTCATCTCAGAGTGATTTATACAGAAATCATTTCACCCATCCCTGAAATGCAGCCACTTCTGGGGCAGAGCACAACACCACATGGCAGCACAGCACCTTTTCAGAGAGGAAGGGAGGAAGAAAGCAGTGTCTGATGGAAAGTGAAGGGGGATGTGTGGGGATCCCCGGGGTGCATCCTGACCATACAACACAATTCTCGTAACTTCATATGCATTAATGATACACATAGATGGATAGAGAAATGACTTTCAGCAGATCATAACCTTTCCCCCGGTACTTTACAAGGCATGCTTGATATGTAAGATCATGATTATATAAACATGAAGAATATGGGATTTACAGGACGCTCCTCCAAGATCTAGATGTCACAGGGGAATTTTAGGAAGACAGACAGTGGCTGCCTGAACTGAAATGTAGTAGGGCACTGGGCTTGTCTCACCTTTGTCTTTGGGACTAGAAAGGTTAAGATGTCCGTGGCACAGCTCAGATAAATGAGAGCCCGGCTTCCCCTGGGCCGGTGCAGCGCTCACTACAGGATTGTGGCTTTAATCTGAATGGTGAAATCCCTCCTGGTCAGTTTCACTTTCAGCCCTTAGAGCCCAGTTCTGCAAGGCTGGGGATTTCTTGTAACCTTATGGAACTGTGCTGAGCCTGCCTGCCAGCAATCAGAGGGTTAAGTCCCTCCCTAGATCTCACTCCGCTGTGCAGGGTGGGGTAATGAGGCAGGGCTGCAGACCCCAGGCCTAATCAGAGAGGAAACCCAGGAAGTTCTATATAAACAGCCACCGGGAGGCATTTGAGAGATTCCTGGGGGAGTGTGGGCTCTTCTGTCATGCTGTAGCATGGTGCTTATTACAAGCTGGGAACATAGAGCATTGCGATGGAGACCGTCTTCTCTGTTAGTGGACTTTGTGTCCCACCCCACACCCTTCTGTTGGTATTAGGTTTACCTCTGAACAAGTGGGGGAGGGAGGCATTCAGATTTCAGAGGTAACTGTAAACTGGCATTGCTAACTTTGTAGGGCTTGGCTTTGCTGCCTTAATGTTCTGTTCATGTAGATTTGTGTGTGCGATATATACTTAGAGCCCCTACCATGGTGGGGTATCTAGACACTACCATAATTCATACAACATTCGTAAAGAAATCAAAATACATAGGCAACAGCTAGCTAATAGACCCAGAAAAGATACAGAAATCTTATACTAGGCTAGTGACCGTGTATTTTAATCACTGCTGTTGTGGTTATGCAAATGAGGATCTAGTTAAGAAGTGAAGATTTAAAAAAAAGGACGGGAGCAAAGGGAGAGAAGGGGTTGGTACATAGAAAACAGGCTTTGGAGCCATTTCTCAGGAGGCTGCTTGTGGGGTCTCAGTGGGAGTCATGGGAAAGGTTGGGTTTACACTGACCTGGCTGGGATGTTAGCAGTGCTCAGAGCGTGAATGCACTAGGTTGCCTTGTCCAGTGTAGTTTGGGTTGGTCCGTGGCAGCTCCAGGCCTTGGTGGGATTCAGAAAAGAATGAGACCTTGACAAGGCCAATGAGAACATCCAGGGAGAAATGAAAAAATAGAGAACAGTACATAGAAACCTTCATGCTTCAAGGCCAAAGGCAACCACTTACTAATGGGGGTCAGGTAGAAAATCACCCCATGGGCAGGTTATTCCAGAACTGTCTGCTAGGGGGTTTCTTGCACCTTCCCCTGAAGCAGCTGATGCTGGTCATTCTTAGAGAGAGGTAATTGGACCTGATGAGTGTCTGCTACTGTGCTGACTGTGCCTCCTGGACTCTGAGTGTGCCCCCAGTAGGTCTCAGGCCTTGAAGATCACATCATTCTTGGGTTGGAGAAACAGACTTCTCCCACTCTCAGACCAAGTGGTGGGTGGCAGTCCCCTGCGTATCAACCATGAGCACGAGAGAAGGTCTGCCTTGGGCCACACCCCGCAGTTCCATTCCTGCTGGGGCAAAGACAGTGGGACTTAACGACCAAGCTGTTTCCTTAAAGCAAAGGATCACTGATGTAGGACAAAAGCATGTCAGTGAAAACCTCTGAAAGCAATAGAGGGTAGTGTAGATGTATCCTTAATCTCCTTTTGCCCCCTAGTTCCCAGCCCAGCTTTCCAGCACGCTGGAGACAAGATCCAGGGTCTTTGAAGCTATCAGTGACCCCCCCCGCCCCAATTATCTTTCTTCTGTGTACGTTGTATTCTGGGAAGTCATTATGTTGCCTTCCTATACAGTTCCCATGGGATACAAGCATTACAGGTGCATAACAAACATTCCACTAGGCGCAATCCAAGTTCGATCAATGCATTCCCACAGGAAAGTCTTAGAACCCCATATACTGACCTGGTCTTATACAGGGCCCGTACCAATATTTCACATCAGTATTCCTGGATTGAAACACAGCCATTCCTACAGCATCCATAAGCCTAGTGCATTTCAGCTCCGCTTCTGTCGCAATGGGCCATGGCTCCGATCCAGTCTGGCAGCGCCTTGTTTCATTCCGAAGGTCTCTGTTCTGCTTTGTCTCTGGGTAATTTCATTTGCCAAAGGTTTAAACGCCAGCCCAGATCGAGTCCTGCCTTTCATCTTCCATTCCCGCTTCAATTAATATTGATGTGGTGTTTATCTTTAATTAATATTCATGATGATAAAGAAATTACATCCATTCACTTTTAATTACATCCTTCTTTGGTAAACAACTTAGTGTAATTAAAGAGCTTCCAGTGTGTGAAAAAACAAACAAACTTCCCTTCCCAATGCCCTGAAGAAACCCCCCCACCCCAGCTGGGACTGATGACATGGCTTTAGGAGTTGTCAGTGCTGTTTTATCTTGCCATCTTCTTGTGCTATACATGCAGAGAGACAGGGCTGTAATGCTAGGCCAGGCTCAAAGGATATTAATGACACAAGGGGCAGATTCTAATCTCCATTAGACCGGACTGAATTGTGACTAACCCCACTTACTTCAACAAAGTTGCCCGAGAATGGGGAGGGGAGGGGGCGGTAAAGGGTGGTCTTCTAGTTATAACGTTTCATTGGCACTTGTGAACTGAGGAGTCAGTTCCAGCTCTGGCACAGAATCCCTGTGTGGCTTTGGACACATCACTTGGTCGCTCGCTGTGTGCCTCAGTTTCCCCATGGAGCTCATAATACGGCCTTTGTCCTGCCTTCTTAGATCGTAAGCTCTTTGGGGCCAGGGCTCTGCCTTGCTTTGTGTTTGTACAGCCGCTAGCCTGTTGGCAGTTCTGCAATACAAGGAATAAGAATCATAGGCTATCAGGGTTGGAAGGGACTTTAGGAGGTCATCTAGTCCAACCCCCTGCTCAAAGCAGGACCAACCCCCAACTAAATCATCAAGGAATGAGGTAACTAAGATGAGAATCTGTCCCATATTTTCTTAACCCAGGAACTCTGCAGAGACACACGTGCTCCGATGCCATGGTGATGTGCATGGCATCATATCGTAGGTGGAGAAGGTCTCACTCTCTCAGTCAAACATTCCTCTACAGTTGCTTGTAAATTTCTTCAGCAAAGTCAGTGGGTTGTGCTGGTTATTGATGTGAACAACCAGATCATGCAGAGCCTCCATATAGGTTTGCTGTCATGACTGTGTCTAGGAGACACGTGGCCACCTATCTCCAGGCCCCACAGTTGTCCCTGGGGATTGAACCTGGGCCCTTCTGCTCAAATACATGAGTCCTTGGCACAGCAGGACTCCTTCAATAGCAAGAGAGCAGCAGGCTGTTATGGTCACCAGGGTCAGCCACTAGAGGGCAACCCGACTTGTAGGTTCTCATGTGGCCCTGATACAGGAAATGGAGCAGTCTGTACTAGCCGATCCGGTTGCAGAATGGGACCTGACACAGGGTTAGGCCCAGATCTTAGTGACTCCTGATTTTGGGTGGTCCAGCTCTGGAGCCACTTTAAAGGGCCCGGATTTTAGAAAATGCTGCAGATCTGCCTTTTGAAAATCAGAGCCCTCGGAAGTGTCTCAAGTGGGGCCTGAAAGCTGAAGCACCTTACTGGACATGAGAGAGGAAGGCTGGTCCAGGGTTAGGCACCAGTTTACGACCAGGATTCAGTTCCCTTCTCAACCACAGTTTCCCTGTGTAACCTTGGGCAAGTCCCTTAGTCTCTGTGCCGCGGTTTCCCATCAGTGCAGTGGGGATAAGAGTTGGGCACTGTTCAACTTTATAAATGCATTCAGAGGACATAAATACATTGAAATGAGTGACTAGTGGTGTGAGATGTAGTGATGAAAAGCTGTATGTGAGAGCGAGGTGGTATTATTGTGTGTCCTCTTAAAACCTGGTAGCCCCTCCCTGGGAACTGCCCTCCTTTAGGAGTTGGGTTTTAACAGCAATGCTCCTTGGCGGAAAGTCTGTTAAGCGATGTTAGTGAAAAACTCATTTTGTTTTTCTGTTCTAATTCTTCTAGGTCACCGAGTCGACCAACGGGGCTGGTCATTTCCATCTTGTAAAACAGACATCATTGTATTTCCCATCATGGTAAAATAAATCTCCTTGTCTGGGGCCTGATTTTTGAATCTCCTGACCTGCTTTCATTACTGTCCTCCTACCTCACCTGTGTGTGAGGAAACAGTACAGATTTAAACCACTCGGGATGATGGGGGGCCTCAGACCCCACTGAAAAATTAAAAACCCTCCTGTAGAGAAGAGATCGGGGCATAAATAAAGGATGAAGCTACCGCTATGGCAGACAATTCTCTAGTGCTGTTCACGGGAGTTAATGCTTTCTTTGCTCATCCTCTGCTCCAGCGCCTGGTGATCTGTGATTGGCAGCTTTTTATTCCAGTAGCACTTTCAGGGCCCACGGGAGATCAGAACCCACATTCGGGTAGGTACACTACAAACGCATCACCAGAGACAGACTCTGCCCCCAAAAGCTTCCCATCTAAATGGGCAAGCCAGACAAAGGGTAGAAGGAGAAAGAGAAGAAAAGCAATTTGTCCACAGAGTGGACTGGAGTCAGGCTTAGAACACAGGACTCCTGACTTTGTGTTGGCAGCTTTCTGGTCATGCCAGTGGGCTTTGGGTCCGGCCCCTCTCGTGGGGCTGCAGGGCACTGACTTTCAGTTCAGCTCAGCGGGATGACTGCTCCTCATGGTGCCTGCATTCCAGCTACGGGTACCCGAGCCCTTTGGCAACTGTTAGGGAGGGGCTCTCCCAGCTCCGCTGCCCCAAACTGCCGGATTCGTCAGTGCTGTCTTTGCACCTTGTGTGCAGGGAATGTGACCGGAGTGGAACATGAAGTCCGCACTGTTTGTGCTGGGAGATTCCTTCAGTCCCCTTCTCTTTGTTCTCCACGCCTCAGGGTTCTGTCCAGAACACCAAGGGAGGCTAATACCATTCCTGGTGTGCCTGGGGTGTGTGTGCAAGAGAGAAGAGCTGCAGAGTAACATGAGGCCCTCCAGCGTTCCCAGGGTGGGGAAGCTCTGTCTGTAGCACTGCTGACTAGAGTCTCTTCAGCTCTAGCAACCATTTAAATCTCTGGTTTTGTAAGGTCTCCCTCCACGGGTAAGAGGATGTTGCAATGGATGGACCATTGCTTTGGTGAAGCAGTGACTTCCTCTTCCTCCATGCTACCTTGTTCCCTGTCTACGATACTGCTCATCTCCGGTTTCCCAGTGAGGTGCCCAGTGACTATTACAGAGCCATGGGACATGCTGTAGCTGAATACCCAGGAAGGACGATACCCCCTGGATGCTGGAGTTCCTCTTTGTGATGGTTCCGGAGCTGAATGCAGGGTGCAAAGACTTTAGTATTCCAGCTGCTGTCTGAGGAGGGAATCAGGTCTCATTCCCTTCTCCAGAGAGAGCGACGCCTTCTGATCTCCTGGTGATTATAGCACGTTCACGAGAGTGACAGACGTGAGCGGGGGCACAGTTGGGAGCACGGTGCAGAAAATAGGCACATGAGATGCTGACGCACTTAGACTCTCCCTGCTTCGAAGTGAAGGGAGGCAGGTGAGGGAAGAATCCTGACTGGGGCACACGCTGGCTCCCTTTCCCAGCATGTCGGGCTCAGGCGATGGATTGACTTTGTGCTAGCTCTCTGCATGGCCGTTAATTTCACCCCTCAGCGCCAAAGGTGTCAGAACACGCTGCTGCTTCCAGTCGGTGAGGAAACACCCATGTTACTCCCCTTAGCAGAAACACAAGACCTTACCTGCCACCTCAGCAAGGGGTGCAAATGCGTCCGTGCACAAGTGAAGGGTGTGGCGTGTGCTTGTGCGCTCGAGGTTACCTTTGCATTCTTCGTGCAAACCACGCCATGCCAGTCCCAGCATTAAGGGAAAAACAGAAGCCAGCCTTCATGTAGAAACTGAGATACTGCCCCCTCAGTCTGTAGCCATCTATTGTCTCTTACACTGCAAGCTCTTTGGAGCAGGGACTGTCTTTTTGGTCTTTGTTTGTACAGCGCCAAGCGCCATGGGCCATGACCAGGGCTCACAGCTGCTATGATCATACAAATGCTAATAATAAAAGCTCTATGATAACAGTGTTGCATTCTACGGATAGTGCTATTGAGGGTGCACAGAATAATTACTACTCAAGTCCACTAGGGAGTCTTCTGCAAGCGGATGTTAAAGTCCCGCATTATCTAGTCGATAGTGCAGCATTCCCATCTCCCTCCCGTGTTATCCAGATGATAATATCACTATTTATCACATCAGGAGTCCTCTGGGGTGTTTTTTACACTGTCTGCAGCTCTGTGGTGGTTTTCAGAAACTGTCCTTTTTTTTTAATGATCAGTCCCACCAGACATTACTTTGCCACCAGCCCAGTGAGACCTACAAGGGAAAGACAGGTGCCTGGCTGGGCATTTTCTTGTAGAAGAAGCAAAACAAAAGGGATTAGTGCTGAACAATTTGGTGCGAAAGGGTCTTTTCTGGGAATGAAGCTATATGGACGTGTTCTGCTCAGTGACACCAAAGATACAGGAATGGAGAAAGCATTAGTGTCTATGCAGAAGGGATAGAAAGTCACAATGCTCCTGATCAATGACATGCAGAAAGAATTTTCCTGTGCCATGAGGCGTGATGAATTCTACTTCTTTTTTAAGCGCAGGTAGGCCTGTGTGTTGCTATGCTACCTCCGCCCGAGAGCTTGAGACTGTTAAAAAGCTAAGCAGCATTGGGAATGATCAGTACGTGGATGGAAGGCCGATGCAATGATGTAGCTAGAGTTCTTCTTTCTAAACTGATGCTGAACCAAAACCTGAAACAGCATCCGGTGCTGCTTTCAGCCAAGATACAAAACTGTCGTGTGGTGACCAGATTTCCCCAGATGCTTTTTGTACAAGTTAGAGAGTTAGCCCCAGTGTCCAATTACATTCGCCCTAGCTAAGATCACTCTGCAGTTTTAACTGGTTACGGGATTCTGCTCTTCCTCTCCTAAACGGTTGAACAGAGTTGCTGTGTGCTGTTAAACATTTCTTGTGCTGCACTCCAGAGGTGGCTGCTCTTCACCCATCGATGAAACAATTCCTGTCTCATGTAGCGTGTCAAACAGCTAACACGGTTTGTGATCCTGCTGGATGAAACACCCTATGCAAATTGAAGGAAAGAAAAATCACACCTTCGAAGGAATCGGACACGGTGAACTGCACAGAGCTGGCAAATCCGAACAGAATACACTTTCCTGATTCTTCATTTTAACCAACAAACAAAGCAACTGAAGAGAAGCAAGTGCAACCTGAATAATAAATGATCGTGATAGAGCCACCCTCAACATCAGCCTAAATGACCAGGAAGCGCTAGAATAAGAGGAACTCGGTAAGGGATTTTTTTAACCAGAAATTATGAGTTGGATACAGAACTGAAGGTCCTCAGTCTGGGCTTCGCAGGAGATCAGCGTGGTCTCTTCAGGCCCGAAAAGCTCAGACTCTCTGCAACAAACAGGGTAAAGTACAGTGCAGACACTACATTAAAGTGGATAAACTGTTCAGAATGGGCAATTTACTCCTCAGATTTCCCTCTTTTTTTGTCCACTGGCAATTGTCCAGGAGCAGGTCGGGAGGGACCTGATCAAAGCCCAGCAAGGTCAGAGGGAGCCTTTTGTTTGAATCGTAGAATCATAGAATATCAGGGTTGGAAGGGACCTCAGCAGGTATGTAGTACAACCCTCTGTTCAAAGCAGGACCAACCCCAACTAAATTATCCCAGCCAGGGCTTTGTCAAGCTGGGCCTTAAAAACCTCTAAGGAAGGAGATTCCACCACCTCTCTAGGTAACCCATTCCAGTGCTTCACCACCCTCCTAGGGGAAAAGATTTTCCTAATATACAACCTAAACCTCCCCCTCTGCAACTTGAGACCATCACTCTTTGTTCTGTCATCTGCCACCACTGAGAACAGTCTAGATCCATCCTCTTTGGAACCCCCTTTCAGGTAGTTGAAAGCAGCTATCAAATCTCCCCTCATTCTTCTCTTCTGCAGACTAAACAATCCCAGTTCCCTCAGCATCTCCTCGTAACTCATGTGCTCCAGCCCCCTAATCATTTTTGGTGCCCTCTTCTGGACTCTTTCCAATTTTTCCGCATCCTTCTTGTAGTGTGACTTCCCAGGGCTTTGGTTCGAGGCATTGCTTGCACACTGTTTAGAATGATTGTTTGTTCCCTACCATTACAACGTATGTTTGAGAAGGGAGGACTCTTTCTATTGTCCCAACTCCAGGGAAAAGACATGCTGGCTGGAGTGAAAGGTCAGGTGAATAGCCAAGAAATACAGATACAGGTGTGTAAAAACAAGACATGGCAAGACCTCTCAAGGTCCCTTGATTCTGTAATATCCTGGGGCATCCCCTTTAGATTCCTGACCAAAGGAGGGGCTGTGCATGAAGAAAATGCATCCTAGGTTTCACACGGAGTCCAGGGCATGCTAGAATGGGATTCTGGGACTTGGGTCCAACTGCTCACGCTCACAGCACAGATGTGATTAATAAGGATCCTGGTTTTGTACCTCACTGCCAAGTCTGTAGGTTGGACTGCGCTTTGTTCCACTCTGGTGATGCAAATCAGACTTAAACCTGGCCAGCCCCTTGTACAGGGAAATGTCAGGGAAATTTAGGGCTATGCCTCTTTCAACACCCAGCATCAGGGGCTGTCATGTCAGGACCAGAAAGGGGGTGTGGCCAGAACATTCTGCACTCCATCGAACCCCAGCAGCCAGAATCGCCCATTGGGAGCTTTTGCAGCCAAGTGAAACTTAGAGCAGCCCTGAAGCTGCTCTACCTTGAGTGGAGGCTGAATGGGCACATGACAGCTCCAGGACTGAGGGATTTACTGGTGGTATCTCCCTCTCCTCTTGGCTGGCTCTGAGGATTTAAGCTCTCCGTGAGTTTATTTAAGGAGCTGCCTCCCAGTAACTGGGGACAGAACTGCTCCAGCATCCTGAATCCTGCTGACCGAAGCCGTACCAACAAGGAGAGGCTGGATGGGGCTCTGGGGGCTGCAGACATGTCTGGAGAAAGTTTAGAATGGGCTGCTGCAAGGTGTTGGGGGGAGGAGAGAGTCGTGCTGGAGTGGCGGTTTTCATTAATGTGGCTAATTTCTTTTGTAATTCCCTGTTCAGAGCTGGGGGCAGTGAGCTGTGCAGAGCTAGCCAGACACTGGGGCAGAGGTGTCAGAATTGCTGTTCTTCACTAGAGATCACCGCTAGCTGCTCCTCCTCGGCGGTGATTAAGGTGCATGTTAGCTAGTGAATCCGTAAAGGTGCTTAATTGATGTGCAGAACTGGGGACTGTATATGAGTCTCCTCATCCCCAGGGAACAACCTGTGGGCAGGTAAAGTGGCTTCTTCCAAATTATCCCTCTGCCCCATTTAAAATCAAGATGCTTCTTAAACTCTCTAGAAGGCTGGGAACCCACAGAATACCCAGGGAAGTCTCCAGCACTGAGCATTTAAAAATCAAGACTGGAGAAGTTTCTAGACAATCTGCTCCAGGCATTATTGTGGGGCCGTTCTCTTGCCTGTGTGATGCAGGAGGTCAGATTAGCTGATCATAGTGGGCCCCTCTGGCCTTGGAATCTATAAATAGACCCCACCCTGCAATGAGGTGTTTCCTGATTGATTCCTGTGCAGGATATTCATGAGGCACTTCCATGGCATTCTGGGTACATAGTGCCAATGTCCGGATAGGGGAGGGGGATCCTGTGAGTGAATTCTGGGGGAGCCCCTCCCAATAGCTCTTACCCATCTCTCCAAAGACTCTTTCCATCCGCCCCCAGCAAATCCCCATGATCTGCCTTCCTACTTTGCTCACATCCCTTTTTCTTAACCTCTTCCTCTCAACCATCAGGGGAGCTGGTCATCCCATCCTGCCCTTCCCCAGTGGTTAGATAAGGCAGAAGTCTCAGAGTGGCCCAGGACAGATCTTTTCTCTGCTCACATTGATCAGTGCACTCAGCAGGAAGTGTAGTCTTGTGCTAACTGCAGAGTTTTCCCATTCTCTGTGGCATCGTTCCCCTGTGGACCATGGCTTTTTGTGTTTCCAAAGCCACTACAGATTCTCTGTACATCCCATTAATTACTGTCCACCTGAGCTAACCCCTTGCTGCGGTGAAGGACAGTTCACACCTCTCTGAGCTATTGTTCCTGGGTCTCCGCTTTCTTTCTTTTTTGTGTGTGTGTCTGTGATGGTGGTGAAGAAAACCTAAAACATGTGAACTGAGTGGGCCTACTGGAGGGATGTTTGCCTGAGTCTGCAGAGAGCCTGGAATAGGTGAGAGAGGGGTGAATTGCTCCCTTCAGCTCACGCAGGGATTCACACAGGTGGACAGATGAGAATTTAAATGGTAACCTAGTTAACCATTTCATTCTTCAGGAAAGAAAGGATCAGGAAGGTTGGAGGGCTGCGTAGCTTACTGTGATGGACGGCTTATGTTGGTGTCACAAGTAGTCCTCCAGTGCCTTCCCACAATGCTCCTCAGCGGGCAGAGAAGTTCTCCAGCAATTATCACAGCTGACTGTGTATGAATCCTGGAGGGTATCCGTGCAAAGAACCATGGCCTACCTCCCCCCTACCCTGGAGACACCTGGCAAATGCAGAAACGGGGAGGACACGGCGAGGTGGGTAGGGGTTGGCTGTGGGGACACACCCACTATGGTGACGCTAACCCAAGTGCTCACAGCCAGGTGCTGAGAACCCGGGGCAGCAGCTCATGGGAGACAGACCCTTAGTGCTTTATAGGCTGAGCGTGTCGACCCTCAATTTCCTGCTGGAGAGTTCGGGGGCAGGGTGAAAGATCATGTCTTTGAGCCCAGCACTGGCTACTCTGTTCAGATCTTAGCAGTCCCAGATGTGATTTCCTATTGAACCTCTGGATTTGTAACCGCTGGTGCCTTCAGCCTGGCTCATCCAGTATGTCCGGCTGCTTCTCTGAACCTTCCTAGCTTTGGAGGTGCCTCCGTTCCCCAACAATTAACGAGGTAGCTCCTCCGTGTTGCAAGCCCAGCGCCAGGGAGTAAGAAAGTTTGGGTTTATGAATCCAAACGAGCTAATATTTGGATTGTCAAGTTGATTTGGGGCGAGTGCAGCTTGACAGACCATTATCTGGGAGGAACACGGATCATTTAACAGAGTCTAATAGCTGCTGTGCCGCAGTTAGTCATCGGTGCCGAGGAGGAATCAGAGGCGCCATCGCTTTGTACCAGGAGCCAGTGACTAAATTTAATGAAGGCGTTTGAATCATAACTGCAACGCATGTACATTCATTATCCTGCTCAATTGGCCATAATCACCCTGTGAGCCCGGAGAACCCCCCAGGTAAGCCAGGTTTAGCTCCAGCTGGTGGCTGTGGGAGAGAGATGAATGATGGGGCTGAAGGGGAAGGGATTTGGAAGGAGGCTAAGGGAAATGGGACGGGCTGGAGGCTTGAGGTGGGATCTCCGTCATGAAGGAGCGCCTAAATCGATGGCACAAGAGCCCAAACCGTGCTGGCAAACTATGCACGAATGTCCAATGCAGAGATCCCTGGGCAGAGACTTACCACCCACCGTGACTTCCGCCAATCCCAGCCAGGCCGGGAAGAGAACTCAGGGTTCCTGCCGCCCTGTCTGTACGGATCTCATTTGAACCAGAGGTGACAACCATCATGGGATCGAGCGCCAGACTGCCACCCTTCCCCTGGAAACCATCCCTCTTCAGTAGCGTAAGATGCTACTTAAAGGCAAAACTCCCTCCCCTCCACAATTAGCAGGGTGGAGACAGGAATGGATACGTTGTATCTGAGATAGGACCAAACCTTGCTGGGTGCATAAAAATCAAGTGTAATTAGCAAAGGACTTCAAATGCAAATACTGTCGCCATTTTCTCAACACAGCTGCCTCCTTCCCCAAGGCTAAGCAACAGCTGATGGCAGGCGAATAACATGGCTGATCTCTGGCTGACCCCAGACACACTTCACAAAACATGTAGTTCATGTGATTCTTACTTCCTTTCCTCTCATGCCTCATCGACCCCCCGGAGATAACATTGCCTCGCTCCAATGCCAGGTCCTCTTCTGGGGGAGCAATGATCCCAGTTAGAATTTCTCTACCCCAGGGCTTTGGGGTTTTATCTCTGGATTGAAAATATTGCCTGTGAAGCAATGTGTTAACACAGTCACTTCCCAGTGTGGTTTTTGCTGGGGAAATTACCTGGATTGATTGACAGCCCTGGAGACTAAAACCTGATTAGCCACACAACAGTGATGTGCCAGGGTGGCTTGAGCTGGAGATCCTAGGGCCGAGCCAACCCCTAATAACACAATGAGCTGTACCCGAGGTTGCTGCTGGGAGCCCCTGAGATCAGGGGAATTGCTCCAGGTAGGAAGGGCTGGGAGTAGCCAGCTAAGGCAGGAAGGACTCTGCCCAGGCCAGGGCATTTGTGTTTAGTTTTGAATGTTAAGTTAAAGGATGAGCCCCTACGGAGGGCTTTGTGATGGGACTGGACAAACCCTGGGGAGTGTTTATTTGGAGATCCAAGGAGGGGAAATTCTGGCCTGGGGCTGTGTGCATCGCTGCCCTGAGGCCACCGGGTGGTGCTGTGACATTGCAATGGGCGAAGGTCCTCCATCCTGGCCTGGAAGGATGAAAGGAGTGTGAAGTCTCATGGCCAGTTCAGTCCTTGTCCTCTTCACTGGGACTGCCTACAAGGCATGTGTCTATGTGCAGTTAGAGCCAGCTAGGTCAGTAACTGCAGGGCGGGGTGGACATTTGCACTCTAGGATGTGGAGTTCTGCCTTGATCTGTGTATTTTGGCAGCCTTGGCTTTTGAAGTGACACTCTTGGGTCAAACTTGACCCAAGGTACAGCTTTCTTTAAGCCCATCAGTCATGTACAAGACAGGATACAGATCTGGGAGGACACTTGCCCACACTTGTGCAACTTAAACCCCTTGAGCGGTTTCATTGACCTCCATCAGATTCCTCACATGCTTCAAAAAGAGCATGGGCTAAGAGTACTTTCCTAAACCGGGAGCTCGGCGACCAGCAGTAACGCTGCTGGGAATTTTCCCCCCCCAGCTCTAGTGGAAAAGTTTTTTTCAACAAACATCTTCTAGCTCCAACTATAACTCAAGCCTCATGCTTGTACCAGGGACCTAGGAAGTGAAACAACAGTGAAAGTGGCTCGTCTGGTTTCATGGTCCAAGCAAAGAGAAATGCAAGACCTTATCCCATAGGGAAACAGCAGACAGTAAATGAGGTGGGTTTTGTGGTAACTGTGTTGTCATTTCACATGATTTCACCCCAAAATGTGCAATATGTCACGTTTTTGTCAGCGCCTTGGCTTGTGGTTCAGGTGAATGTGTGAGAATCTCAGCTTTCATTTGTGAACCATGGGGTAGGCTCTTGCATAGCTAAGTACTTGAGTATCAAAAGATAGGTACCAGAGCTCATAGTTAGGCACATTTTTATAGGTGTCACTTTCACTGAAGCCTGTCATCCCTGTTGTTATGCTTTAAAGTAAATAAATGAAGCTTACTAGACTAAGTAAAGAACCATGTTGTGTAACTGACTTGATCTACTGCACGGAAGGAAGAATCAAGATTATAGAAGATGAATGTTTCTTGAGAATAGATGGATGTTAAAACTCTTCTCCTTCTGTTCCGGTGCCATGAGAATAGATAAAGTTGGTGCCTGCAATCTTGCATTGTCAGAAGAGCGGAGACAAGTTTTACTCATTTGTTTTTCTTCTTTTAATAAGCTGTTAACTGTCGCTGTCACGAAAATGAATGAACTTTTATCCTGTTTCTGGTTTTTTCTTGTACATTAAAAATCAGAATAAACAACCTCAGCCTGAAAGCTAATTACGGTGACAGACTATCTAATCTGTCTCCGAAAACAACAGAAAGTTATGCAGTGTGAATTCTCCAGGAAGATAGTACTGTAGGCCCAGATGACAACCTTCTCCGTATGGGAACAGAAATCCAGGTCAACGCTAAACCACAGGGTCATCCTGAGCCACTGGGAGGTGGATGGAGTTTAAATTAAACAAATCAGTTCAGATAATCTCTCAGACGTTCCCTCAACTCCACCCTGATATCCACACACGGAAACATCGTCCTAGTTGGCACAACTGACCCATTTGTAGAGACTAAGAGCTAATGAGGCCATGGGCCACAAGTAGCCCTGCAACTGTAGAGAGTGGCCCCTCCAGGACAAGGAAAAGACCTAATAGCAAGGGGTAGTGTGGGTAAGATGACATTGTCATTTACCATCTATTCGGTAGATGCAGAATGTCTGTCTCCAATGTGGTCGGTGCAGGGCTTTTAACGACTCTCCATTGACTTTATTTCATTTTTAAAAATACTACTGGAAAAGGTTTTGGGGCCCAGTTTATCAAAGTGGCCTCTAAAAGTGGGGCTGCAGCTTTGGGCACCCGTGAATTTGCCTGTCCAATTTTCCACATCTGAGTTTCTTCATGTACCAAATCTTGTCTCCAGCAGGATGGCTCAGGTGCTTAAAATCTGGGGCATGCGTTAGTACCCTAATCTTTTAAAAAGAGGCAGTTGACTTGGGGGTAGAGACCGACCTGCTACCTCAGATGTTGCCTGAGCAGCAGTGGCATTTGCAGGTCTGACTCAGGAAGAGCTTTTTAGGAATGTAGAAAGAGGGTGAACTAGTGACATTCCCACATGGGCTGGTCTGAAGTTGATGGAATCTTGCAACTAGCTAAATGGGCTTAGGATCAGGTCCATATTTCCCAATATGAAGCAATCTCGTTAAACAGTGAAAAGTAACACTCTGCCATTGTCATGGGCTGTAGGATCACTGCACAGATGACAGGGGTGGGAATGAATTCCCAAGGGTAGCACTCGTCTTTTCATTCTGATTGGCTTGTGATAACACTCCCCACTCTTGAGTTAAACCGTCCATCCCATATTCCTCTCCCTGCTCCTTGCAGGGACAGAGCCACGAAGCGAAACAAATCCAAGATGATCGCTATAGCACCCCCGTTATTCCTTCCCCATTATTAAATTTACATTCCTTTTAGAAACCTGCCCATTCATTTTGTAGGCGATACCATTTCAAACAATCAAAAGAGGTCGCAAATTTCACAACGTTCCACCCATACAGCAATATAAAGATCTGGTCAGAGACATGCGAAGGGAAATGCATTACCCTTCTGCAAAACCTTCGTGGTCAGGTAACTGATCTGTAAAATCAAACCAGGTTTGGCTCATGGGATGGCTGCTTAGATAGCTCTGGGGATGATCAGGGCCCAAATGCCTAGGCAGATAAAAAGTTTTTTTCATTTTGCCCCGTTTTTCTTCCTTTCCATTATTTCCTTACCCACAATTCCCTCCCCCTCTCTTATCTTGTCCAAGATCTTGTCTTACGTTTTTCCTGTCTTTTCTTACTTAGCTGATAAGACCTTTGAGGCAGGTGAGCTTAACTCTCTGTTTATAAAATGTGTTAATTAACAGCGCTGTGTAAATAATTTGTAAAAATAAGAGCTGTATAATAGGCAAAATGGCATAGGCTGGATTTGAAAGACCCCAAGCCAAGAATTGTTTGGACCTGGACTCTGTTTTGTCTGAACCATCAATGTTTGGGGAGGGAGGAAGATTTGGATGCAAGATGCCAGCTTTGATCCCTCTCCAAATTTGATGCACCCCATCTAGGTACTTGGCTCCTCTTGCCATCCTGGCTTATTTCTTCCTTTATGTTCATTTTAGTTAGTGAACGTTCCTCAACAGAGCTGCAGCTGGGAAAATTAAAATGCACTTGTGATAAATGAAGGGAGGGGTTAGCTCCCTTTTATGGACACCCAGCCAGTCAGTAGCTATAAAATCCCTCTTAGTAGCTGTTCTCTAATTGCTCCGCCTGTAACGGGTTAAAAAGTCTCACTGCTATGCACAGGTAAAAGGAAGTGAGTGGGCACCTGGCCAAAAGAGCCAATGGGAAGGCTAGAAGTTTTAAACTTGAACAAAGGCTCCACTTTTGTCCCTCTGTTGTTGTTCTCCGGAGGAGAGACAGACAGGGCAGCAACAATAATGTAAGAAGCTTGGGGCCAGGTATGAAAATCCCCAGACATGTAAGTAGATCACGAAAAGTATCTAGGAAGACACGATTAGGTTTATCTCTTTTTATTTCTTTATGGCTTGTGGACTCCTCTGTGCTAACCCCAGGTGCTTTTGTTTTGCCTGTAACCTTTAAAGCTGGACCTCGAGAGAGCTGTTCTTGGTGCTTAATCCTCGTATTTGCTCTTTTAAAAATCTAGCAATAACCTGAGTTCCCAGGTGTATTTTCTTTCTTTTTTTAATTATTAATAAAATTTACCTTTTTAAAAAAACAGAATTGGATTTCTGTCCTAAGGTTTGTGCATGTTGTTTAATTAACTGGTGGCAACAGCTGATTTCATTTGTTTTCCTTTCTAAGCTCTTTCCCAAAGGGGGTGTGAAAGGGCTTGAGGGTACCCCCCAGGAAGGAATTCCCAAATGTGCCTTCCTGGGTTCCCAAAGGGTTTTTTTGTACTTGGGTGGTGGCAGCATCTACCAATCCAAGGTCAGAGAAAAACTGCAATCTTGGGAGTTTAATAGAAGCCTAGAGTAGCCAATATTAATTTTTAGAATCCTTGTGGGCCCCCACCTTCTGCACTCGATGTGCCAGAGTGGGGAAATCAGCCTTGACAGCACTAGAAAAGATAAAGGAAACCACTCCAGAGTGTAAGAAATCAGGGTTCCTTAGACAAGCCATAGATCTGCAAACCCAGCACAGTGAGGGAGATCTCCTTCTAGACAGTTACCTCTGTCCGCTTAGAAGATCTGTTCTCAGTCTGGGGGTTGTGAACATGCGTCCAGAGGGGTTCACAACAATTCTGTCATTTCATATTGCTAAATGAGAGGGGGATGCAGGTTAGATGGAAGGAAGGTCCCTCAAAAAGCAAGGGAGGTTCTGGTTATGGAAAGGATTGAGACACACTGATTAGACGGTGTGGACACCGGTGTAATTGACTGCAGCATTCATCCCTGGTGCTTCATTGAGATTTGGGTGGGAAGGCTCATGAGACTGGCTTTTGGGTGCTCCAGTTTAGGTTTCAAGGGAACAACCTTTTGGGTGCATGTTGGCACTTCCACATCTGTCCAGAATTGGGGAGCCCTATATTCTCTGGCAGTAATGCCTATTAACTTCAGGGGGGTGGTATTTTTATCCTATAGGAGCAGAATAAAGTCCAGAGAAGAGCACGGGGTGATCAGGAAAACTACAAATGATTGGGAAGCAGGAGGCTAAATGGGCATTTGTGATCTTGGGCTGCATAAACAGAAGAATCTCGAGTAGGAGTAGGGAGGTTATTTCACCTCTATATTTGGCACTAGCTGTCCTGTTCCACATCTCTCAGAGAGAAGCGCTTGGCTGGAGGCCATCTTCCGTCCAGATTCTCCAAGACCACGTAATCTCTGTAACCCAGGGCTCACCCCTGCAATGGGCTGCCCTGCTGCCCAGCGTCCCCTCGTATTGCCGGGGCATAGGTTCCATCCGGACTTCATGGGAAGAATCCCACGTGATGAATCACCTCTGTTACTTCCAGTAGCAGATGGTGTTTCCAGCCCAACTAGCCTGATAGACCAGAAAGAACCATCATGATCATCTAGTCTGACCCCCTCTATGGCACTGGCCAGAGACCTTCACCCAGTGATTTCATCCAGCCCAGTAGCTGGTGGTTGAGATGCAGCGGATCTTTCAGAAAGACACATCTTGACTGAAAGACACCAAATGATGGTGACTTCTCCACACCCCCTGGTGATCTGTTTTCTGGGTCAATGACCTTCACTGTAAAAAACGTGCACTTTATTTCTGGTTTGAACTTCGCTGACTTCAGCTGTTGAATCTTCTTATGCCTCCGCTAGATGGAAGACCCTTGTGTATTAGAAAACTTCCTGTGGAGCTAATTATAGGCCAGGATCAGGTCACCCTTTAGCTTTCTAAGTACCTACACTTTCTCCCAGGGTTTTATCACTGTAGTATCTGAACATCTTCCACCTAAAATTGTTAGCAAGAGCAAAGTCCATAATGGATGTCATGGAAAAAGGCCCAATGTTTCTTACTTCTCTGAAGCTAAGATCATACCTCAAGGCAAAATTCCTGCAGGACGTCATACTAAAGGCCTAAGAGTCAGTCCCACTGAATTGATTGAGATCTTTGCCATTGAGTTCAATGGGATGCAATCTGCGTGCTTCCTTACTAATACAACATGCCTTCTGAAGTAGCCGTGTGTTTAAGCCATTCAAATGTAGTTTGTCTCTGAGCTCTGAATGGTCGTTGATAGACTAACCCTGCTCTGTTACTGGATGTCCTGTCAAGTCAGCTTTGCTCATGGAAACCAAGTGGACCTGGTTCTCAGCAGACTTGGTTTTTACCATCAATCCCTGTTAGAGAGCATCAGGTAAATGTGTTCCATGCTGCAGGAGACACCGCGTACTCACACAGGTCTGAGTCACGGGGCGTCCCCATTAAGAGAGCCTTGTTTGCTTTGGTTTTTTATACTGCCGTGGAATAAAGTTGCCGGAATGCATTATTGACATTAGCCATGTTGTATAAATCACCTGGCATAATTGACGAGATAGCGGTCAGATGGTAGTGAGTCTCTTGTGTCAATAATGCACCATATTATGGCTTGTCATTCTGAAGTGTGGGAGGAACGGGATAATAGTTTATTTTTACTGGAGTTGAGTATGTGATTGTTTTGCTCTTGAGTCCAAAGAATTCCCACTCTCGCTGTGTGTCAGGCACTGTATAGGTTATAGGGCAGGTTATCTCATCACTGCCTCTTGCAGGATTTTGTGCACCTTCCTCTGAAGGAAATGGACCGGCCATTGTCAGAGAGAGGAGTCTAGGAGACTAGGCAACTACCCATCCGACAAAGTGGGTATTAGCTGATGCTTCAATACTTTAGCTAGTCTTTAAGGTGCCACAGGACTCTTTGTCGCTTCCATTGACAAAGTTTCCACAGTCTCCCTAGGCAATTTATTCCAATGCTTAACCACCCTGACAGGAAGTTTTTCCTAATGTCCAAACTAAACCTCCCTTGCCTCAATTTAAGCCCACTGCTTCTTGTCTTGTCCTCAGAGGTTAAGAACAATTTTTCTCCCTTCTTCTTGTAACAACCTTTTATGTACTTGAAAACTGTTACCATGTCCCCTCTCACTCATCTCTTTTCCAAACTAAACAAATCCAGTTTTTTCAATCTTCCCTCCTAGGTCATGTTTTCTAGACCTTTCATCATTTGTGTTGCTCTCCTCTGACTCTCTCCAGTTTGTCCTCATCTTTCCGGAAATGTGGCATCCAGAACTGGACACAATACTCCAGTTGAGGCCTAATCAGCACGGAGTAGAGCAGAAGAATTACTTCTCGTGTCTTGCTTACAACACTCCTGCTAATACAGCCCAGAATGATGTTCGCTTTTTTTGCAACAGTGTTACATTGTTGACTCATATTTAGCTTGTGATCCACTATCACCCCCAGATTCCTTTCTGCAGTACTCCTTCCTAGGCAGTGATTTCTAATTTTGTATGTGCGTTCAACTGATTGTGCGTATGTGCGTGCAACTGATTGTGCGTATGTGCGTGCATACGTGTGATTGTGCGTATGCGTGATTGTGCGTATGTGCGTGCAATTGATTGTGCGTTCCTAAATGGAGTTCTTTGCATTTGTCCTTATTGAATCTCATCCTATTTACTTCGGACCATTTCTCCAGTTTGTCCAGATTGTTTTGAATTTTAATCCTATCCTCCAAAGCACGTGCAACCCATCCCAGCTTGGTATCATCCGCAAACTTTATAAGTGTCCTCTCTATGCCATGATCTAAATCATTGAATAGAACTAGACCCAGGACCGATCCCTTGGGACCCCACTTAATATGCCTGTCGATCACACACTTGATTAGCATGTTATACGGTTGTCAAAATATCATATTCCTAGACAAGCCCTTCACTCGCTTGGTGGAAGACAGAAAGGAGGGAGATAACTGATGGTGTATAGGAAACCATGGAGAAAGATGTTGCTGTCATAGAAGTAGAGTACAATGGAGCAAAGAACATGGCACTAGACAGATAGATGGGAAACACTGGCTTGTCTCATGTATCATATGGCACAAGAGCATCTAATAATAACTAATTAATTAATAATTACATAATGGGGGCCTGGTCCATCACTAAGGCTCCTGTGCACTACAGCAATACAAATCAATAATAATAATCATAATTAACCATTGTTGTTTATCTAATCTAAACATCTGTCTATCCTCATCTGATCTGACCTAGGTATTCCTGTCCCCACAATGGCTTGGCAGCCTGCTCAGTATTTTGGCTTGTTTATTTCCCCCTCACACTCATTTGCTAGCTTGCAAACTGTGGCTCATTTCATAAGGCTCAGCTAACGCGGGAGGGCTGGAATCTGCAGAAGAAACTCATTCAGAAGAGTCTTTAGGGCGGATGGAAGGACTTTCTCCTCCCTTTGATTTCTCCGTGCTGCTGGCATCATTCCCATGCTCAACATTTCAGTAAAGCTGCAGTTGAATTGTGAGAGTCAAAGAAATGAATCATGGGAAAAAGACTCTTAGGTTACCCAGCTCAGCTGACCTAGCTACTACCAGATAGTTCCCATTCTACCTGTGCCTCTTCCTTCTCCTACAGTATAACAGGGTGGAACGGTGCTCCTTTCATTCCAGCACACAAGGGGTTACCAGATTCCCTGCTCATCTGGCATGGGGCTAGGAAGGAAAGGGAATACTGTTTTCTTTCCTCCCAGCTGGCTGGTTGAAGGGAAAGGCCCTGGGTGGGGTGTTGTTACCTGTGTCCTGACTTGCTTTGCTGCTGTTTAGGATTTTTTCTTGTGCCTTAAAGCCACCTCGGAGTAAAGACTAAACTTTAACTAGAGCTTTAATTGCCCTCCCTGGCTGGTGTACTGGCTCACTGGGAACCTGTCACCGTCTGGTAGTACATTTTTCCTTATGTCCAGCCTCAGTTTACCTCTGCTTAGTTTTAGCCAATGACTCTCTGCTTATATGAGCCTCCCTTGGCTTGTTCCCATGGGAGTTACATACACAGAGCCCACCTCAGAATGAGTCATTAAATGAATCTAATGCTTCTGTGTACATCAGCCGTTCAGTCACACTCTGTACTGTGGCCTCCAGGATCCAGACTGGAACGCCTTTCTGCAGGAAAATGTACTCTGAGTTCCCAGCTTTGCTCAAAGTGGCTAGCCCAGCAAAGCACTCAATTAGAACAGAAGTGACGCGTTGCTCATGCTTGGAGCAAAATCAATACACTGACACAGAGGCAGGCAGCTGTAAATACAGATCGTTGGCTGCACCATGTTACTACAGCTGGGAGAGAGATTTACTTGCCTTTTTAGCGAGTCCCACTTTAACGAACCCACTTGTCTTGGGAATCGCAGGGAGCATGGTGAGTGGGTGGGAATATATACGGGTTGTAACAAATCACTTCTTTGTGGTTGTCACTGTGATACAGGCAATGGACACTCAGAACATCATAGCTGCAGCAATGGTAGACCTGAAATCAAAGAGCAGAGACCTTTAGCACTTGAGCCAACGGAGAATCTCTGCTGTCAACGTAGGGGCTATGACACACAGGTCAGCAGTTCTGATTCTGTCCAGTAGAGGGCAGCCATACTTATGCTAGCCACTCAGGTCTATCAACGGCTAGAACACCCCTTCCTATCTCAAGCGCAGAGAGCCTCATTCCTCCTCTCTGATTCAGGTGGATGGCCCCGTGTTCATTTCTTTTGGACAGCTCTCCATTTCTGTGATGCTGTAGGTCCACGGGCAGCTCACAGAAAGGGGCAATGATTTTCCAGGCAGCCATTAAAGATTTGTATAGAATTGCTCATCAATAACCAGTGCCAACAATTAGTCACTGCATAGCAGCTCCGATGTGACTAGCCCAGCAATGATCAGCCACGTGACCCAATCCGTGCCGGAGACACTGCTATTTTCAGCAACGCTAACGAGTCCCGTGGACCTGTCGCACGTCACGGTATTGAGCAGCAGCACATGGATTGATCGCTACCTGCACAGGTGGAAATGGGGCCCTGTGGGTTTGGAGGCTTTCAGGGGAATGAATGAAGGCAGCTTGCTAAGGCAGTTCCCTTTCTGCGGGCAGCTCTCCTGCCTAGGCCACACAGAGATAAAGACGGAAAGCAGGGAGGGGAAGTCAAATTTATGGGCATTGGAACAATAGAGCAACAGAACGGACAACGTCCCAATTGGGCAGGTGGTTTGGACAATACGCAGGACCCCTCTTGATATTCCCTGGCTTGTAGCTACCAATGTCTGCCCTGATACAGCTCCTGAGTCTTCATTAGGTTTAAGTGCTGTAGACTTTAGTGCCTGTATTTAAAATCCAAGAGAGATGGAGACCAGAAAGGGCCAGTTTAGAAACGGTCCTATCCCTGCAGATTTTCTACTGAGAAAGTGACTGGTTTACACGCCGTGCTGTGATACTTTGTGCTTCCACTGCTGCCTTTCAGCTGTGATTAAGTGTCACAACGGGCCAGCAAGGAAGTGGGGAAACTGCGGGGCAGAGAGATGCAGTACACCATGCAGGGTGTCAAGGGCAGACTGAGGACTAGAACACAGTGTTGTATCAACACCACACACAGGTACCCACGCGCCCCATCCTGAGATTGTATCGCCGGGTAGGCCATGTTCTCGGAGACTCAGCTAAGCCCCCAGTCAGAGTGGTGATCAGAGAATCAGAGAATCTCGGGGTTGGAAGGGACCTAGTCCAACCCCCTGCTCAAAGCCGGACCAATCCCCAGCTAAATCATCCCACCGCTGGGCAAACCTAACTTTGAAAAACTGAATTGTAACATGCGTCATGTTGTGTTCTCAGGTGGTAGGTCGCTTTCTGCTGCTGTTAGGGCTGGAAAAAAGCTGTAAATGGCTCTTTCTCTTGCCCTCTTGCAATGGCAGGCCCAGTCCTCCCCCCTAGAACCAGGAAATAAAGAGGGGCACAAAAACGGGAAATGGTTGCTGACAAGAAATTGTGATGTACGCTGTTTGAGCCTCAAAGCAGTCAGTTCGTTTCCAGTGTAGGACCAAAGGTTAACTCTGTGCTGATTTTATCCACACTGGAGCCTTCTCCCCCAACCCCATCCAAAAGGCAGCACATGTGGTTATTGACAAAAGCCGCTCTATTTAAGCAGGGCAAGACTTTGAATCTGTCATTAGTTCCTTATATCAGAGGTGGGCGTGAGTTGCACAATTTGGAGCCAGATTTCGAATGCTCCCAAGTGGGCGAATGTTCAGTTCGGGCGTTGTTTGCAAAATTCAGGTGTTCCATGGAGGTTCTGGTGCATATGGCAGCCGCCCTCAGACACTGGTCCATGGAACACTCCCTTGTGGGTGGTCTGCAGGGAGCTTCCCAGCCACATTGTTCTGGCTCCTCCTTTTTGTCCCTGGCTGCTAAATCACATTAAAAGGACATAAAAATACATTTGAAACTTAATATTCCTTTCCCAAGAGAGCTGTTGCTGTTGCTGCCACATGGAGGCTACTTGACTGCGAATGGGAGGGAAGGTGGAATCTATGCAATCACTTACAAGAAGAGATATGCCCATGAGACAATCTCACCACCAAGATGTGGTGCTCACTATGAAACCAGAAATTATGGGTCGGATGGAGAAACCACTAAGTCCAATCCTCTGACCTGTGCAATGCAGAAAATCAGACTGGTTGAACGTAGTGGTCTCTGTTGCCGTTAAAATCTATGAATGTAGTAAATAGTTTGAAAACTCCTGCTTTACATAAGCAAGTGCTCAGGAGGATGTTGAATAACAGCTACTAAAGTTGGACATTTTTAAAGCAGCAGGTCCAGATAACTTGCATCCAAGAGTTTTAAAGGAGCTGGCCAAGGAGCTCTCTGGATCAATTTTCAATAACTATTGAAACACTGGGGAAGATGCAGAAAACTGGAAGAAAGCCAGACTCTCCTGTTTTATACTCAGACTATAAGTTATTTAGGGCACGTACCATCTTTTTGTTCTGTGTTTGTCCAGCACAGAGCACACTGGGGTCCTGGTCCATGACTAGGTTGCTAGGCACAATCATGGTGGTAATGGATAATAATAATATTTTAAACAGCTAAATGGGATGACCTGGTAATTATAGGTCTATAAAACTGACACTGATCCTGGACAAAATAATGGAACAGTTGATACGGGACTTCATTAATAAATAATTAAAAAATGGTAATATAATTAATGCCAATCAACATGAGTTTATGGCAAATAGATCCTATCAGGCTTAACTGGATATCTTTCTTTGATATCATTATAAGTTTGGTTGATAAAGGTAATGGTCTTGCTGCAATATATTTAGACTTCAGTAAGACATTTGACTTGGTACTACATGACATTTTGATAAAGAAATGAGAACAATATAAAATGAACATGGCACACATTCGGCTGATTCATGACTGGCTAACTGACAGGTCTCCAAACATAACTCTAGCTGGGGAATCATCACAGCACAGGTGTGTTTCTGATTGGGCCCCGCAGGGATCAGTTCTTGGCTGTACACTATTTAATAGTTTTAGCAACAACTTGGTAGAAAACGTAAAATCATCATTGATAAAGGTTGCAGACGACACAGAGTTTGGGGGAGTGATGAATAATGAGGAGGACAGGTCACTGGCACAAAGCGACCTGGGTCACTTGGTAAACTGGGGGCAAGCAATCAAACTGTGTTTTTAATCTGGCCAAATGTCAATGTGTACATCTGGGGATGAAGAACGTAGGGCACACTTATAGAATGGGGACTCTCTCCTGGGAAGCAGTGGCTCTGAGAAACGTTGGAGGTCGTGGCAGATAATCAGCTGAGCAGAAGGTATCAGTGCAACACTGTGGCCAAAAAGGCTAATGTGATCCTTGGGAATCCTGGGTAGGAGTAGGGAGCTTATTTTATCTCTGTATTGGGCACTAATGTGACTGAAGCCGGAATTCTGTGTCCAGTTCTGGTGTCCCCAAGTCCAGAACTGGAGAGGGTTCAGAGAAGAGCCACGAGAATGATTAAAAGATTCGATAACACGTCGTATGGTGGCAGACTATTGGAGTTCAATCTGGCTATTTTAACAATAAGAAGGTGAAGGGGTGACATGATCACACTTTATAAGTACTTGCATGGGGACCAAAACTTTCAGAACGGGCTCATTAGTCTAGCAGACAAAGGTAAAACTAGTAGTTGAAAGCAAAAGCGAGACAAATTCAGACGAGAAATAAGGTGCACATTTTTAACAATGAGGGTAATTAGCCATTAGAACAATTGACCGAAGGCTGTGGTGGATTCTCCATTGCTGGAAACTTTTAAAACAAGACTGGCCATTTCCCCAAGAGAGATACTCTGGCTCAAACAGGAATTAACCCAGTGAAGTCCTATGGCCCTGTGTCAGATTAATAGATCACAGTGCTTCTCTCTGGCCCCAAAATCTGTGAATTTATGAATCACCACAACCTAGCTGTTCCCTAACTGTCCATTTTGGGGGAGGGTTATTTGGATGCAGATAGTCACATGCTCTTTCTTCAGCTGAAAAGTTTGGTTGCATTTACAGATGAGCGACTGATTTACCCTTTTATTCCCCTTGTTTTGCACCCTTCTCCCTCGGAGATTCTCTCATCACCCTAGGGTGACAGTAAGGAACTGCAGCTGCTCTTCCTAAAGGCCTGTGTGTCTGCCTGCAAAGGGCCATCTTGGAGACAAGTCATAGAGCCAGGCCCTGAACTGGTGTAAATTGCCACAGCTCCACAATGGTCAATGCAGCTGTGCTGATTTTACTTCAGGTGAGTAGCTACCCCATATTCTTTATTCTCATTGTTATCAAAGCCCATGCAAGTATCTCTGCCTGTTATCTTGCCTGGGCTTGGGCAGATTTGTTAACAAAAGCATCTTCATTTATCTTTTCAATGCAGCCCTTGCAGTCAGATGTTTCTCTGACCCTCACGTTTTCAGTAATCTTTTCTCCTCTTCCTTCCAGCGCTTGCGCGGCTCCTTCCGTTTGAAAGAGAAGTGGTGACATATGCAATAGCGAAGTGAGCAAAACGTGATCGATAACACCTAGGAGGAAAGTGTCTTTGTATTTTAGCTACACCGATTCTTTTCCTTTGTGTTTTGCATGCATGCATATTGTCCTGGTGAGTTTTAAAGATGCCGTTGTCTAAGCCAGAGAGAGAGAATTCCAAGCAAGTGCCAGCATTTGAGACATGGGAGGGATTTATCACATCCGTTTCAGCTTCCAGGGGCTGCTTGCAGAATGGGACAATACAAGAAAAGCTGCCAGCCCCTGGACTCTCAGTGTTTTCCTGAGCAAAGTCCTGGCCACATCTCACACCCTTAGCAACCTGCTCTGGTCCCCGCCTCCTGGAGTTTCTGAATCTACATTAATTCAACCCAGCCACAAAATCCTCTGGAATAGATCCCCACCTCTCCAGATGGTTTAAGAATAAAGGACAGATTTTCTGATGTTCTGGGCTGCATGGTTGCCCTTAGGCCAGGGTGCTGCAAATCAGAGCAGGCAGGGGCTTCTCTAGCTTGTGGCGGGGGTTATTTCAGCCTAGAGCTGTGAACCCTCCAGGATTGTCCTGGAGTCTCCAGGACTAACAGACTAATCTTTCATTAAAGTTTCTGTCACACGATGAAACCTCCAGGAATATGTCCAACCAAAATCGGCAAGCCTATTTCAGCCCTGGGAGCAACCAGAATCTGGAAGATGGATGGCTTAGATTCAGGGGTCGGCAACCTTTCAGAAGTGGTGTGCTGAGTCTTCGTTTATTCACTCGCATGTAAGGTTTCGCGTGCCAGTGATACATTTCAACGTTTTTAGATGGTCTCTTTCTATGTCTATAATATAGAACTAAACTATTGTATGTAAAGTAAATAAGGTTTTGAAAATGTTTAAGAAGCTTCATTTAAAATTAAATTAAAATTCAGAGCCCTCCGGGACCGGTGGCCAGGAGTGGGCAGTGTGAGTGCCACTGAAAATCAGCTCGAGTGCCGCCTTCGGCACATGTGCAATAGGTCACCTATCCCGGCTTAGAACATCTTTACCCTCTTCCCTCTGGGCTGCAGCTCTTGGGGGTGGCAACACAGACTCAGACCCAGAATGTGATCTGGAGCACAGACTCAGCAGAAAAATACACCTCTGCCGTCAGCAGGGGCTTTTCCCCAAGGGAAACAACTCCCCCACCGGGGGTTCAGCTCTGCCCTGTGATGCTGGATGTGCAGCCCACCCTTCCCAGAGGCAGCATCTCCCCTCCGTCTCCCATGCAGCCAAAGCAGGGTCCTTCCCCGGAGCATCTGTGAACAGGGAGGAGATAAGCCAAACTGGACTTAATCCCATGTTTACCGGGGGCCCCTGTCACAGCGGGTTGTAGAACTGCAGAGGAGAAGGCTGAGTGTCAGGCAGTCTGAAGGGAGGAGGCCGGTGAAGCTGAGTGCCAGGCACAAGGAATCATAGACATCTGAGATGGGGTGAGGTCTGTTAGATCGTTTGGTCCATTTCTCTTCAAGGAGGGGAGTCAGGAAGGTAAGCAGGGATCCAGAGGGCAGGCTAGGCCATGGAGGGTCTTTCTGGGTGTCATTCTCAGCACCACGCTAAGGCAAGAAGAAGACAACTTGATATTTACATAGGATCCCAAAACTCCAATTGCAGGAAAATCTAGCAAGGCAGGATGGACTGTAATCAGGGAAGGGGGATTAACTCCTTCCTGTTCGGGGATAAAAAGCCAGGGGAGCTTTAGTCCAGCATTGGTCCCATATGGAGCGAGTAGGAAGAGCTCTGCTTATTAAATCACTAATCCCCGTGTCACCCTGGAAGGACGTGGGAGCACTCCCTGGGTAACCTGGTCACTCTCTGTGCTAGCAACATTTAAACAGAGTAGCAAAAAAAAAAAAAAAAAGAAAGAAAGATAAAAAGCATCTGCAGCTACAGGAAACTAATGGACCATGAAATTATTATCCAAGAAAGAAAAAGAAAAGAGAGTGACTGTTCTAGCAATCTGCACTGTGTCTGCAACCACGCTGAGGTCTCCGGGAGAGGTTAAGGCAGCAGAAGATGAGACACACATGGGTCTTAAATTGGAGAGAGGAAAGCAGTAGCACAGGCCCTTTTCATGCTCGCCAGGCCACCCACCACAAATGAAATGACGTTACTTTGGTCAAAATGGAAAGGAAAAATTGCAGCATTAAAGAAATCATTTTGGAAATTGATAGGTTGGCTTTTTGAGGGAGAGAGCAGAGTACTAATAATTCTGTCCATGGATAGAGCATCCTCCATCCAGAGGGACCTCAAAGCGCTTTGCCAAAAGATATATACAGCAATTGCCATGCTCATTGCTGGAAAGCAGCCACCTCTGGGTTGGAGCACAGCAGTAATATAAGGCACACGACCACTTAGCACAGAGAGCGGAGGCAAATAGACTGGAAACGGCCGAAACTGCCCGAGGAAATTTAGAGAGGCAGAATGAAACTACCCGATCTGGTATTTGTCCAGGACATTAGGGTTAACATTTCACCTTGAGGTAGAAAAACTGAGTCTTTAATCACAACAAGTGGTCAAGACCTCACTTGGGGAAAGGTAGCAATTTTTCAGCAGCACACATTCAATCTGATCTGATCTAATTTAATCTAATCTAATCTTATCTATTTTTCTAGGCCTCTATACTATTCTCCCCATGTTGGTGACTTCTGATCAACCGGTGCTGGGCCATTAGGTTGTCTTTAGTAGCAGGAGTTGATTGGGAAGTATAGTTTATTCCCCGAAAAGCAGAAAACCCCCAAACTGGAATTTTGTCCAGGGTTTGAAAACTGATTTTTTGTTTTGTTTTGGGGGTTTTATGTTTTTTTTAAGCAAATCCAAAAAAAATTGATGAAAATGGAAATTCTCTTGCAAAAATGTCTATTTAGCTAAAAAAAAAAAAAGGCATGTCATTTCTGGCCAGCTCTGGTAGTGACGAATGAAAAGACTCACTGAGGGATCTGGATTGTGAATCTTTCCAAAGATGCTGCCAACGGGCTCAACTACCTGCTCTGCCTCTGACTTCCTGTGTGACGTTGGCCATGTCACTTAGCCTCTGTGTACCTCAGTTCCCCACCTGTACAATGGGGATAAGAGCACTGCCTTGCCACGCAGTGGGCTGTGAGGATAAATGCACTGAAGATTGTGAGCTCGTCAGATACAGTGGTGGTGGGGGCTGATAAATACCTACGATAGATAGACAGCAGATATGCTGTGACTGAAATAACACACACCAGGCAGGGATGTTTAGCTCATTCTCAGCAGAGAGCCACTTTTTGCAATGACATGGATCTATGCTGCCACAGTTTAGGATTGTCAGTCCTCCAGGATTGTCCCGGAGTCTCCAGGAATCAAAGACTAATCTTTAATTAAAGATCGTCATGTGATCCAAGCAAACTTGGCAACCCTTCCCTTGCTGGACTCTGGAGAGCTGGGGCAGAAGCCAGCCACGAGGAGAGAGGAGACAGAAGCCTGGCTGAGGATTTCAAACCTGTGAAACATCAGTCTCATGATTTAGAATCTAATCCAGGCCCCAGGCTCACCAGAGCAAGGAAGACCTGTCCTCTAAGCAGCCAGAGCTGAGTAAGGACATCAGGATCTGGCCTGTCAATTGCATTTGTTGCCTGTTTTTTTTTTTTTAGATGGAAACAAAGTGAAGAAAGAACTCCCATCTGAAAAGAAAGGATCCAGGAACCAAGGGAAATCTATTGGCCAGATCCTCAGCTGGTGTAAATTGGCGGAGCTCCCATGAGGCCAATGGGGTGAAACCCCCAGCTGGTATAAATAGACAGAATTCCACTGGAGTCGGAGTGGTCCGATCCTCAGTTGGTCTATGCTGGTGTAGCTTCATGGACTTCTATGGAGACGCAGCAGTTGAGGATCTTAACATTTATGAGCAGAGTTAATTCTCTGGCAAACAATAGATAAGTGTAACTGACCAGAGAAGAGGTCTGCAAGTCCCATGATTTAAACACATGCCAAAAGGCAAAGGGGGAGTGGGGAGGAAAATTTGTCTTGCAGTTGCCACTTATCGTTGGCCAAGGCCAGGATTTGTAAAGTTAAAAGATGTAAAAGCTCTGGAATTGCCCCATGGCACTACTCTGAGTCAGACTGGAAAGTGTCTGTACAATTACACAAAGGCACACGCAGAGGGAGAGATCACAGGGACCTCACAAAGCTTTAGGCTGAGACGACCTCGGGTAGAGAGAAAGGCTGCAGAGACGCTGGGAAAACTTGACGGGTGGCGCTTTCCAACTCCATGAATCTGGGTTTCCAGATTCATTCCAAAGGCTGGTTGCCAGAAGCTGGGAATGGGCGACAGGGGATGGATCACTTGTTCTGACGATTCCCTGTTCTGTTCATTCCCTCTGGGGCACCCGGCATTGGCCACTGTCGGCAGACAGGATACTGGGCTAGATGGACCTTTGGTCTGATCCAGTGTGGCCATTTTTCTGTTCTTACGATCTAAGAAGGAAGAGGAGACATGTGGGCATTTGCTTGACACTTTTGATTGCACTGGAACCATGCAGAAGTTTACTCAGACGCGTGACCCTAGGGGAGTCCCTGGGACTAAGTGTGGGAGGCTGTCAGCTCTCTGGGACAGAAACTAACTTGTTCTGTATCCATAGAGCACCTCATGTAACGGGACCCTCGTTCGTGAATGAGGCTTTTAGGCACTAGGATAACACAAATAATAAAATACCACTAATCATTAATAAAAGTCTGGAGGGATCAGGGAAAAAGGTTACCACGAAGCAAGTGTCCTATGGCAGCAGCACAAGGGGTTTATTAGTACTAGAGAATTTGTTTTTCCTGTGGCATCTTTGTAGTTTATATCACGAAATGCTTTGCAGAGAAAATCCCACACATGCAAAACAGAGCAGAGGTGCGTGGATTCCTCACTGATGCTGCTGAGTCCTCGCATAGCAGCATCCATGAATAGAGCTTTCTGCTGTATCCTCCTGGTGTGGAGACTCTATCCCATCCAGGCATGGCCTGGGTTCTCCACATCTTCCTCATTTTCTGTCTAGACCACAGCAATGCCACAGACCTTGTGATGGAGCCACCAGCACGTACGGAACTCCAACTAGTACAGATGCCGTAGAACTTCTCCTCAGCAAACCTGTTCTCTACTCCTCATAGAACAGCAAGTCAAGTTACAGGCCTCAGTCTGTAGCTTCACGGTGCTCAAAGACCTGGGCCTGTATCTGAAAGAGCCCAAAGTGCTGCGATGAAGACCATGGTGACAGTTTTGCTCCTTGGGTACCATGGGACTTTCCACCATCAGGGTAAAGCTTGTCTGTGAAGGGCCCAGAGCTTTCTTGGGGTCCAGGCTCGGACAGTGGAATGAATTCCTCTGGGAACTAATCACCATCCGAAACCTTCCCACCTCCCATTCTCAGGGCCCAGCATGCTTCTCCAGTCAGCCTTCTCTGAGATAAACACAGATGAGCATGGATATTTTAAACCACCCTCAAACCCCAAATCCTACCAGACCAAACCATTCCACACCCAACTCCCCCTCTTGGGAGAGGAAATGAACGACACTCGAGAGACTTGAGAAATCCGCTCTGAGTGATGCAGTGACACTAACCTATGCCCTGATCTAGACAGTGCTACGCTGACAGAAGGGTTCTCCCGTCGCCATAGCTACCACCTTTTGCAGAGGTGGATTAAGTCACCTGTTGGTGAAGTAGAGTCTTCATCTCACATCTCACACTGAAAGAAGACATGGGCCAAATTCTGGTCTCACCTCGTAAATCCAAAGTAACTCCATTGATTGTGGAGAGGTTATTGCAACTTTACACCGTATAAGCGAGACCAGGATCCGGCCAAATGTTTATAAAAAGAGAGTTGCATTAAAAAAGCTTTTTACCAAAATACTTAATTAAAATAATATTGGAACAACCAAGACACATTCTGTGCTAAACACACAGGAACGGCTTCCCACAGCTCATTTGCAAGAGTGCTCGATAATAGCGGAGGGTAATTATTTTTTAATCAGCCAGTGTAAAGAACTGTTGGCATGTTAACAAATGGTACTTATTTTCTATTGCTCGACTAGTACAAGATTGCGTGCTGTGTTGTGCCAACTCGCTGGCACTCCCCTGGCATGGTGGAATTACCTGGCTTTCTGCTGGCTGCAGTTGCTCGTATTTGAATGGGTTTGCAATTTGTGAAGGTTCAACATTCTGGAGGATTGGGTCGGTGCAGGCAATAATGGTTTGTGCTTCTAGAGCAAAGCCAGGATCGCCAAAAGCTCTTTACAAATGCTAATTAATCCAGCCTAACCACACCCTTCTGAAGTGTTTATTTTTATTATTATTGATCTGCATTAAAGCAGCAGTTTAGGAGCCCCCAGTAATGGACCAGGGCTCCACTCTGCTAGGAGGTGTACAAACCCAGGCCTGAAAGATGGTCCCTGCCTCAAAGAGCTAAGCAGAAGTACTATTATCCCGATTTTGCAGATGGGGAAACCGAGGCACAGAAAAGGGAAGTGACTTGCCCATGGTCACACAAAAAGTAGACACCTAGATGCCTGAGTCCCATGTTAATTGCCAGACAACTTGCTTGATGTTAATTTGAATTTTACTGGTAGTATTTTGCAGATCTGAGCTAGGAGTCTCATGAAATTGGTAGAAAAATCTCAGGCATTCAGATACCATCGCTATATCACAACATACAAATCTAGATAGAGAGGGAGATTCGATAGAACCAGTTTTCCCAGGAGATTTGGAGTTCTCTTTGCTTCCGGAGAGGATGGGAATCCTTCAGGAATGGGCTTTCTTCTGCAGCGTTTCCTCACCTCTCTCTCTGACTTCACTCAAACCCCAGAAACGCACATCTGAAGCAATCAATGATGGAGCAGGTGAGTGCCGACCACATCCGCCCCAGTTCGTCAGCACTGGAACTGCGGCCCTGGGCGTTGCATATTAAATGGTGCCCAAGCAACTCTGTACATGAATAATTCTATTTGTTCTGTAAGCACACAGCGGGGGCCATGAAAATGAATGAGAGCCCACGGAAATCAATTTCCTGCTGCAAAAAATCCTTGCCAGAGGGAAATGTGCAAAGGGGCTTCAGTGGTGTTGGGCTTTTTTTTTTTTTGAAGCAGTAGGGATAATAGATTCCTGGCCAAGGGGTGTGTTTTGTTTATCCACTCTACATATTCTTTTACCCTCTCTCCCCTACCAGCTCTCTGATCACTCTGCTTGGATGTTGCATCCTTCCCCATCCACCTCCCAGGCTCTTGTATGGCTTGTCTATTTCAGCTGAGAGACCTTCCAGGAGGATCTCTTACATATATTTGGGCACGCTTGGTGCCTCTGATGGGGGCTGCTCTGTATCGTCATGTAACAATCCTAAAGCCAGGGTTCTTGCAAAAATGGTTTTCAAATGAGTTAAGTGCTTGTGACAGGGTCTAGGTCCTTAACCTTGAGAATCAGCATGTTGGTGCTACAGTTATTGGCATCCTGTGTCTACCCAATCGGTCTGTCTGTGCAGATATTCCTCCTTCGCCTGTCACCATGGGAGGGGAGCGCAATATCTACCTCTCTTGGCTGGACAAAGAGATAGACAGACCTCCCTCCCCCCCTCCCCTTCCCCCGTTGTTCCCAACACACGCAGTGAAATACCCTGGTTTCGGGAGTGCAAGCTTTGTGCTGTATCTTCATGGTACCCAGACCTGCCCAGTAATGATGATTTCTTTGGGATGCTCGTGGACTGTCAAAGGGCTGCTCTACACTAGGAAACCAGCTACGTCACTCAGGTCAGGTCTTACACTAGCAGAGTGGGGGTCGACCTAAGATACGTAACTTCAGCTATGTGAATAGCGTAGATGAAGTCGGCGCATCTTAGGTTGACTTACCTGGCATCCTCACGGCGGCAGCGGGCTCCCCCATCAACTCGGCTTGCGCCTCTCGGCGAACTGGAGTACCGGAGTTGATGGGGAGCGCCTTTGGGGATCGATTTATCGCGTCTAGACGAGACGCAATAAATCGATTCCTGATAGATCGATCAGAACCCGCCGATCCAGCGGGTTGTGAAGACCAGCCCTTAGGAGAATGAAAAAATCCACACTCCTGTTCAATATAGTTAAGCCGACCTAAGTCACCACATAGATGGCACTAAATCAACAGAAAAATTCTTCCATCTACCTACTTACCGCCTCTTGGGGAGATGGATGTAGTACAGCTATGGGAGAACCCCTCCTGTCGCTGTAGCGTTCTAAGTGTAGACCTAGTCTCAGTCTCTACAGGCCATTGGTCTTTCTGCTAAAATCGCCACTCAAGATGTCGGTGGAGGAGGAACAGAGGAGAAAGAAGCAAAAGCTTTGTCTGAAAGTATTGGCTGGCTTAGATTGTCCATAACCCTGCTACCTGAGGTAGGAGTGGTTTGAGGGCAGGGGTTTATCTCAGCTGATCTTTTATATCCTTATGCCCCTGAAGTTTACTGTGATTTTTCAAATTGGGTATCGCCCCGTCCTTGGTGTCCTTTAGCAGAGACACCTTTGTTCTGGCCCACCCAGCAGCGGCACTAAAGACTCCATTGCAAGAAGATCTCTGCCTGCTAGCAGATGCATTGACTTGGCCGTTATAGTCCCATCAGGTTGTGTGGGCTCTTCTCCATCCTGTCTTTCTGGCTGGTTGATATATTTAATTAAGTTACTAAATTCCGACTGACACATGCCTCCCACAAATGACGTTTTTTGGGGAAATGCAACAAAATGACTTATCACACAATCCAAAACACGATAACTGTAATTTTCTCATCCGCATACATGTGCTCACTGCCTTTGGAATCTCGCCATTCACACTGGAACAGACAGTTTTACACCAGCTTCTAGTTTTGGAGACTTCTACTGTTGAGAGGACAATGGGGAATAAATAAATGTTATTTTCTTTCCCTTCCTTTCCTTCTCTTCCCTTTGATTTGTGCTAATTATTTTGTCTGGCTCTCCAGACAGTAGGAAATCACTTACTCTGTCTTCCCTGAATATCCTCCAACAGAATAAAATATACCTAGGTCTAATACTGAGAACAGGGGATTCATACCTTTAGTATTCTTGGCTTCTATTTTAGGCTTTGCTGCTGACTCCCTGCGTGATCTTGGCCAAGTCCATTAAGTCACCACATCCAAACCTGGGTGCCTAAAGCGTGAATTCAAAACAGATGAAAGGAAATAAATTTTCTGGCCACATGCAGCTAGCCTGTGGAACTCATTGCCACAATTTAGTAAGGTGTGTGTGGATTCTCCGTAACTGCCATTTTTTAAACAAGACGGGATGTTTTTCTTCAAAATATGACCTGGGAATTATTTTGGGGATGTTCTCAGGCCTGTGTTATGCAGGAGGTCGGATCAGATGACCACAATGGTCCCTCCTGGCCTTGGAACCTCATGCTTCAAGGTTTAAACCAGCCTCTAATTTTTAGGAAGAGACCTTTATGGGGGCCAGACTGGCCCACTGCACATGGGTGAATTTCACCCTCAGCAAGGCTGGAGTCCTGTTGGATGAAGGTGAAATGGCTCTGATGGCACTCTTATATAGTCATGTCATTTCAAAAAGATCTACTGTTATGGCAAGCAGTGCTAATTCCCTGCATGTTTTGAGTCATCGATGTACAAGTACCCAGGATGAAATTCTCCATAGAAAGAGTTGATGCCCCAGGCAGTAACAGCCCTGACACTGAGGCACTGAGTAGTGGTTGAGGACAGGCAGTTAATAAGGCCTGGGTACTGAACTGCTAGTAGATATTTTTAAAAATTTGGCCTTAGATCTCATGAGCCCCTGTATCCACATCTGAAAACCGGGGAGGATCATACTTGGGCATCTTTGTAACACTCTTTGGGAATCTAGGGATCAGAAATTCTAGAAATATGCCACAAACTCTCAGCCTTCCCCAGCCTTCTGTAACAGGCGTCTTTTCAGAAATCTTTTATCCAAAGCTATTCAGCCCGAAGCCAGGTTTAGACACACACACACAAACACACTCACTCTTACACTTGTAAGTGCCAGAAAGCAGATTCTCAAGGATGCTTCTTGTTACCTGGCTAACACTTTAGCTCTCAGCAATATCTTTCCTTGCTGTTATCGATGATTGCCATAAATACACATGCGATACAAATGCAACCTCAGCGAGATAGTTAAAATGTGTTTGTTTTCCCTCGATTTAAATCTCACCATCCGTGTCTGCATTTTAAGATGTGCAATTGTTCTGTTGCGTGTTTCCTCCCGCTCTCCCCTGCCTCTTTTCCATAAGTAGATTAAGAGCTGGGGGGAAATAAATGCAATGTTTGAAGCGAAAAGGAAAGATGCTGTTGAAATAATTGCCATCAAAGCAAGATACATTTTTCAAACGTGTCCTGGCTGTTCAGCAGGAGGAGATAATTGGCTGCATTCCAAAACGTACTGATACATTAGCCACTGTGCAGAATGGTTGTAGCATGGTTTATTATTTGAATTTCCAAGTAAATTTAGCATTGCTAAGTGTCAGCCCTGAAGAATGAAGCCCTCTTTTTAGGCACACTACAGAGACAGCCTGGGCAGAGGCTTGGTTACCTTCGGGTGACCAGACAGTAAATGTGAAAAATCGGGATGGGGGTGGGGGGTAATAGGAGCCTACATAAGAAAAAGACCCCAAAGTCGGGACTGTCTCTATAAAATCGGGACATCTGGTCACCCTACTCTACCCCACTGCCCCTTGTCGATAGGTCTCAGCAGGGATGATACCTTAGGAGTTGAAAGTAAAGATGGCCTGACTCTGGTTGATAGGTCACTGCACTGGGACCCAGGAGACCGGGGTTAAGTTCCTGGCTCAAGCACAACCTGCCTGTGTTGCCTTGAGCAGGTCATCGTTTACCCTGTGCCGGAGTTCCCCGTTTTAATTGGGGATCAGATAGCTGCACCTCTCACCCTCATTAATGGTGTTTCCCCTCCCAATATGCCTGTCCCAGGGGCGTTGGGAGGATAAACTCCATTAATGAAAGGGAGGTGCTCGAGTGAGGGCCACAGGTACCTAGCTAGAGGCGGCCATTCAAATGCTGCAGTCATTCTGCTGAAGTTTCCAACCAGGGGGGCAGTTTTGACGGTGGGATTTCTGCCTAAGTGGGGTGGACGCCTTTCCACTAGACACTTAGCTAACACCACCAGACTCAGGTCATTTTGTATAAGCTACCTGTCAATGGGAACAGGCCAGTCTGGTCGCTCGCTGAGGATACCCGCCAGCATTAACTGCCCAAGGGGGTTTTCCTGTCCTGGGAAGACCCTGCCGTCACAGCAGGTCTGGATTTGGAGGGGAAGGGTAAAGTCTGTGGAGGAAATATGGAGGGGGCGGCGGTAGCCCAATGATTCTGAAGCTTTGAGAAAGGTCGTGGTTGGTTTTGGGTTGGGGGAACGGAAGCCTATGGGAATGGGTGGGGATGTGCATTTTTTTCTCAGCCTACAGGTGGCCGAACAACTTCCCTCCCCAGATGAGTTCAGGTCGGGGTGAGGAATGGACCCCTCAAGGTTCTGGTGGGTGCTGGCCGGACCTCTGCTGAGCTTCACATATGTCAGCACTAATGGAAGGCGACTTATCCCCTTATCCTCAGGTGCCCCGGGGCACGTAGGCTGCAGCTACGCCGCTGTGTGTTCTCTGTGAGTGGAATTCGCTGAGCTGGCAAACGTTCCGTGGAAGGGAAATATCTCCTGGCCCCCGGCCAGATGGGAAGCTCAGACTTTTAAATGAGGCCAGGAAAGCAGAACGGCAGCACACACTTGACATGCTTCTCCAGCACAGCTGTAACATGAATCTCCCAGGCAGCGCTCGGCATGTTACAGGGCCTGGGTCTGGCCAGCTGGCTGGGCAGGAATCCAAAGCGACGATGAGACGCTGGCCCCTGAATGCAGATTCTCTCAGGAGCTTCCAGGGGGTCCGGGATTCCTGGGACTGTTGCCTTGCGTGAGGTCCTTAGTAATAACACGTAGATCAAGAGCTACTTATGGGGATGGATAGATAGACAGGTTGGCATGGATTAGCAGAGCTGTTATGCAGCGTCCTCTGCTGGGTCCTGCTCGGCTTGTGACTTTGCAGGGGTGACTCATCTTCCATGCCCATCTGTGAGCCAGTCTATAGGCAGGGATATGAAACTGCCTCCTCTCCCTACTCTCCACTTGCTGGCCCAAGTAGCCACGTTGGCACTGTTGTGATAATTGGTCCTATAACCTTTCCCGAACTGCGAACTCACCCAGGAAAAGTGAGTGAAAGTTCATGGGATGGCACAATAACCAAGAACGCCAGGTGTTGGTGGGGAGAAGGTGCAAAAGCGAGACAGAGACTGCATTAGTCCCAACCCAACGGCCTCATGAGATAACTCAAGGACTGGGTCAAGAGGATGACTGGTAAACAGGAAAAGGATGAGACTGGAAATCAAGGAACCCAAAATGGTATGTCAGAAACGAGCCCTAATTGGTAGACAAAGTAATGGGGGAATGGGCTATTCCCCGCTTCCCATTGCGCCTTTTGGGGTCCTTAAAGAAAGAGATTTTAGGGAGGAAAATTGGCTACTGGAGTGAGCTTCACCATTTTGACTGCCACCCCGGATCACCTCTGGGCCCCCAGGCCTTTGTCATCCTGATCCTGATCCTGAGGGATGTCTTGACCAGACCAGCTCAGAGAGAGCACCAGACGACTCCCCCACCTCCACCACCTCTGGCTGAATCCCAGATACAACCTGGGATATGAGGTTTTGTTTCCCCTCCATGTGCCCTTTTCTTTCCCCACCTTATTTCTTTTCTTTCCGATCCCTTCCCTTTTTCCTTCTCTCTAACAGGAGTCTGGCTTAGCTAGCCCAGCTGTATATGTTGCAATGCTGTGGTAAGCTAACAGCAGTGCCCAGAACAGCCCGATGTTGAGACAGGTTTGCCAGGTCTTGGAGTGCCTGATCAGACCATGGGCTGGCCCTGTGTTTCCACCAGTGAGGTTGCAGGTGAAAGTCAACTCCAGAGACAGCCGCTTCATTGTCTCTCTTTGCTGTTCTTTCCTCTCCCCTTTTGTATGTGGTCAACTTCTAGAAAACGGGATCGCCTTTCCCCAGGACGTTTACTGCCATCTTTACTCCTGTGATCGAAACTGTCAGACAACTAAAGGGGAAGGGAGCAAGGGAGCTCAGGGAGGCCCGCGGGCCACCAGGGCACAGGCCACCTGTGGCAGCAGGGCCCGCAATCGGGGCTGGATGCCAGCAGCCCACGGCAGCAGCAGGGGTCAGGGCTGGCTGCAGGCAGCAGGGGCTCGCGACCCCCACATAACCGGGTTGCGACCCCCCGAGGGGTTGCAACTCCCACTTTGAGAACCAATGGGTTAGAAGGAACCACAAGGGTCATCTAGTCCACTGGCTCTCAACCTTTCCAGACAACTGTACCTCTTTCAGGAGTCTGATTTGTCTTGCGTACCCCCCAGTTTCACCTCACTTACAAACGACTCGCTTGCAGAATCAGACATAAAAATACAGAAGTATCACAGCACATGGTTACTGACAAGTGGCTGACTTCCTCATTTTTACCATAACCTTTTAAAATAAATCAATTGGCATATAAATATTGTACTTACATATCAGTGTATAGTCTACAGAGCAATAGAAACAGTCATTGTCTGTATGAAATTTTAGTTTGTTCTGACTTCGCTAGTATTTTTTATGGAGCCTGTTGTAAAACTAGGCAAATATTTAGATGAGTTGATGTCCCCCCTGGAAGAGATCTGAGTGCCCCCAAATCTACGCATACCCTTTGTTGAGAACCACTGATCTGGTCTAACCCCCTGCCACAAGGCAGGCTGAGATCTCTGTATGTCAAACCTGGAACCTTGTTTAACATTGTTTAATGTTAGCCAGTGACTGGGACGTGATGTTAACACCTTTGGCCCATATATTTCATCGCAATCAATACAACGGCACACGGAGGTCAAGAGCTGGTTCAGAGAAAGGGGTGAAGTAATTTCCTGCTGGCTCCCGACTCAAGAGCAAGGCGTTATATGGAAGTTTAACCATGCACGGCCTGTACTCCTGGGCTAGGCGGTGCAGCTACCATCCATCCACAGCAGGTTATGTCTCACTGAGTTCTGGCCCGTCTGTGAGTAACTGCCCCACGCCACCCAGACTGACACCTAGCCGCCAGCTTTTCATTTCGCTGGGACAGTGGGCTGAGGGGAGGATGGAGGAGCACATCCCAGCTCTGAACTTCTGGGCCGTCCCTTGCCTACATACCAGGCCTCTGATCCTGAGAGCTCCTGAGCTCCCTTTGACTTCAGTGGAACCGGTGGCCTCTCAGGACCTCCTGGGAGGTTGCAGAATCAGGGTGGCGGAGGGGCCTTGTGTTATCTTAAATGTTAGCTTGGACAAGGCCGCTGGGAGGGTGGACAAAAGAAGCAGTTTGCCCTGGGGCCCCCACATGAGAGGGCCCCCAAGCCGCGGCCTTGTGACCTTGCACGCTGAGTCACACACTCAAATTTGACCAGGGGCGTCCTCTGTCACAGTGAGGGGTGGCTGGACCAAACGTGAGCCACAGCACGATCCTGCGCTCCAGGTTGCACTGCCCGGAGCAGGGAGCCAGGCCCAGGCCTATGGGGCACCACTGTGGGTGAACTTGGGGTGGGCTTGCTCTCCCATCCTTCTTCCCCTCCATCCTTCTTCTCACTGGACATTTTTTTGGAAGAGTGGAGGGACCTCAGCTTCCATTTTTGCCCCAAGCCTCCCCGCCCCCAACCTCTGTGTGGCCTTCCCTGAGCACAGCTGTTTTTTCCATTCTCCCTTACTCCACACCCCACGTTCTCTTACCTCCTAGCCGCTGTGTCTCATCCCCCAAGGCACTTTGTCTGGAGAGGCCCAGAAGATGAAAGCTCAGGAAGAGGCCGCAGTCATTCTCATTGTCTCAGAAGTGCTTCAAGCTCATTTACATCATTCCAGCCCTCGATTCCACCCATCATTCAGCTGTGGTGGCAAACCCTTTTTATCTGTAGCACAAATGGGAGTATCTACTGTGTGCTTCAGGCACACGCCACTGGAGACTCCAGAGGGCTGGGGAAGTGACTAGAAGGTCTTGCCTGCACTAGCAGCGCTTAGCCGTCCGCGCCGTGGCATTTGCTTCGGTGTAGCACCACGCATAGCTAGGGCAGGCCGCAGAAGTGGTTGGAAAATGGCAGCCGGTTGCCTGTGGGCAGAAAGAAAAATGTCCATAAAAAAAAAAGATTTGTTTTGCAGAAATTGTCGTGTCTTTCGATGGAAAACCAAAAACTAGAAAAATAAGCATTTTGTCTTAAAAAGGGGAGGTGGATTTCAAACAAAAATGATCCAAGAAAATTTTCCTGTAGGAGGAAAAAAAGGTCATTTTTCATCAACCCTCCATCTCCTAAATTTGCATGGCAAAATGTTGGCCAGCTCTAGTGACCAGGTAGCCATGGATGTTTAAACCACCATGCCATCTGGTCCTGCTCTGTGGCATGGCAGGCTATTTCAGCCATTGGATCTACAGCCTCTGCACAGCCTACAAGGGCAGCGGATATTCCCCACTTCCAAAACCCCGTGAGATTCCCATCCCAAGGATGCCGTATATAGACTGGGGGTTGAACCAGAGACATTCTGATTTCGTGCATTTTATAAATGCAGATAAAGAAATAAAAATAATAAGGTAGCTAAGTTCTATGAATCAGTAGCGTGAGAGAGGGTACTTTTGTAAACATCTGGAATTACTAACAAAGAACTCTTAATGACGTAATTTACTTTGCCAGGTGTATTCCCATCAACTAACGAAGAGAAACCAGACTGGTTCCCCTTTCTATTTCATTTTTTTTTAAAAAAAAAAAACACTTGCTTTGGTTGTTATCTTCATGACAGCCAGCAGAGCCTAAAGGTACGTCTAATCAAGGGACATCTTGCTCAGAACTGAAGAAGGAAGAAAGCATCTGCTATATCTGTCCTTATCTTTATGTTATATTATTAATATGGGCCAGAACTGGAAGCCAAACTCTTACAAATCATGTCGGGTTCAGCTTTGAATCCCCAATTCCAAATTCACCCTTATGGCTTTGGTTCTAGTTTGCATTCAAAACTGAAAAAGGGCGGTTTTCCCATTCTATTTCCAGTACAGCTGAAATGTCACAAGAACAAGTGACCTTGACAAATTTCTTCCAACTAAAAATAAGATGTTTTCATTGAAAATCAGGTATGTGGTGGGCCAAACCTCCTCCTGGAAGCCCTGTCACCTAAGTGCAATTCACCCAAAGAATTTTGGGGGAAAATTGCACAGAGTTTAGTCCTCCAGGGGATGCCTAGAAAGGCCACCTCAAATCAGATGCAGGTGGAATCAAAGAGTATGGGTCTTCAAGTTACTAGAAAGGCTGGGAGCAGGCAAAAGCCAATCAGGGGCCAGCAGGCAGGATAAAAAGGGCTGACTGCTTCTAGGGCCAGTTCTGGGTGAAGCTGGGATGGGGAAGGAGCAGCGGTGCAAGTAAAAATCATTTCTTGCCGGTACTGCAATTACGGAAGGGACACAAGGAGGGGGCATGTGACCTCCCCACGTGACTCTCCATGTGACTCCTCCCCAACATGGGCCCCCCATGCTCTCCCCACCCCCCTACAACTCCCTTTGTATATACAAACGTTAACATGCTTAACTACTCACTTTCCCCCCAAAATATGTCATATTTCAGTTTGTTTATATGGAATATGGGAGTGAGTGAGGAGCCATTTCAGCATATGTATGACTTAAAAGACACATTTTAAATAGAACTGTATCCTAAACTGCTTTATGGTATTGTACCCAACCACTGCATTAAGGGTTTCCAGGATTGGGTACCAAGTTTGTAAATGGTTCTGGATGATACTGACAATGCCTGAGCTGTCAGATCAGAAGAAGCATCATTCGGGTAAAGGTGGGCAGATGTGTGATAAGTCTTAGCTCTGTTGCTAAGATGACGAACATATTTTCAGAAAAATTCTTGACAGATTCCTGAGCAGCTGGTTTAAGGGCGTCAGTGTCCGGCATTATAATCTTCACTTATAGTTCTCTCACCTACCAAGCTGGAAAATGAGGCATTTGTTTTCTTTGTTTTGCTGCTCCAGTTCCAGTTAACAAAATGCATATTAGTCTAGTATCAGAGGGGTAGCCGTGTTAGTCTGGATCTGCAAAAGCGACAAAGAGTCTTGTAGCACCTTATAGACTAACAGATCTTAGGGATCATAAGCTTTTGTGGGCTAAGACCCACTTCATCAGATGATGATCCCTAAAATCTGTTAGTCTATAAGGTGCTACAAGACTCTTTGTCATGTTAGTCTAGTTTGGCTGCAAAGAAGAATTCTGTGTACACTGAGGACAACACCTGATTCCTGTCAGGCTGCAGAACTGGGCTGACATCAGAATCCAAACAGCCTCCAGTCAGTACAAGCAGAGGCATTTCTCTAATGAAATGGACTTGACATGATGCGATATGGATGTCATGGATAATTCAGACCAATGGGGAGAAACAGAATCAAAATCACAGTTTAAACACCATATCCCCCACATCCACCGTTCCCCTCTTGAGGACTCCTGACCAAGGTAACAACACAATACATATGCTAACAAACTTCAACAAAGCCTTAAACAATGCTGTTAGAGCCATTTAAAGAATGAATGCCCTCCCTAGCTGCAGACTGCTCCTTTAAGGAGCAGAGCGCAGAACCCAACCTCCCTCTGGAGTTGCCAGGGCTAGCCACAAGTCCTTCCAGTACCCCATACCTGCTCAAAATCTCTTGCTGGTACTGTGTATTGGAGGGTATTGCCCTACTTGCACTCCTAGGAAGGAATAATCTACCCCTCTCTCGACCCAAGAAACCTGGGCTGGCCTGGCCTGGTCAGGACCTAACTCTGGCCGCAGCTTTTTGTTTTAGTCCTAAGAACGTAAGAATGGCCATACTGGGTCAGACCAAAGGTCCATCTAGCCCAGTATCCTGTCATCTGACAGCGACCAATGGCAGGTGCCCCAAAGGGGATGAACAGAACAAGGAATCATCAAGTGATCCTTCCTCTGTCACTCATTCCCAACCTCTTGCAAACAGAGGCTAGTGACACCATCCCTGCCCATCCTGGCTAGCGTAACCAGACAGCAAATGTGAAAAACCATGACAGGGTGTGGGGTAATAGAAGCTTATATAAGAAAAAGACCTAAGAATTGGGACTCTCCCTATAAAAATGGGACTTCTGGTCACCCTAATCCTGGCTAATAGTCATTGATGGACCTATCCTCCATGAATTTATCTAGTTCTTTTTTGAATCCTGTTATAGTCTTGGCCTTCACAACATCTTCTGGCAAGGAGTTCCGTAGGTTGACTGAGCGTTGTGTGAAGAAATGCTTCCTTTGTTTGTTTTAAACCTGTTGCCTATAAACCTGCTGACCCCTAGTTCTTGTGTTATAAGAAGGAGTAAATTACACTTCCTTATTTACTTTCTCCACACCAGTCATGGTTTTATAGACTTCTATTATATCCCACCTTAGTTGTCTCTTTTCCAAGCTGAAAAGTCTCAATCTTTTAAATCTCTCCTCATACAGAAGTTGTTCCATACCCTTAATCATTTTTGTCACCCTTTTTTGAACCTTTCGAAATTTGAAATTCCAGTATCTTTTTTGAGATGGGGAGCAATCAAATCTGCATGCAGCATTCAAGCTTTATATAGAGGCAATATGATATTTTTTGTCTTATTATCTAACCCTTTCTTAATGATTCCCAACATTCTGTTCACTTTTTTAACTACCACTGCACGTTGAGTGGATGTTTTCAGCGAACTATGCACAATGACTCCAAGATCTCTTCCTTGAGTGGTAACAGCTAATTTAGACCTCATCATTTTATATGTATCGTTGGGATTATATTTTCCACTGTGCATTACTTTGCTTTTATCAATATTGAATTTCATCTGCCATTTTGTTGCCCAGTCACCCAGTTTTGTGAGATCCTTTTGTAGCTCTTCGCAGTCTGCCTGGGACTTAACTATCTTGAGTAGTTTCATATCATCTGTGCATTTTGCCACCTCAATGTTTATCCCCTTTTTCCAGATCATTGATGAATATGTTGAATAGGCCTGGACCTGATACAGACCCCTGGGGGACACTGCTATTTACCCCCGACCATTTATTCCTACCCTTTGTTTCCTATCTTTTAACCAGTTACCAATCCATGAGAGAACCTTCCCTCTTATCCCACGGCAGCCCATGGCACTTTTTTGCTTACTTTGTGGCTATCCTTGACTATTAATCTGGCCACTGTAAGGCACTCCACGGGAGACTCCTCTGGCATGGGCCATCCTGTGACATGGAGAGAAATTCCAGAAAACACATCAGATTTTGTAAATTTCTACGCCTCTTTCTTTTCCTTACCAACTTTTAACTTTGAAGCCAGTATTGTGAGACGATGTGGCCACTTTACAAGAATTATTCTTCCCTTCAAGGCCTAGCTCAAATTTTCGTCAGTAGAACCGATGGCGCAGTAAGAAGCTTACTGATTCGTAACCCGGGGTTCTCCAGAAATGTAGCATGGGAACTTTTTTCTTCCTAAGGCCTGAACCATCCCATGATGAGCATGGCTAATCTCGTTAAAGGGAAAATCTTGCCATTCATTTAAATCTTCTATCCGTGCAGCTTTGATGGATGGAGGGAAATACTTAAACAAGCCTCTTTGCTTCTTTTAGAGCTGAATTTCATCACAATTAAATCAGAATGTTGCTGTGTTTTTGCTGGAATCTATTTTGGAGATTTTTCTTTTGAATGAAGTTTCATCATTTCTGATATGTTTCATTGGGGATCATTCGAACAATAAAAGAAGAAATCACCTTTCCCTAGAAGGGCAATAAAGCATGCCTTGGGATTCATAATAGCAGTTCATTCTGGAAATTGGATCCACCATTGACAAAGCGGCAAAGGATTTGAGATCTGACAGATGGAAGAGGAGATGTTAGGTCTTTGGGGGCCACCTTCATAGGGACCTTCCTTTCCGAGATGTTTCCTGGTCATTTGTGATGATGATGGTTTGAAACACAGCAACACGTAGAGGTGCTCCACCTGAGATCAGCAACTCGTTGTGCAATAAGGAAACTGTAAGCAATGGTCTATGTAAACACATGAGACCGAGTGTTGGACATGAAACAGAGGCACAGAAAGGGGAAGTGACTTGCCCCAGGTCATAAGTGGAGCTAGGACCAGCACTCAGCTCTCCAGAGTCAGAGTCCAGTGCACTTTCCACTAGGCAACACTGCCACATGCTTTCTTTTTGTTCTCTATTCAGCTCTGACACCAGATCAGACCAAAATTCAAGGCTGCCCTATTTGTTCAGTATAAAGGGAGAGAGAGAAGCCCAAACCTGAGCCCTCCTAAATTTGGGGATATATTTGGATCTGGAACTGAACTTCATCGCTTGAGCCTGTCTCTTGTAACCTGTATGTCCCAGCCCATCTCTTACACATGCGTTTACATATGCAATCATCACAAGTGCATGCACATCCTTGCTCACAAGTTAACACGAGTGCACCTCCTTGACGTGAGTATCTACGGGCTAGGGATGCACAAGGTGTTTGCTTCCACTCGCCGTCTTGCACAACATCAAGAGTTAACAGACTCTTGCTGCAAATCCCTGCTCAGGGCTGGAGCCTGGAATATTCTTTTCCTCCCCAAGAGACAATGTGGACTTTTGTTTTGTTTTGTGCCCTGAATAACTTTGTGGCCATTGCGTGAAGTGGGCCGTGTTATCAGAGCCGTGCACTCGCTAATGATTGCCATTCTGCTGGGCCGGATAGCGCTTAATTGTGTGGGGCGGTTTTGTAATCTCATCATTCTTCTGCTCCTGATTTGCACGCCTGCTGGCCCTTATCTGCCTGGCACGAGCCTCCTTTCCCATGGGTGCTTTTAGGAGACAAGGGCAGTACGTGAATGCCCACCCCTAGCCATTTGCCCCCCACCAAAGAACACCTCTTGGTACTTCTGGAGGGACGGGGAGAGAGGAAGGAAATAAATAAATAACAATAAGGTAGCAAACACAACAACAGAGAGGAGGATGAGAACCAGAAATTACTTTTAATTAATAATTCAGACCGAGATAAGGTAACATCCAAATGCCAATATGCTAATATGGCTCCTTCGACTGCATATACTGTAATTGTCCCTTCCTCGTTTGTTTCAGATCTATGACAACCTGTCTTCTCTCAGTCCAGAGATACATTTTTTCTCTTAGAAATTAGGGCAAACCCTGTCAACATTTCACCAGGAACAACAAAGGCAACAAAACCCCCCTAGAAGCCCATCTTCTTCATGTTGGCCCTGCCAATACCACCCCACCCCAGATCTATATTTTCCATCAGACCATAACTCTGCTAAGTGTGTGTGTGTTTGTGTGCCTTTTTTCCCCATCCTACCCGTTCCTCTGCCTTTCAGAGAAATTTTGACCTGGTGGGGCTGAAAACAGATGCTAAAGAGAGAAGTGAGCTGAGGATTTGATAACATGGGAAACAGAAGTGTTGATGGGATGGGTTTCATTTTCCAGTTGCCAGTAGAAGTTGGAAGAGCACTTTCTGACAGGCATTGTTACAGAGCTGAGGTCATCTACAGAGACTTCTGTGAAGGTTCCACAACAATGAATCTCACCCACACAGGGCTCCCCTGCCTTTTTTGGCTGTATCACCAACTGGAATGGTCTGAGTAACCCTGGCCCAGGTTTAGCGAAGTTGCCAGGAGGGCTGGGTCCAGATTGAAGGCTTTAAGTAAAACCATCTTAAAATTTGAACACAGGTTGAAATTTGGTTCATGATGCTGATGGTGACTAGCTGGGAAAGAGGGATTTTTTCTTCTTCTGATTAGTGACTTAGGGACAGACTGTGACATTGTCTCTGTGCTGGCACATGGGAGTAAGAACTTTCCTTAATATCTGGACCTTGGATCTAGGCACATAAGAATGCACTAAGGCTATTCGCCTGCTTATTGTCATTATGAAAGAGGTGGCCGGATATGGGCAGGGAGGGGTGGAGTCTTAGTGCCATCCTCATACTCACTAGCAAGCAGTGGAACCCATCAGGATGGGTTGGGGGCTGATCACCCTCCCCCGCACTCCCGCCAAGGTTTTTGCACTTGCTCAATCTCCATAGGCTGTGGAGCTGTGGGGCCATGGCCCCGACCAGTTTTAAGTGGTGGTCCCATACAAAATCCATCCAGTTCCAGCATACAGAGGGAGGGGTGGTCAGGCAAAATTTCAGCTCTAATCTGAAAATTGACTATTATTCTACTGACATGCTGCCCGTGTGTAATTTAGAGTCAGATCTGCTGGTTTTACTAGGGGAAAAATGATAGGCAAATGACTGATATTTTCCACTGAAAAATGTTACCTTTAAAAAAAAATCCCAAGCACGCCAAAACAGAAATTTTGCCACCAAAATTTACTGAAAACTGAAAAAATTTCAGCTGAAAACTGCTGAAACCTGAAAAATTTGCATCTAAAAATAATCATCGTCATCAGTTTGGGATTTTCCTTTTTTTTTTATTTTGAGGAACACAGACATTTGCCACAAAAATGTTGTTTAGTCAAAAACCCAGTTTTCCACCAAAATCATTTTTTATTACTTTTTTTTGACCAGCCCTATAAGACAAGTTCCCACTGCTTTTTCTCCTGCTAGCCCTGCAGAGCCAGCCAGCTCTCTTGTGCAACATCAATAGAATTGTCCTGAATTCCCATCAGTGAGAGAGAGAAAACCAATGGGACTGCAAGGGCTACATTTATATTAGCCCTGGTGGTACGTGAGGAGAAAGCCCAGCTTGACTCTCAGATCCCAGGCTGTTTACAGGAGGCATAAGCGCCGACTTCTACTGGTGCCGGTGGGTGCTCGACCCTCCCCGACTCCAGCCCCGCCTCATCCCCTCCAACCTCCATTACAACCCTTTCCCCAAAGTCCTCTCTGCAACTCCGCCCCCTCCCACCCCCATTCCAACCCCATCTCCAAATCCCCGCCCCAGGCCCGCCGCTTCCCTGCCTCCTCCCCTGAGCGTGCCATGTCCCCACTCTTGCCCCCTCCTGGAGCTTGCTACAGCTCTTTGGCGGTGGCAAGCGCTGGGTGGTAGGCAGAGGAGTGGGGACACAACTTACTCAGGGGAGGAGGTGGAGGAGGAGGTGAGGTGAGGCAAGGCAAGGAGGGGCAGAGACCTTGGCTGCTGGTGGGTGCAGAGGACCCACTAATTTTTCCCCATGGGTGCTCCCGGAGCACCCATGGAGTTGGTGCCTATGACAGGAGACAGTTAGAAAGCTGTGACTTTGGGCATGACCCTGTTTCCATTGAACTCCAAGGCAAAGCCGCCGTGTGATGAAATCTTTAATTTCTAATCTGTCACATTTCATCTGGCATCACTGAACTGAAATACGAAGGGGAGCCTCAGGAGGCCATGTTTATAGAGTTGCTTTTCAGAGCAGCACTGCCCTTCAAATAAAGCAAAAGTTCATTAGCAAAGGGAAAGACTGAGGGTAAATGAGAATCTCTCCTCCTAATCCTGGCACTTGGATAAAGCACCCGGCCCAAGCTGGATAACACGTTGAAATGGAAGATAAATTGTAAGCAACACCTATCCCCTGCGCTGTCTCCCAAAGGGCTACAGCTTGAGCAATAGAAGCCAGGTTCCCAAGCAACAGACTCACCTTCTCTGTGGATCAGGCACAGAGTGGGACATGCACACCCCCTGCCTAGCTGGCTACACCGGATCTTATAGGCCAAAAGCCCACTGGTGTCTTTCCATCAACTTTGATGGGCTTTGAATCAGGACCATGGGCTCCTCGTGATGATGCCAGATGGGTAACACTGGAGGGATGGACCAATGACCCATGACTGCCCCAGTCTGTAGCCCTCCTCTTACAATTCCTCATGGGCAATCAATGAAGTTAGCAATTGGGCCAACTAAATTCAGCCCAGGAACCATAGGGCATGACAGCGAGTCGCAGAAACAGCCCCTGGGACAGGGCAGGGACCAAAGTGTCTTGGAAATATGTAGGGAGCGGATGTGTGGAATTAGAAGCTGATTTTTTTTCTCGTGGGTGACTTTTCAGCCAGTTACTATTATAATTCATTTGCACCGTCTGAATAACAACATCATAACATTTTGCCCTCCTGTAGTTCCTGATTTCTGAGGCCCCCGAAGCGCTTTGCAGCTACTCATGAGTTCATCCTCGCTGTAGAGAAGAATCATTGTCCATGTTTTACAGATGGGGAAACTGAGGCATGGAGCGGTGAAAGGATGTGCCCAAGGTCACAGTGGGCTCAGTGCGAGAGACAGGAAGAGGCCTCGTAGCTTGACACCCATTTCATGATTTTATTGTTATTTATTAAGTCTACATCAACCCTGTGGCTTACGTTGGCACAACTTCTGTCACTCAGGGGTGTAAGTAAGCGCCAGTGTGGACAGCACTATGTCGGCAGTAGAAGCTCTCCATAGCTGGGAGCTGTAGCGACCGCCGCTCACGGGGTCTGGGGTAGTGAAGCTGACGGGAGAGCTCTTTTCTGACAGCTTAGAGCGGCGAGATAAGGCGCTTACAGCTGCATTGTGGGAACGCTCAGGCCCTAGAGTCATGGCCTAGGATCTGGTTGTGCAAATCCAGAGCAAAGACAGTCTCATTAGCCATAAGCCCAACCTTCTGCGTTGAGCTGAGCCAACAGGTTACCTCTCTGCTCTGCTGTGCACTGATTTTTGTCAGACGCGGAATGTAAATTACACCTTATTCAGAGCCATAATCATCTGCCGACGATTTCATACATAAGGCACAAAGGAGAACGATCGGCCTGGAAGCATCATCCGCCCAGAGCCTCCTCGTTAATGCGCTCCTCTCAAGCAGCCAATTTGTGGCAATTATAGCAATCAAAAATGCATTCAGCCCCCCTTCAGCACCTGACAAACCAGCCGACGTATTAGCCCCAATTGTGGCAAACGCTACGTCGGCCTTCCCGCCGCGTGACTCTGCTTCCATTGCCAACAATACCAGTAATGCCAGCCCCAGCACACGCCTTTCTGCTACCAGGAATTATTTTAAAAAGAAGAAGAAGACAGATTTCAATTTTCTTCCATAGTTTTTCGGAGCCATAGAAAGAGGAATGAAAGATGCCACTTAGCCCTTTGGGTTTCGTCGTCAGTTTCTGCTGAGCCTAAGGGAAAATGAGTCTCTCTTATTTGACTGATTGAAAGCACTGTTTCCTTTCTCTCCCCCGCTGAGCTGAGAGGCCCAGGTGGGACTGAATGCCTAGGGTGATGGGTCCATTGTGCTTCAGTTCCCTGCTCCCATTGGGATGCTTTGTGAGAGCAGCAGTTAGAAGGCGCTGGGAGCTGGGGGCATGTTGAACGAAGGCCCATTAGAGAACCGCCAGTTTGGTGCAGCGGCTTCTTCCTCCTGCTGGCCTAAAGTTCCTCATTTCCCCAGATATTTTAGCTAGGAGCCTCTAAAATCCAGGTCCGAGGCAGAGGTGGGTTTTGGAGCGACGCTTTGGGGCACATCCTGCTGCCCTTGAAGCCAACAGCAAAACTTTCTTTGGGATGAATTCACAGCTGGAAGAGGGGGAAACTCCGTTATCTATACAGCAGCAGTGGATGGGGCTCATTGCTTCACCCAGGGGTGAAGAGTTTGTGCAGGGTCCCAGAATACAAACATCTACATGGCAATAAAATATCCGGGCTGGCCCGTGACGGCTGACGCAGTCTGCAAGGCTATAAAATTGCAGTGGAGACATTTGTGTTCTGGGACCCTGTGAGTGGGGAGGGACCCAGAGCCTAAGCCCGAATGTCTACACTGACCGGGGCCAGCCGCAGGTGTTTCATTGTGGTGTAGACATACCTATAGGGGCCTAATTCCCTCACACCTCAGAGCTCCTTGCAAAGGTGGATAAGTTGCATTATCCTTGTTCGACAGAAAGAGAAACTGAGGCACAGAGACACCCCATTTCCTGCCCACGCAAGTCAGTGACTCTGACGTGCAAGCAACAGCTCCCTCCTGGGTCCCTGGGCTCCCTGTCTTGTGTCCTGTCCGCACTGAACTCTGCTCTCCACCCTTACAGCTCTCAACAGCTTTGACAGTCATAATGAAGCCTTGTCGGATACAGTGCAGCCAGACTCAGTGACATGTGGGCTCAAGAGACAGCAAGCAAGAGCCTACGAGAGCAGTGCATAAGATTTACTAGTCCCGCTTTCTTGCAAGGCCCCTGTAAGAAGGTAATGACTTAGTCTTCTTTCCAGCACTACACACTTCTGCTGCCACAGCTGAGTCAGTTCTGGGTGCGATACCCAACTGGCATAACTCTTGCTGGCAGAAGTGCCTAGAGCAGATGCAGCAATGGGGGTGGAGGGTGGGAAAGCTGTGCATTTACCAGTATGGCTTGGGGCAGTTTTGCTCAGAGCAGTTTTGCTGTGCACCCTGGGACTGCTTGGCCAGTATATTGTACCGCTGTAGCTATCCTGACAAAGAACTCCCACAGTCGACCTGGCCTTCGAGTACCAGACGCACTCTGTGACTCCGGCAGGGCCTGCCCCTTGAATGCCCTGCGAGTTTATTCATGGATGAATAGGAGACTTGTAGCCACTGCTGTTGGCTTGCTCCAAGTGCAGTGTGATCATTAAGAAACTGGATCGATGACATCGGGCTTTCCTGCATGGAGTACGGGTGACGCAATTAACGAGACTGATTCAAATGTCGCTTTCCCCTTTGCTGCTGTCGAGAAGCTGAAGCTGTGACTATTCAAGCACCTTCCAGCCACACGGAGGAAACCCGCCCAGCTGCCAGTGGAATTTATCAATGAACGGAGATAGCTTTGGAAGCAAGGAGGGGCGTGCTGGGTCTGTTGCAGATCAAGCCGACACCCTGCAGGGGGCTGGGGAGATGGATAAATATGTTAGAGCATTTTGGGGTGGCGACCCCTTATTGAAAGTAAAAAATGAAATAAAATAAATGGAAACCTTTTTACATTGATTGTAAAAGTCAGAGTAGAAAACGTATCCCAGATAACACGGATGAACGTCTAGGATTTATTTGTGTGCCTGCTTCAAAAGGCTGTGGAGCATGTTTGACCATGAAAGGTAAGGGCGGGTGGGGAGTGGAGAAGCAAGATGTTCTTTGCATTAGATTCTCCTGACCTCCCCAACTGCCTTTTATGAGCCTCTTGGCGGTCGTGACCCACACGCTCGGCAACGGATCTACAGGCCGATGATCCGTGAGGACATGACTACGTTGTTGTGCAGGTGACTAACGATGATCGTTTACGTTGAACGGTTACAGTATCATGCCTCACCGTGCTGCAGCAGCTTTTATATGTGGCTGTCACGCATCGAGGAGCTGAACCTTAAAAGAACCTGCACTCCGCAAGCTGAGACGGGTTCTTGGGAACAGTGCTGGAGAGGCTGCTAAAGGTGCAAAGGGACATAGGAGCCGAAGGTTGGTCAGCACTTTAAACAGGAGGGTACATATCATGATCCCCAGATGGGCAAATTGAGGCACACAAAGATTAAGTAACTTGCCCAGGGCTACACAATAAATTAGTGCCAGCGGTGGGATTTGAACCCAGGAGTTGAGAATCCGAGGGTATTGCCTTAACCATAATGTAAGTCTTATCTAATACCAGCCTTCCTCCCCTGATTTAGAATGGGACTAGTTCTTCATCTATTTCAGAGATGAATAGGAGCATAGATAAATAGATAGCACTAAGGTCTCCTAACTCTCATCCTGTTGCTCTATCCACTGTATCATACTGCCTCTTTGTATCTACATTCATCACATTGCGCTGCATTTATCTATCGTCTGGGTGTCATGGCCACTTACTAGTCTGCAGTCTTGAAAGCCAACTGGGCCTCTACTAAGGGAGTGTCTTTTCTACTGGCTCTCAATGCTTTTCAACAGCATTCACCCCCAGGGGTCTAGAAGCCAGTCTGCAGAGCTGGAGTGATTTGAAGACTAAAGGGCTGTGTGTGGCATATTTATATATGTGGATGGTCATGAGAGACTATGCAGAGTACATTTATGGCTTCATAGAGTCCAAGGCCAGAGGGATTATTCTGAACATCTAGTCTGACCTCCTGTAGAACACAGCCCATAGAACGTCCCCAAAATAATTCCGAGATTACATATTTATGTCCAGATGTCTTTAATACATGCATGCATCAAGCTACAAAGGTCCCCCATAACACATTGTATCTCTCAGAAGATACCTCACCACTGAGTCAAATGGCCTTCCTCTGGGTTGCTTTAAATATCAGGCATCTTCTATATAAGAGTGAGGGTGATAATCAAACCCAGGGCTTCTTCTGCAGGGGGATATATGGTGACCAAGGCTTCTGCTGGGGTTGAAAATAACCCACAAGACAAAGGTCTAGAGGCAGAGGTGCTGGAACAGTTTTTATCGTGGGGGGGAAACCACGTCTTTGGTTTGTTATTGTTACTTCAAGTCAGGGGGTGCGGCAGCCCTCACCCCACCCCTCCAAATTTCAGCACCACTGCTGGGGGGCCTGTGGAAATCTCCAGGCTTTATCAGAACCTGAAATTATGAAGCAATTTTTATCTCTGTCCAAGGATCCCTGGAACCCCACTGTGTGTCTCTTTTTCTCCCGAGACTCTCAAATTTCTAATCCATTTAGCTCTAAACACTTGGCTTGTGATGAAAACCATTAGGTTTATCAGTATGGGAGCTGGGAAGGCCACTCGGAGCAGTGCCTGCCCTCCCACCACCGACATAGCAATGACAGGTAGAGAATTACACTCTGAATAACCAGCTGTCAGGGCTACCTGGTGTTCCATTCTATTACCCAATAAATAAGGAATCCGTGTCATCATCAAGTGTCGCTCAGACAAGTGAACATCCAGGGGAGAATTGCTCGACCTTGAAACCGCTTCCCCGTCGCTGCAGACTGTGCGGCTAAATCAAATCTCCTCTTTCTGTTTTTCCTTTAAGTGCAAATACTGTTTGCTTTCTTCCTCCCACGGGCTGTGTTTTGGGAAAAGGCCAGAATAGAATCTAGCGAACGCCAGGGAGTGAGTTAGAGATGAATTGAAAACCTAAGTGGCTACTCATCCAGGGATGCTGTAGGCTAGGGGCAAATCAATGCAGCTCTGCTAAAGTCAAGGGAGCGCTGCTGGTTTACCCCAGCTGAGGATCCAGCGTTATGTACCAGCACGGAAACCACTGGAGAATAGGAGCTGATGAGTGTATTGAAAATAATGGCGACAGTGGCTCTGTTAGCTGAGTTGTTATTCAGCTTCTTGTTCGTCCTCCTTTCTTTCATCCCAAACGCAAAAAAGCTGGTTTACATTTTAATGGGTTTAATTACCTCGTGAAAATGTGAGCGGATGGGAAAGCGATGCCACCGACAATGGCTTAATGGTCTATTGAATGTAATTTGAATTAATTTGATCAGGATGGTTATTAGTGCTAATACTCGGGGAACTTGTGTTAACTGGTGCTGCTGTGACTTTCGGAGCCCCAGCCATTTATGTACTGAACATAAGAAAGGCTGGACTGGGTCAGACCAAAGGTCCATCCAGCCCAGTATCCTGTCTATTGACAGTGGCCAGTGCCAGGTGCCCCAGAGTGAGTGAACCTAACAGATAATGATCAAGTGATCTCTCTCCTGCCATCCGTCACCCCCTCTGACAAACAGAGGCTAGGGACACTATTCCTCACCCAGCCTGGTGAATAGCCATTAATGGACTTAACCTCCATGAATTTATCCAGTTCTCTTTTAAACCCTGTTATAGTCCTAGCCTTCACAGCCTCCTCAGGCAAGGAGTTCCACAGGTTGATTGTGTGCATTGGCTGAATTGAGTGCAGTTAACAGGCAGATTTTATTCGGCTAGTGCTAAGGTCGGTGTGAATAATAAAACCCAATGTGAACTTGTAAGTAGCTAAGTGAAGCATGCTGCTCTTCCTTAGTGGAGTCACAAACGATGCAAGAATGGGCTTGTGCCTAACGAGCAAGACAGGGTGCTTAGATATCTAACCTCACATTATTCTGTAGCACTCACCGCCAGAGCCTCCGACCTCGGGCCCACATGGCTGTGTCCCTGGTGTTGTCACAGTGGGTTCTGCTCTTCACCATCCCAGGCAGTAAGCAGATTTCTGGATGTTTTTCATTTCTCTTGGTTGATTTAGGTTGGTTTCTTAAAACCCTGTTCTTGGGGCAGGAGAGCTTCCCAGTTTGTGGTCCCAGGTGACTGGAGGTCTGCAGGAAGCTGGCTGGTCACATGATGCTACTTCCTTCTCCTTCTTGCCAGTTCTATATTGCTTTAAAGGAAGCTGAAGGCGCCTCCCTCATGTCCCATCGCCACATTAGCAGTTCCATGGAGCTGAGGGAGCAGGTCCCTGTATTTTGCACAAACTGAAGCCATTCCACACCCAGTCCCCGGACCAGAGAGTTAATAGATTCCTAGATTTTCCAGCCAGAAAGGACCATTAGGATAATCTAGGTCAGGGTTTCTCAGCCTGTGGGTTGGGACTCAAAATTGGGTCATCAGAATACTTCAAAGGGCGGTGAGGCAGCTTTTGTGGGTCCTGTCCCACGCGGCTGGCTGGGCTCAGCTCCCTGCTCCAGACACTGCAACCGCTGGGGTCCCAGCACCACTGAGGTTGGGCCCAGCCGCCATGGCGACAGGAGTCCAGCTAGGCCAAATCTGAGTGAGTGGCCTGCAAACCCAGGAGCCAGGTCACAACTCCACTCTCACAAATCTGGTCCAGTCAGGGAGCTGGGGTGAAACCTGAGCGGCGCTGCAGCCCAGGAGGTAGCAATTCCCAGAGCAGAGAACCAAGCCCAGCCAGCCTCACAGTATAGAAGCTGCAGGAGCCACCATTGTGGGGTGAGTGCCGGGCAGGCTCCAACCCCTCCCGGGGGCAGGCTCTGAGCAAAACCACTCCAGAGCCTCCACCCCCAGACTATATACTGGGTCACAACAGGTTAGAAATATGTACAAATGGGTCCCGTGTGGCCAGAGAATTGTAGCCAGTGACACCCTGAATTAAATCCTGGCTCTATCCCAGCCAACAGTCAAATTCGTCTTCGGTGGAGCCAGGAGCTCACCTCCACTCTTGATTCAAAGTATCCAGACTTGCAGTAATCCAGTCGGGATGGAGCAGACACTGGAATCACCGTGTCCAACAGGGATGGGAAAGTCTCCTGCGTCCGGGTTCTGTTCCTGACGCGTTCTGCGACTTGGCACAAGGCTCTGTTTCACCCTGTGAGCTTTCCTGCTGTTAGAAATCTGTGTAGCTGAGTTGGAAAAAGCCTCAGCATGGGAGAAATATTTACTTTCACCTCCTTTCCTCCGGGTCCTGTGCAGCCACAGCGTGTTCGTTTAGCCCAGAGGTAAGTGACTTCCCGAGGCACCAGATGATGTGATCCAGTCCAGTATCATTATTTTCCTGGCTAGGTGATGTCAGCATCAGGATGTTTCCCCTGGCATTCCATGGCTTCTCGGTAACATCCCCTTGGCTCTTTAAGCAACCGGGATACATTGTAGGGGGAAAATCCTGATGCCTTTACACAGGCCAAGTTCTCACTCATGTTGGTGAGAGTTTTGCCTACTCGTTCTTCTCCTTCACCTTGAAGGCTGGGCCAGGTTGAGTCCCAAGTGAATTTACCCCTGAGTTGTTCTGATCTGCTCAGAGGCCCTCAGCTTGGCCACTGGCATTCTGCAATCCCTTAGTGCACCTTCCCAGAATTTGGCTCCAGAGGGATGGGATGGGCTCTTTGTTTCCAACCTGGAAGTGTTGGCTTAGGGGTCATTTTCTGAACGGAGGAAGAACAAAAGACTGAGCTGATTCCTCTGAGATTCGAACCCAGGTCTGCAGGGAGCCTGGGTAAGTCAGTCTCACTTGTTGGGCAGCAAATCCAGGCCCTCCAGCTAGGGTGTGTTCCTTTCTCTCTCATAAGAACCTCCTGTGCTCAAACTCCACTCTGGGCTTCATTGTGACAGTGCAGTTGGGTTACATCGGCTGTCAGATTATTTGTGGCTTCCATTTGTGGTATCGCTTCCTATCTGAGATGCATTGGGGGTGGGGAGGGTGAAATTCATCCCTGCACAGGTGCTAGGGTGAGCATGAGGACACAGGGGAAGTGGCTGTGGCCATGGCTACGGCAGAGGGGTTCAGGCCTGGTGTGACAGGTCTGATGGTCACTGCAGAGGTGCAGCATCACTGAGGTTCAGGACCATCCCGACGCACCCCCGGGAACATCTTCTCTGGGCAGCAATCCCCAGTGAGCCATGAGAGCCCGTTTGTGCTGGTGCAGCCATAGCTCCGGGGTGAATTCCCCTCCAGCGGTCGTTCAAAGGGTACAGCACCTAGAAACAATAGGGGTCAATAATGTAACACTGAACTGAGAATAACAATGGGCCCCATCCCAAATGGCTGAACTCTGCCTCTGAATGAACTCAGGTGCCATCCCCTCACTTGGTGATGGTTCAAACCTAACACCCCCAGGATTTGAGGACGTTCAGCTGCCCCGACCACCTCTGACGCTTGGAACTTGTCTGAATAAAAGAAACAATAAATATGACTACTCATCCTTGAGCAGTATTTATAGGATGAGATATCACGCGCCTCATTGAGGGAACTGTTTGCTAAGGTATAAAAGCTTGTTGTCTATATAAACTGTGTTTTCTTGGCTCTGAGAAGAAAAGCTGCTTTATTTGTGGAGTTAATTTGCATTTCCTGGGGCTTGCATTAAAGTTATCCATTTTCTTCCATTCAAGGGACTTGGTCTTTTGTTCACATGAAACAGGAAAGAGAGTCCATCTGCACCGCACGTGTTCCTCCTGCTAATTGCTCGTGGCACGTTACGCTTTCAGCTCCCATGAACAATGTCCTGAAAACTAAACCCAAATCATTTCAAGTTTGCAAACCAAAAAAAAAAAAAAATACCTAGTAGTAGAGAAGCTGCTGTCAGGTGGGGTGACCAGACAGCAAGTATAAAAAATCAGGACGGGGATTGGGGGGTAATAGGTGCATATGTAAGAAAAAGCCCCCAAAATCGGGATTGACCCTGTAAAATCGGGACATCTGGTCACCCTACTGTCAGGTGTTAGATGTAAGGACAGCTCTTCTGAGTTTATCAATATTCTGTGTATTACAATAGTACCTAGAGACTCCCAACTGCATCTGGGCCTTGTTGCTCCAGGCACTATGCATTCACATACACAGAGAAAGAGACAGTCCCTGCCCCAAATGGCTTACAGTCTGCATAGATAAGAAAACGGGTGGGAGAAAGGGACTATTATTATACCCATTTTACAGGCAGAGGGCTGAGGCCCAGAGAGATGGAATGATTCGTTCCTGGTCACTCAGGGAGCCCGTGACAAATGTCTTTACCAAAAGATCATCTCTGTGAATAGCGCTTCGGAACAACCAAAGATGAGACTCCCTCCACCCAGAGAATCTGAGCCAGGGTTCACATGAAAGCTCAAGGCATTATTAGGACTGGTCTTTGGGGCTTTAATATCTCACTACTGAGTTTCAGTGTCTTGATCTAGGGATCTCCTAATAACCCTCCAGTCACTGCCTCTCAGCTGTTGCCCCTGACACCCCCTCCCACCCCACGCCACCGTTCAGCACTGGGTCATAAAGCTGCCCATTGAGCCATTACCTTGCCATGTTCAAATATCAAAACTCAAGGGAGCTTGTAAGTGAGTCACTCTGCACACACCTCGCGTGACTCTGATTCCGTTACAAGCCGCTTTAGCTCTGAATCCGAGTGAGCTTACGTCTTTGTAAACGCTACTTTGGTCTCCCATTTGTAACTGAGACTCGGATTACCCATAAACATTTGTGTCTTTGAACAAATGTTTGTGGCTCACCTAGACTAGAATTTACAGACGTGCTAGCTCACTGCAAGTTAGATGGCAATCAGTTAACTTGAGTTAAAATGGGCAAAACTCTAGTCTAGACCTAGATCATGTCTACACTACAAACTTATGTCGACTCCAATTACGTCGGCATACAGCGGCTGCACTTTGCACGTTGCTTGTGTACGTGCATACTTGTCTACTTTTGTTGGTGCTGTGCATACTCACCAGAAGAGCTTGGACTGATGCAGAGTGCGGTGCACCATGGGGAGGTGTCCCACTGTGCAAATCACCACCATCCAGCGCGTTGTCTTTTGGGACGTTTTGGCTGTGCAGGAGGGGCCCGAAACGAGTCGTGCAGGGGTGACCGGGAGCATGGGGTCAACTTCCCAGTTTGCAGCTGTCTCCATCCCATAATGTTATCTGTATCCCACAAACCCACATGGCCCTCCTCGCTGCATAGGAACCAACTTTCCCCGGCGCAGGTGGGTGCTCACGCCTCCCCATTCCCGCCCCAACTCTACCCTTTCCCCATCCTCATTCCAACTCCTTTCCCAAAGTCCCTGCCCCAACTCCACACCCTCCCTCCCCCTATTGGACCCATCCCTGTCCCCACCCCAGAGACCACACACTCACCCAGAATCCTCCCACCCCTGAACCACAACCCTCTGCCGCAGTCCTGAGCCCCTTCCCATGCTCAGAACCCTTCAGTCCCACCCCCACTGGTCATTGCCATTGTTCACTCACAAGACGGAACCTCCCGGTTCCTTCCTCTGCATCCAGCTTATCCATGCTCAAGTGACAGGGCTGAGGTAGAGTCAAAAATGGGCCCCGCCTTGCTGCATAGCTGGAGCCCCCAGTCGCCTGTCCCCCATCCTTCCTCTCCTTGTCCATCTCTCCTCCTCGCTGGTCACGGCAGGGGCTCCTCAGAGATATCAACGGTGCTGTGGGAGGTCGTGGTGGGGGTCTCCACCGAGGATGGCAGGAGCATGGCTGGAGCATGTAGCCAGCATGGCCAGCTGGCCAGTTGCACTCAACAACGGAGAGCTGCTAGGTGTGCTCAATAAGCCGGGCCATCAAAAATTCGCGAGGCTTGAAAGGGGAAAGGGGGCTTCTGGTGTCCATGAGCCCAAGGCAGTGGAGTTGACAATGATGAGTAGAGTGGTCTGTGTGGGGCATTGTGGGACAGCTTCTGGAGGGCATTTGGGGTTGACATAAGGGAAGCAGTGTCTCCAGACACACTGGGTCAACCTAAGTCCATTGACAGGGGCTCTATGCTACGTGAAGAGGTGGAGTTATTATGTCGGCGTAACAGGGTTCTCATGGCGAGGGAGACCAACTGAAGTGTAGACACATGCATAAGTAGGTCAGTGTGAGCTGCCTTGTGTCGACCTAACTTTGTACAGTAGTGGAGACCAGACCACAGTCTTCTGTGTGAGCCAAGCTTCACTAGCCGTTCTAGGAAACATTTCCCCTATGTTTCATTTCAAGTAAAACTCTTCTAGCCTTTACACTTTCTGCACTACAAGTCAGGATTCGCTGCCCACAGCTACAGCGATGATGGGCCCATGGCTTTTTAATTTCAAAGACAAGGAAGTGGCAATCAGCCATGTGGTAGCACCAGAGGGTTTGCAAGCAATTTGGCACCAGGTTTTGAGAGCTAACTCCATGAAATCCTTTCCCACAAAAGGAAAGGTCATGTCTACATCTCCCACTCGGAAAGCACAAAATAATCTCTCTATAGTCCTGTTAAAGGGACAAGACAAAACTCACATGTCTGAATAAAATACAAATTAGGCCCAGAGCTGGACAGACAGTTTAAATCAGGGAGATTAAATCAGTGTGTTTTTGCAGAAGTAAATATTTGATTTTTTATTTCTTAGACTGTGGACATCAAGGAGTGCCAGGTAGTCGCTGGAAATCAGCCTAAAAGAGCTGGCAGTGCTCCTTGAATTCTTTCCTGCTAAAAATCATTGAGTCAGATCCTAAAGTGAGGTAAATTGGCCTATCTCCATTTCCTATTGGAACTATTCCAGTTTACACTAGCTGGGGATCTGGTCCATTTCTTGATCTTTAAGGTGAAGGATAAAATTGCCTTTAGTGAAACAATCTCTGTACTCCAGACAAAGCAGTTTGTCTCCACAATTTTAGTGCAAATGAAAGAGCTCCTATTGGCATTTAATTTAGATTCAATAAGGCCTCGAGTGGATTGTTCATTAAATATCAAAGATCCCTTTTTTTTAAAAAAACCCCTCTTTATTGAGGAGGAAGAAGAACAAGGCCGATAAAGCTCAATAAACTTAAGGGCGTCGTGAAGCTCGACAAGAAGGGGTTTAAAAATATATGAACTAGAAACATATTTAAATGCAACTGCGTTCATATTAAATCAGCTACCTGTACAGCTCTGCTTATTCAGGCTCCAGAACAGCCCGGAGACAACCCAAGTACTCCTCCCCTCGACACATTAATTCCAGGATGTAAAACTCCTCTCTCCCAAAGGCTTTCAGCAGGTAACGAAGAGGAGGTAAAAGCTTGTCTCACTGACATTCTCTGGTGTTTCACTGGTTCACGCCACACCTAAAACTCCGAGATAGAGCAAGGGAACATAGTAGGAGTGTAGTCCTGGCTTGAGCAGAACTCACTGTCAGGCTCTATCATGCACCACAGCCCAGGTGACGTGGTGATGGGTGCTTCGGAAATCCAGGTGGATCAAAGATATGGATAGGGTCTGATTCTCTTCGCACATCATGTTCAGAGCAGAGTAACTCCATGGATTGAATTGGGGTTAGTCCTGATTTGCCCCAGGAGAAGTGAAAGGAGAAATCAGATCTTAGTCAAGTGGAGTTAGATGTACTCCGACAATGCTCCTCCATTTGTGGGATCAGTCCCTCAATGCATCATAAGGTGCTTTGGAATCTTTTGGCACAATCCTTTGCTACATAAATGGGAGCTACTCTTTGGGTTCTTTGACACTGTTTGATTCAAATAACGTTCATGAGATTATCGTGGCTGTTTGTGTTGGACACACGCGGCAACCTGCCTTTTCACTACATTTCCAAGCTAGTCTTCATCTATTCAATGCTATGCTGCCAAGAGGGAGTAATCAGAAAAGATGTCAAGAAAGCTAATGAATTATCAGCCTTCTTTAAGCCTCCTTAGATCTTCTGATACCAAAACCTGTTTGAGGAATGTCACCCGGCAGATTTTCCTGAGGTTCTGCCCACAGCAAGAATCCCCCTTGTAGCAATGCCCTGCTCTGTAATCTACACTGGTTCCCCTGCCAAAATGGTACCGTAAATTCTCATCTCAGTGCTCCAATTATTCCTCTGTGTGTATGTGTGACTTAAGACTTCATGGGCCAAATTAAGCTGCATCTAATGACATTTCTTAAATTCTACTGGAAAGAGAATCCTTGATCTCATCCTGATCATCTTAATTTATTTAATAATTCAATTGAGGGGGGGGAAAGTGGGTCAGATTTTCCCATTTTATGTTAAACTTGCCTGTAAACAGTGAGATGATTGTAGTCAGAAAAGCAGCTTGGTTAAAAGGACATAATTGGTTTTCATATTGATTCCCCTCTCTGGTTCCACTTCAAATTTGCTCCGTTTACAAGTCTAATTATCAGCCCTGCACAGCTCATCTTGGGCTCGGCAAATCCAGCTGTGTACCCTGCTACGTTGTCACTGAGAAAAAAGATTCTGCAATTAGAATGCAGCCAGTCATTTTTTTTTCTCATGCATAAGGCAGAGCAGAATCCAGATCACTTTTCCAGCTCTGAGTTGGTTTTTTTGTACCGAGAGGAGAGAAGTGCATGTTTTCCGATGGGAGTTGAAAACCTAGTAGGTAGGGAATTGCTTAGGTGGAAGGCTGCAAGGAGGATGTTCCAGATTACAAGACCTGAAGAGGAGACAGGATTAAAACTAGCTATAAGGGATAGACTTGCTCATGCTTCAGAATATAAGCCAGTCACTAATTTATGAGAGTGAAGAAGAAACTTCTTCCTGGGATAGCGATTGTCCACTAGGGGAGTTTCTTGCACCTTTTTCTGAAGCATCTGCCATGGGTCATTGTGGGAGAGAGAATACTGGACGAGATAGACCGTTGGTCTGATGCAGTTTCATTTGCTATGTTCTGGTAGGAAGGGTCTCTCATCAAAGCGGTGTCGTGACTCCACAGCACAGGTGAGCAGCAAGAGTTTGTGGTGTGGAGGACCGGAAAGGAGGCTTGAGTGAGATGAGCAAAAGGAGGAAGGCAAATGTTGCTGTCAGATGTACAGGGATCAGATGGGCCGGCTTGGCAGGTGCCACTTCACAGCTGGTCAGGTAACACAAAGAATGAGTCCTGTGCATTTCTGCAGCTAAAAAGGGTGAGCTGGGTTCTATGCATTATTCAGCAGGTGTGATGAGTAGAGCCACAGCTATGGTTATATAGAGGGGTGGGGTGTGATTGGAGAATTTAAAGGGTCATTCTTCAAATAAGGAATAAAGGACCTTATTTGTACAGCACCGATGTATTTGTAGAGCACTAGAGCTCCTTGCATTAATGTGCAGAACAATCACGTGAGGGTTCACCAATTTGTAAGTGATGACAAGCTTCATAAACTCTGAATATTCCATGGATTTCAGAAGGAACGATTATTAACTGGAAGACTCCGCCAGTGAGTTATTCACTCTGTCACTCTCTTTAAAAAGTTTCAACCACCCAATCAGATGCCATGGTTGATGAATAGCAGAAAATACCATCTCACTTAGGTGTCCAATCACACATCCAAGCGAAATAATCATGAGTATCAAATAGCCAATGCTTGACCTGCACGTGAATTATCCCTGTGCTGAAATTTGTTCAAATAAACTGTTTGGTTTATGAAAATATCTGAGGTGATCTGGATCAATTTGCAGACAGACAAATACACCGAGTCTCTGAATTACACATAACTACGCATGTGAGCAGTTTGAAGTTATTCATCTAAGTGCTTGCAGGATCGGGGCCTGTGGGTTTGATCCAAGGTCCAGTTAAGTCAATGGCAATCTTTCCATTGATTTGAATGGGCTTTGGATCAGGTTGTATATTTGTGACAAATAGTGTAAAGTCCTTGTGTGTCTTGTGCCCATAGCCAGGATCACTCAGCCAGGGTTGCCGTATTACTAAAAATTTTAAAAGTATATTGAGAACCTAGAGAGGGCTGGCATGATTTGAGAGCTGGAAAAAAGTGACTTGCAATGACAGACTTAAAGACTCTGTTTAGTTTAAGAAAATAAGACCAGTCATACTGGGTGAGAGCAATGGTCCATCTAGTCCAGTATCCTGTCTTCTGACAGCGGCTGATGCCAGATGCTTCAAAGGGAATGAACAGAACAGGGCAATTATCCTAATGGTTCCTAACTTTCTGTTTGCTTTTTTGACTGTCACTACACACTGGGCAGATGTTGTTAGAGAACTATCCATTATGACTCCATGATCTAATTCTTGAGTGGTGATAGTTAATTTTAATCCCAGCATTTTATATGTAGAGTAGGAATTATGTTTTCCAGTGTACATTACTTTGCACTTATCAACACCAGATTCCATCTGCTATTTTGTTGCCCACTCATGCAGTTTTGAGAGAACATTTTGTAACTCTTCTCAGCCAGCTTTACTGAGACTCATTTTGTATCATCTACTGACTTGCCATCTCACCATTTATAACCTTTTCCAGATCATTTATGAGTATGTGGAACAGCTCTGGTGCCGGCACAGATTCTTGGGTTTTATAAAAAAGAAGATTTAGAGGCGACTTGATTACTGTGCATAAGTACCTTCCTGGGGAGAAAATACCAGAGGAGCTCTGTGTAGCTCAAAGCTTGTTTCTTTCACCAATAGCAGTTAGTCCAATAAAAGATGTTCCCTTGCCCGCCTTGTCTCTCAGGAGCTAAAGGGCTCTTTAAACTAGTAGAACAAGAGCCCGTGACTGGAAGTTAAAGGCAGAAGAATTCAAATGAGAAGTAAGACACATATTTTAACAGTGAAGGTGTTTAACTGTTGGAACAAACTACCAATGAAAGCAGTGGGTTCTCCATCTCTTGATATCTTCAGCACTGGGTGCCTTTCTAGAAGAAGGGCTACAGTGAGGTTCACATGTCCCATGCTGAGCATAGACAGAAGAGAGAGTCTTCTAGGCAATCAGTTTGATCACAACCCCGCACAGAGCTGCCAGTCCTGAAGGGGTGTATGCAGTGTTGTTGTAGCCAGGATGGTCCCAGGATATTAGAGAGACAAGGTGAGTGAGGTATTATCTTTCATTGGACGAACTTATTTTGGTGAGAGAGAAGAGCTTTCGCGCTTCCACCGAGCTCCTCTTCAGGTCTGAGAAACGAACTTCCAGTGCCACTGCTAAATCCAAGGTGGAACAGATTGTTAGCCTGAGGGTGCGTCTACACTGGCAGAGTTACAGCACCACTCAGGGAGCGCTGAAGGGAAACCGCTGTTGTACATTCACACTGTCAGCTGCCTGTGCAATAGCGTGTTCACACTTGTGGCACTTGCAGTGGTACTCGGAGCTGTGCACTCTGAGCAGCTATCCCACAGAGCATCTCTTGCTCTTCTGTCACTAAGAGTAGTGGGAAGGTGGATGGGGTCACAGGGCATCCTGGGTCCTGCTCCAATGCCCTGTGATGCATTGCTTTGCATCCCAGCAATCCCTTTCAATGGTTTTTTATAGTGTGCACCCTGCCTCTTTGGCCTGCAGGAATGGATCCTGCACTGGCGCTTGTTGTGGCAAAACCTTTGTCTTTCGGAGGGGGGCAGGGTTAACACCTCTCTTTTGTCATTCAATTGCCAGTGTAGACATAGCCAGAGAAAACAAGCCCTGCTAGAAAGAGGAGAAGAGAACACAGAGTGAGAATGTGGGAGAAAGGCCTGAGATAGCAGAGGGTGATATCCCTTTTCCACTTTGCATCTGGGAAAGTCCGGAAGATAGAAAGAGACTGCATGCCCTGGAGATGAAGGGCTGGTAGACACAGTTTAAGGTGAAAGTTCATGACCTGGTCTGGTTGCAGACCAGCTGAAGAGAACCAGTTAGGAGAAGCTGGGTCCCGTAGACTGCACCAAGAGGTGGTGATATGTGTTTTAGTCAAACAAGTTATGGGGTTCAATACAGGGGTATGTGGGTGAGGTTCTCTGGCCTGTGATATGCAGGACGTTAGACTAGACTTAAACTCTATGAATCTATGACTTCATTTGAGACAAGCCCAAAAGAGTGCTGGAGCCAATGCAAATTTTCCCCAAAAGTGGATCATTTTCAGATCTTCGTTTTCGGTCCTGTCCCATCTCTAGAACTTTTTCCAATGTAACAAGTTATTGTTTTTTGAAACAAAAGAATTCATTTAATTTAAAAAAAAACCCTTGTGGAAAGCAAATCAATTGGAAGAAGTATCTTACTGCAGCTTTCTTGCCTTTCTCTGCATGGTTGTATGTGGAAAATAAGGAAATAAATATCGTCCATGCTTAAAGTGTGAAAAAAAGTCCAAGCAAAATATTGTTAAGCTTTCCTGATCCTGCCCCGTGTCCCCTGCGGCGAGGCTTGTGTTATGCTTGCAGGAGCGGAAGGCGATTATGATACTAAGCTCAACATAAGACTCCGTATCTCTGCACCTAAAACAAAGATAATGAGAACAAACAAACCAGGCTCTCCTAATAATTATCTCAGCAAGAAACAAAAGCAGATCTCCTCCTGATGCATGATTGTACAAAAACAAAAAAATCATAGCTGACGGAAAAAAGTTGGAAAATGAAAGATTTATTTTCTTTTGCTACAAACAGAAAGGATTAAAAAAAAAATGAATGCAAAGCTGATGCCGCCTCTGCAGAAGCTCCTATTGCTTCTGCATCTTCAAAGTTACCTGCTGGAAAAACTTTTGTGCTTGTAAATTTGGAGTTGCGGACCAAGCTGTTCATTTAACTCTTTGGTGCTAAGAGTGGGATTTTCAAATGACTTAACTGTGATCCCGTGAAAATGAACAGCCAAACTTTCCCTGACTTCAATGGGAGCTGGGTTAGAACAACTCTGAGTGTGTTTGAAAATCACACCCTGGAGGATTTGGTATCACTTCTGTTCCCCTTTACTGGATCTCTCTATACCTTAGGTATCAATAAGGTACTTATTACCATTGGATCTTGACACCAGAGCTCTGAAACAGATACTAGTATAACACACTTGAAGGTGGTGTGGTTTTTGCCCCTCTCTCATGGCTGGAGCACATGAGATGTTTGAATCAACTACTGCTTCCAGATGAATTGAATTAGTCTGTTAGCTTCAACGGGAGAGTGTCATGCTTTGAGAGGTCCAAGATTCAATTCCTGCTGACAGTCAGTTCCCGGAGAGCAGTGGAATCTCTGTCAAGCCTGTTCTTACCCTGGGGTTAGTACCTCACCATCATCTCTTCCTCATGCTTCTTTGACTACTGTACCAAGTGGCTGATTTCCCAGTGGGAGCTGAACAAGGTCAATCAACCGCTTAATCAGATCTATTCAGTGGGCTGCTCCGCAGCTAAGGACCTGCCTCTCCCAAGAATCTCCATCCCCCTGGCTCCTGAAAATGTCACCCTGGGCCTGGAGAGCTCTGTTTCCCATTAAGAGTACAGCTGGCCATATGGGTCACATGAAGATGTGGTCCAGGAGCTGACCCGGTGCCATATCTGGACAGTCCTTCCAATGGAGTACGAGCCACTGTGAGAGCCGCATTACAGGACAGTTTGAATTGCTGATCTATTGCACGTTCCCAGAAGCAGTGCTTGGCGGCTCTTGTCAAGAAAAGACATCTCTAATACCAGCAAATCTTCCCCACCTTCTCCCAAGGTCACATTTCAGATAAAGCACGCACAAAAGCATTACCTTATCAAACAGCCTCTGAATATTCTATCCCAGCTTCACAGCAGGGGATGAATATCACACTGTGAACAAAGCAAATGCCCTGGGATTCTCTTTTCATCAGAGCTGTATTAGCACATTAAGATACACAGTAATTAACCAGTTGATGGCACCTCCCCATTCCAGTCTCCTATGGTGCTATTCAAAATAAAGAAACTGGCATTTGGAAATATCCCAAAGGTTATTGCGAGAGCTATATGGATAGATAGATGATGCCACATAATTGGTGGCTAGAGACATCTGATAAATTGCATTTACCACATACCTTTGACCACCTCACCTGCAGTCTGCTCACTGCTCCATCCCAGCCAAACCACTTGCTAGACAACATTTTCTTTTCAAACCCACCCACCAAGGAAATGTTTCCCTCTTGCTCCCCAAGTGCGGCATGGCCCTCCCAAAATGCACTGACTGAAGGCCAAAGAGAGGCAATATTCAGTGTTGTTCCAGACACTGGATAGCTTTCAGACCAGAGCTACAAACAGCAGTGTTCCATCAAGGAGAGATTTCTGCCTTCCAGTGAGACACTCTCTCTCTGAGGCCTGTGCAGTAGGACTGATGGTAGCAAGGTTCCTGGTTGTGGCGGTGAACATCAGAATGGCCACACTGGATCAGCCCAGTGGTCCATCTAGCCCAGTATCCTGTCTTCCCCATAGTGGCCTATGCCAGACACTTCAAATTGAATGAACAGAACAGGGAGTGATCCATTTCCTGCATTCCGGTCCTAGCTTCTGGCAAACAGAGATTTAGGTAGATCAGGTTGCATCTCTGACCATCTTGGCTAGTAGCCATTGATGGACCTAGTCTCCAAGAACTTATCTAACTCCTGTTTTGAACTCAATTATGCTTTTGGCCTTCACAACGAGTTCCACAGGTTGACTGTGCCTTGTGTGAAAAAATACTTCCTATGTTTATTTGAAACCTGCTGCCTGTTAATTTCCTTGGGTGACCCCCCCGGTTCTTATGTTACATAAAGGGGTAAATAACACTTCCTTATTAACTTTCTCCACACCAGTCATGATTTATGACCTCTATTGTATCCCCCATTAGTCGTCTCTTTTCTAAGCTGAGCAGTACCAGCTTTCATAATCTCTGCTCATATGGAAGTGGTTTCATACCCTAATACTTTTTGTTGCTCTTCTCTGCACCCTTCTAATATGTCTTTTGGGAGCTGGGGTGACCAGAACTGCACACAGTGTTCCCAGTGTGAGAGTCACAGGCAATTCAAAACATCTAAAATACTTTTTTGGGTTTCATATATAGCATAGAAAAGATACAGTGTGGTGTGGGACAGAGATAGAACTGCTGTTTATGAGTGAGCTTCATCACTTGTTAGTGATATAATACTGGTAATAATAGAGCCAAATTTTCTGCTGACTTTCTCTTACCATCAGGGGTTCGTATTGATACAACTTTTGATACCACTCCACCCCCCTCACCACTTCCCTCCCTCTGTCTCATGTCCCTACATCTCACTTAAATACACATTTTCCATCCACCAATCCCAAGCCCCATTGCAAATATGGGTAAGTCTGAGGCATGGAGGAGTGATCTGCCAAGGTTCCACAGTGAGTTAGAGATGGAACTGGGACTAGGATCCAGGGGTGAAGTTCTGGTGAATATCTGGCTCCCCTGAAATCAGTGGCAAAGCTCACGCTGATTTTAATAGGGCCAAGATTTCAGCCCAGGACTCCTGACTTCACTTCATGATATGTCTACACTGACAAAAAAGAAAATAAAAAAATTTAAAAAAACAAATAAAAAATGCACCAGCACTTCTCAGAGCCTGGATCGATTGGCGTGGATTCCTGGGGCTCATGGGATAGCACTAAGAATAGCAGCGTGGCTGTGTTGGGCTAGAGTCCAGGCTCTGAGGTTTGGCAAGTTGGGGATGGTCTCAGAGCCCAGGCTCCAGCCTGGGCAGAAACACCTACACATCTATTTTTAACCCTGTAACACAAGCCTGCATCGGTTGACCCAGGCTCTGAGACCCATATTGGGGTTTTTTGAGTTTTTTTCAGTGTGGACGTACTCTCAGCCAGCTAGACTATCTGCAGTTCCTGTTGGCAACACCATCTTTGCAGCCCATAATTAAACCTCATTAGCTGCCAAAGTTTCTATCAACATGGAGAGTACAAGGAACACGCTCCCTGGAATTCACCAGAGCAGTGGCATCAAGATTTTGTCATATCGGCCCTTTCATTTGGGTCTGACATCTCTAAACTTTATTTCTGTCTGCTCAGAGTCTTCTCAGTTCAGATTAATTGAGTTGCTCCTGGGTTACTGGCTCTTCAGTGTATGCATAATTTAGGCTGATTGAATATTTGAGTACATTAAAGAGGAAAGTATATGGATCCAGAAAATAACCCCCCCACCACACACACACACATGCAAAATGACAAAACCAGATGCTGCTCAGTGTCATCTTCAGTGCTTTCCATTGGGTAATTAAACAGGCTTCCTTGGGGGAAGTGTGGAAATGGGTCTCTTAAAACACTCGCTTCACCCGTGAGAACATCAAGGACTGCAGGGAAGTCTCGCTCCTTGTTGCTTACTCCACGAAGGTTTCCTTCTAGTTGTGTCACAGAGAAAATAGCTGAATTTGGGAGTTTCTCTCAGAAAAGAAGCTGCTTGTTTTCCACTGTCTCAGCTGCATAGAGGAGCATTTTGAGCAGCTTGTTCCACGAGCACTTACCTTTAAAACAGACAAATTGTGTGCAAAAATACATCTGCCATTGCTTTATTGTACAGAGTAACACCTAAAACCCCAGTCACGGCCCTGGTGTGCTAGGTCATGGAATCATAGATCTATAGGGCTGGAATGGACATTAAGAGGTAATTTAGTCTTGTCCCTTGCGCTGAGGCAGGTCCAAATAAACCTACACCCAACCTATTCTTAACCTGGCTCTGGGAATATTACAACCTTCCTTGGAAGCCTATTCCAGAGCTTAACTACCCTTATAGCTAGAATCTTTTCCCTTCCACCTAACCTCAGTCACTGTTGCTGCAGATGAAGCTCCTCGCTTCTTGTCCTACCTTCAGTGGACATGGAGCACAACTGATTCCCATCCTCTATATAACAGACCTTAACATATTTGAAGACTATGAACACGTCTACACTGAGTCTGCTTTTCTCACGACGGAACGTGCCCAGTTTAATTAACTGTTCTTTCTTAGGTCAGGTTCTTGAAAATGTATACCATTTTTGTTGCTCTCTTCTGGACTGTCTCCAGGTTGTCCACGTCTTTCCTAAAGAACTGGACACAGTACTGCAGATGAGGTCTCATCAGTAGCAGGTGGAGCAGGACAGTTACCCTCAGTGTCTGACATATAACACTCTTGTCAATACACCCCAGAATGAGATTCACCTTTTTCACAACTGCAACATGTTATTGACTCATAGTCAGTTTTTGATCCGCTCTAACCGCCAGATCCTTTTCTGCATTGCTGCGGCCCAACCAGTTATTCCCTATTTTGTAGCTGTAGCAATTGTTCTCCTCCTTCCTGTGTGCAGTATTTTGCACTTGCCTTTGTTGAATTTCAGCTTGTTGATTTCAGGTCGGTACCTGTTGGTGTGGTATAAAGGTTTTATTAGCGATAGTTTGGGAAGACTGCATGACTCAGAAGAGCGAAATCAGATTCACATAGTTACCGTGGCCCACATTTTCTCCTCTCACAACAATATACTCCGCTAGGTTCCTCTCATGCAGAGGCATCCAAAGGGGGCCATGTGGGAGAAGGACCCTTGAAATAGGTCACAGAGCTCTATCCACCACTGAAATTCAGCCAGATCTGGGGGGGAATATGCCTAAGTGCTTCAAAATGCACTGCAATGCCATGCAAGGTGGAGAAGTGAAGGACAATATCGCATCCATTTGAAACTGCAGGAATGCATTTACCTACTAGGAATACAGTCAGCAAATTGGGACATCCCCCTTTGCAGAAAGTGTCTCGGGATGTCTTCAATCACAGCACATTGTCAGGAGCTCATGTTTATGTCCCATGGTGAATACTGCCCCGCGATGGGGACACTGGTGGCTCCGAGGTAAGTGTCACCTACTGATTATCCTTCTTTACAGCTCCTTGGGCTCCTTGGCGATCTACTGTCTCACAACTGATCTTGAGGAAGCTGCTGTGATCACAGACCAAAGTGTCATGACTCCTGCTGTCCAGCAGCAAGACACACAGCTCCAGCCCAACTAAAAAGAAAATAACAGGCAGCTTAAGAGGTAGGCAGGTTTCAAGAGCTTCCAAGAATAAATGCTCAATCCTTCTCCCAGCTAATCGGAGCTGTTTGGACTCTTCAGGGCTTTCCTGGAGACGTCATTGTGAATCTACGTGCAGCAACTACCTGCCGAATGGCTCTCATCTATTTTCCATAGAGGCTTTGGCTCAGTGCTTTGCCAGGCGTGTGATGGCTCGTTCCACTCCGTTCACAGCAGCATCCAAACCAGCTCCCAGCACAGCAATTTGCCGTTGCATTTTGTGCACAAAAAAAGTTTTGGTTGAAAAGTGTCTCCAGCACTACTTAAAAGGCCTAGTCACAAGTAACCCACTGGACTCGACAGCAATCTACGTTTGATTAACCATTAATTAAAGCCATTCATTTAAATTATAATTGACCCCTTATAAATTATTTATTAATGATACCTTACTATCATGTGTGACTGAAATTTCTGTTTAGCACTTCACCCTGTGTGGCCCATCTTTCTTCACTTGTCGGTAGGACACAGGCAGGAAATTGCTTCGTATCTCTCAATTCTTTTATTCTGGTGTCCGTGTTTCTATACCTGGTATTTATTTTTGCAAGGATAGTGACGCAGTATATTTACTGGCTGCAATCATAAGACTTTGGAACAGGTCTCAGGCTTGAAGTTCACCAAATTAGGCCATTTCCCTAACAATGGAGAATCTAGGCCTGGATTTATCCATGCTTCAGTCCCACTGATTTCTAACTCTGTAAGAAAATCTAGAATCAGTGCCAGGCAGGAACAGAAGAGTTCTGAGCGATGCTTTGTCCACAGTCTGCCTGGGGAGGAAGAGGAGGTTAATGAGAGACAGGAGCGAGAATCCTCCCCTCCACACACACATGTAGAAATAGCAAAGCCCCTGCAAGGACGTTTACATTGGATTAAGAAAAAGTGCATCAAAATACTGCAGGGGAAGGAAGCCAAAACTACAGTTCCATTAGCACCAGCAGCAACGTACTGATGGGAGCAGAGGCAGCAGCAAAGAATTGCACCTAGGGAGACATTCCCGCTTCCTCTACCACTTGCTCCTTCCCGTCCTTTTGAAGACTTTTGCCTGGATTCCCTAGGGCATCCTTTGTTCTCCGTGTGTGTCTTCCTTAGAGGGGCCATCTCATTCAATATACTATAGAGCCTCAATTGTGGTCTATTGGATGGGGCCATAGCTTGAGGTGCAGGAGTCCTGGGACCAGATCATCGCTCTGGACCAATTCCACTGACTTTAACGGAGTTTTGGTTTCTCCACCTGCTGAGGATGTGACTCATTGGTTTTATTCCTGGCTCTGCCATGTGATCTGGGTCAAGCCACTTCACCTCAATGTGCCTCTGTTTTACGCTGTTGCCTTGGCCTGTCCTGTCTATTTAGGTGGTAAGGATTTTGGGGCAGGAAATTGTCCTTCCCAAAGTGTATGTGCAGCACCCAGCGTAATGATCTTAGCTGGGGCCTCTAGAAGTAAGAGCAAATAATTATTGTCATTGCTTTATACTAACAACTGGTAATATATGAGCACTGTGGGCGATTCTGAAAAGTATTCCCACCCACCAGCCCATCTCTTCTCGGGACTCAGCAGTTCACATTATAAACTGGTTTTAATCTCTGGATAAAGGGAAGGCGCTTTGCTTGGAGGAATCCTCCTTGTGAGATAGGGCAGCAGTTTCTATGGCAAATAATCGTTTCCCTCTCGGAATGAGCAAGTGCCATCATTAACTCTCACCTCCCAGGCTTGCGCGAGGTCTGGCGATTGCTAGTTAGATGCGCAGCTGGCCTTGTGGTCAGAGGCCAGGGGGAAGTGAGCCATTGAATTGCTCCGCTCTGCTGTCAGCTGCTGGCCAAGGGGATGCTAGTAAAAACAGCGCCGTTCCAATTAAACATGGGTGTTTATCAGTCATTGCAAAAACAGATGCTGCCCCAGAGCACAGAACCGACCCTGAGGCCGAGCTGATTAGCTGCTTGTGATGAATCAGCCACTGTGGAGCGTCCGTCTCCCACTAGGCTCTGACACCAGCAGCTCCCCTAGCAGTCAGTGGCTGTTCTCGATACTCGGGTTCCCAGACACTGGAGCAGGGTGAAATGTTTCCAACTATTTCTCCCCTGAAAAATGTCCCTTTTCTAAAACATTCCACAAACGTTTTTCATTTTAAAACAAATCTGTTTTGTGCGTTTCGTTTGTTTGTTTTTCTTTTTAAAAAATCCCCCAAACGTAAAATTTTTAATTTTTTGGTGTTTTGGATTTTCCTTCTCCTCCCCGACTCCATTTTCCTTTCCCCCAACTATCGGTGGCAAAGTGTAGGGTGGGGGAGATGAAAAGGAGTAAGGGAGAGAGAGGGGCAGAAAATACACAAACCCCCAAATCAAAACAATTCTAAATTAAAAATTTCAATATTTTTTCATGAAAAATTCCACATAAATGCAAAATATTCTTCTTTCTCAAAACACGCAGCATGAAAACAATTTCAAATATTTTAGTGAAAATCTTTAGTCATTTTCTGATCAGCTTTACCAAATAGGCATATGTTTGTCATTTTTTTGAGATCATTTACTACTCTAACTTTGTGCAGTGCCTAGCACAGTCAGACCCTGTTCTTGGTTGGCCCCAGCACTACTGTAAGAAACATAATTAACAATAATTACCAGGCTATAAACAGCAATCACTAAACAATTCACAACACTGTTAGGTTAGGAAAATAAGCGATTCTTGCATCCCAAGTCCTGATTTATATCATTTTGGGGTTCAGATGTATTTAGAGAAGGCAGTGGAAAATCTGACCCCTCAAATGTAGTGCAAATTTGCTTTTTATTGAGTGAGGTTCTACCAAAACTTTCTGTCCTAAAGTGCCTTAGAATGTAATGTTTTGCCTTCCTGTTTCCATGACATTAGGCAATGTAACTGATCCTTAAATGCAGAAAAATGTTAATGCGATGTGATTATAGCACTTTTGCAATCAATGAAGAAACCAGAGAAGAAATAAAGCTGTGCAGAGCGTGTGGCCTTTCTACCCTTTTCTGGCTTCTTCTCCGTGAAACATATATTTGAATCCGCTTGGCTGCAGTGTAAGAGGGGGTAAAAAAAATAGGAAGGTTCTTAGCTGCGTCTTTGTTAATAAAATGAAATACGCAAGATCAAATCCCAGAGGCAGCTTGTCACTCTAGAAATCTGAGTTCAGTTCCTTGAGGAACTAAATGTGTCAGGAGCTCGGGAAGGAGCTCGGGAAATACTGCACCTTATCACCTACGAGGTCTGCTCCCTGTGGGCTGAATCCCAGAACGCCCCAGTGGGGGTCTGATGGAATCCAAAGCAAAGCTGCAGCTATTGTAGGTGTAACTCTGTGCTCCTTTCGAAACACGGGGAGTTTTGCCATTGGGAACAATGGGCACTACAGGATCTCTCGCCAATGCCCCACCCCAGTCGCTCCCCATGTTGCCTGGTGGCGCAGGGAGTGAGGAGTATCTAGGGCTGGCTCACTGGCACACACGCAGCCCTGCGGACGGAAGATGGTGCTTGTGCTGCATTTAGCGATTACCATGCTCAGGGAGGAGGATGGGGCAAGATTTTGAGCTCAATGTCTTTGGATCAAATCACCTCCTAAGCCAGACATGGGTTGCTCAGACCTGGATGTACCAATTATTAAGGGTAGAGGCTCTGGCCAGGGGGGATCTTCCAGACACATGCCACAGAGTCAAGAGTCCCTCCACTGGGGCCCGTTGCTCCTCAGCCAGTGCTCTGCTGGTAACCCACTGACCAGTGTGGGTTATGAATCTCTCGCGGTGCTTGCCCTGCACAGAATATGAGTCTCAAACAGCTCCAGTTGCAAAACCTGTATAGTGCAAGCTATAGAAACTCAGATATTTAGCATGGGAGCTCTCTGGTTCGGTCCCTATTAGTGGCCATTTCACAGAATGCCCTCCTCGGCTCTTCTGTGGTTTCATGGGGTACAGGTGTATCTTATGTTCAAATATGGCTCCATCTGTTCAGCTGGTTTAACTCCCTGGGTGCTGCTCTACAGAACTGCCCTGGCCTTCCCCCCAAAAGTAAGGGGGGAACCAGGCGTAAAACAGATCTAACCACTCGCAATACTAAAAAGAATAAAATGTGTGGCTAGAGGGCAGGGCATCATTGACCTTCATTGCCCTTGTGCAGCCATGCCTTTGGGATGGGGTATACATAGATCACTCTGGAGTCAATTTTCTCATAGCAAAGCCCTCTGCAAGCTAACAGGTAAATGGCAAAGATTACATCGGAAACATGCAAACAGAAATCTCCCCCTTAAATTCCCGGGAGGAGCTGCTAACTCAGCCCAAAGACTTCTTGGCAGCATTACCTGGATCATTATTGTAAGGCATTATATTGTATCAAATCGTTCTCAGTCCAGCATTTACTCAGGGTTCATCTTCACTCCATGGCTAATTCGGTGCCGCTATGATCGGTGCAGTGGAGTCAAGTGAGCAAGTCTGGTGAAGACACCATATGTCTATGGCAGAGCGCGCTCCCATTGAGTTCATTAATCCACCTCAACAAGAGGCGGAAGCTATGTTGAGTGGAGAGCATTTCCCGTCAACTAGACACCATTTTAAAGTCAATGTAAGTTACATTGATGTAAGTTACGTAGCATAACTTAGCTGGACTTACAGGATTAGGGTAGTCAAGGCCTCACAACTGGCCTGGAAATTTCATTTTTCAATACACATAGCTGCCAAAAGAGCATTTAGTGGCAAAATTACTGATATTGTGTTTGTATATATGAGATACATGAAATTGTATTGGCAATTCCAAAGATGTAAGTTCCTTTCTGTATTTTCTTTTGGCATAATTAACTTTAGAGAGCAATTATTTGTACATGCAGTGGGTACTTTGGTAACATTATTATTTATTATTGGTAGCACAGAAGTGCTTAAAGTGGCCCTGTTGCGCTAGGCACTGTACATACACAGTCCCTGCCCCAAAGTGCTTACACTCTAAATAGACAAGACAGATGAAGTGTGGGAAGGGGTAAAAAGGGCACTGAGAAGTGAATTGACTTTCCCCACATCATACAGCAGCGGAACTGGGAAAAAGAATCCAAATCTCCTGACTCACAGTTCAGTGCTTTCTTCACTAAGCCCGATTGCCTTCACAAAATGCCGATGCTTCCCTGCTTATCATATGATATATTATGACTGGCAACTGTGGTCTAGTGGATTAAGAAGGGGCTGGAGGCCTAGATTCTTTCGCTAATTCTTTTGACTCCCTGTGTGAGCTGGGGCAGTAACTTACTTAACTTCTCTGTGTCCCAGCTCCCCGGTCTGCAAAGCGGGGTTTATAACACTCCACTGAACACCTTAGTGATCCACTGATGAAAAGCACCGTACAAGTACAAAGGGTTATTACTACAATATATTCTCATTACCGATGATATCCGTTTGTCATTGTTATTATTTTATGGCAATAGACCAATCAGGGATCAGGGCCCCTTGCGCTCGCTAACGTAAATGATTTTCAGCTGCGTGCATGATTTATATTAAAGCTGAAGCTTTGAGCCATTTGGGATTCTCACGGTATTTTTGATTCAGGTCCCGATCCACATAGGCTCAGGGGCTCTTTTGAAGTCAATCGTCTCCACAGAGATCAGCTTGCATCACTGGAGCTTAACTGTTTGCTTTGTATATAGATTGTAAACTCTGTGTTTATCCAGCCCAAGGGAGTCCGTGTCTATGACTTGGTGTCTAGGAGCTACTGCAATCATAATAAATAATTATCATCTTTTATTGGATCAGCATCTGTCAGTGAAAAAGACAAGCTGACCAGTTCCTCTGAGCTATTATTCAGGTCTGGGAAAGGTACTCAGAATGTCACAGCTAAATCGAAGGTGGAACATAAGGAGTTGTAAAGCATAAGGAGTTAACACATCTTGCGAGAAACCAATCAAAATGAAATCCTGATTATGAATAGTAATCCTAATAGATACAGAAGCACTTATAGCCCTGTAGTGGGGCAGCTGCCCCGCTCACGCACAACAGGGGTTAAAAGCAGCCAAGCTAAGCTGATTGGGGAAGCAGCCACAGCTGGGGCCATGCCAATCGGGGTCCAGCTGGCCCTTATAAGACAGTTGGGGGCTAGGACCTGAGGATTCTCTCTCTCTATCTGTGGAGAGAGAAGGACCTGGCTGCCTGGGAGAGACGGGTACCTGAGGTAGAGTTGTGCTGGCGCACTCCATCTGGTAACCCCCTGAAGGCTGCAGGCCTTGTGCAAGACCTACGAAGGTACTGGGGTTGCAGAGGGGCAGCCTGAGGACAGGCAAAGGCAGCTGGTCCAACCCCCTTTGCCAGTGATGAGTGGTTTACAGACTGCAGTCTGCCCCAGTGAGCGGGGGCTAGATGATAACTGGCAGTAGCCACTGAGGCAAGGTGGGGTTTAGAGAGTTGGGGGTTCCCCTGGGAGGGGAGACCCAGACTGTGGGTTACTGCTGGGACAGAACCCCGAGATAAAGGGCACCGGGGTCTGGGAGGGACAAGGGGGCCTGAGGCAGGTGAGCCACTGGCCAGTAGAGGGTGCTCTGAATTGTGCTAATTTCCAGGACAACCAGCAGGAGGTGCTGTGCCAGTGAGTCTCGCTTCACTAAAAGCCCACATTAGGTGACTTTTAATTACATCTAAAGAAAAACAGTAAATATTGTATTCAGGGCTGGAGTTCCATGATTATTTAAATTGTCTATATTTACATTCAGGCTGATTGAAAAAACTCCACACTTTTGTGGAGAAGAAAAAGGGTGATGTCATTGGAAATGTTGGTGTTTTGAATCACAGAACTGGGAAGCGACATTTTAAAAAACAAAATACAGTGTTTCAAATAAAAACTTTAAACATATTAAAGAACAGAATTGATGAAAATGAAAAACGAGTTAGTTTCACTGAGATTTTTCATGCAGACACACACACACACACACATACACACACAAACACAGAAACAACGGAAAACGCAATCTGTTCTGTTCTCTAGAGGTTCATATGCTGCACTTAACATTGTAGTATCTGAACACTTTCCAGTCGTGCATTAAACACTATGACTAGACATCTGTCATGCATTGTTTGGTCTCTCATCCTCTCCCCAAGGGGAGAAATGTATGCAGTGGAGTGCATCTATCTATCTTGCGTTCCATCCCTTGTTTGCTTTAATATCTCTTTTCTCCTCCTCCTCTCTCTTTGTCATTCTGCCTTGCCCATCACCCCCACACAGCTCCATTTAGCAGCACTCCTTGCCCTTGAAAGCCTCACTGCCAAGTCACTGTAAATTTAACATCTCAAAATTAAGCCTTACATGTTTTTCAGATTTGCTGGCTATGCTCCTTATGAGTTCCTGCTCCCTTTCTCATTTTACATTATGTAGACAGCACTCTGGAGCTTGCAAAGAGCACTTTAGTCAACAGGCACTAAAGTACAAACCAGATTTAGAAGGATCCAGTGAACTAATATGAACAATTAGAACATTGCTTAGAATCATGTGAATTTAGAACCAGAAATGATTACTTGGATCACCCCCTCTGACCTCTCCATGCATTTTCCTGGCTATCCAGTGCATCAGTCCTGCTGATGTCTTCCCTATCAATGATGGTTCATAACTGTATCAGCAGGCTGGCACTGGGGGTGGCAAATGTGGAGAGGGGAATCAGGAGAAGAAGCCAGGGCTTGAGAGACCTTGCAAACTCGCCATATCTATCTGGAGCAGGGACATGACACAGAAGGGAGAAAGTTGTTTGAGGTGTTGACTCTTTAGCAGCTCCAAGGCAATGCTGTTGCAATTCACAGAAGCCAAATAAATGGTGGCCAAGATTCACTCCGCATTTATTAACCCACTGTGAGAAAGTACTTTATACAGTAAAGCCTGCTCAATCGTCCTGTGTTGGAAGAGCATGAAGTGCCTTTTGAGCTCTCAAAGATAAAAGCTATCACTGCATATCATTTATTAATGTATTTATCTAGGCCATTTATTTATTGAAGATCTATTTTTCTACAGAACAGACCAGTTAAGTCTGACAGTGTAATTGACATCCAATGGGGGGGAAATGCCATTTCATAAAGTAGTTTAGTCTCATTGATTTCAGTATCAGCTCCATTTTTTCCCACCAAGTGTCACCGGCAGTTTGACAGGCTCGTTAACAACATATTAAACGGCCTGCTTTTTTTAAGGGCAATAAATTGCTATGGAGAAAGATGCTGCTGTCTTAACAGACGCTTTTCACGGCATAAACATCTCTTGACTGATAACTGGAGAAGGCAGCAGCCTGTAAAATTAGTCTTTTAATGCTAAATAAATAGCAGGACTGGAAAGTTAGCACTGAAATCAATGGTGTTTTGCTCTTCAGAGAAGGCTGGATTGGATAGCTCAAGAGATAGGTAATGGGATATGGAGACTTTCACTTCTAGGTAACATGGTCTTAATCCAGTCCCTGATTTGCTGATTAGATTGGCACTCCAATTCCAGGCCTACCAGTTCTGAACAAGGTAGCCCCTCCTCACATTCGTCACAGAGCGTCTACAGCCAGACTGGTGGAAAAGCAACTTGCCAATCCAGGTCTCCCACCACACACAGACATCTTCAGTCACCCTAGAGCATGACTGATGTCCAGGCATCCATTGTGGTCTCGACTGCCAGATCGGAATCTGTCAGTAGCTGGATGCCCTATGGCATGATGGGTGGTCAGCCAAAGACATCGGGAATGTTTCCTTGTCACTGATTCGGCCGTTTGACGGCTGGGATTTGAACTACCACGCCATCTGTGGATGGTCAATGGCACTCGTTGTCAATGAATGCCAACTAACCAGACTTCATGGGGGCCGTAGGGTCCTTCGTTCTGCTGATACGGCTGCTGTTGGGTGACTTGGCCAGCACCGTGAATGCTGGAAGAAGTCCCTGATCGTCAGCGATGGACATCTGTCCTTGTCTGCATGTGAAATGAATTTAGGTGGTGTCAGCCCGCTTGCAAGTAGCCATGTGTCCACAGGACAAAACCTGCACTACAGCTGGTCTCTTCACTCAGTCGTTGCAGAAAGGCCACTGAGCTAATGGGTCCTGGAGAGCCAACCATCCCCTCCTAAAAATGGGCCCTCTAAACCCAGGGCTGAGGCACAGGTGCCTGAAGACAAGAGCTTACACACCAGACATGTTAAGTGAGGCATGTCGTCATGATATGACTTCCCCGAGGTCGTACAGAAGGTCGGGCAGACAGCTAGGAAGAGAACTCAGGTGTTCCTGTCTAGAACTCTGTCCACGGAACCCCCCTGCCTAGAACACAGAGCATCTCTCAAGCGGCTTCACGCAAAGTGGTTATCTGCTGAACCCTAATGAACACGCCTTCTCAGTAAGGTCGGCGATGTCACCAGCGGAGGTAAATAAAACAGAGAACCCCAGGACTGGGTAGAGAAAACTTTCAGGTCACCTTTGTAAGCAGCTCTAATATAGTAGAAAGTGATGTAATTTTTTTGACGGCAAAAGGAAAATCAATAGCTCATTATTACCTCCAATAATGTGTCAGGGTTTGATTTATTCCTGAAAGAGAAATCACTGATAATGTGATGCCCATGTGGTGTACAGCAAGTCATAACTGTACATCTAGGGCTCAGGAAGAGAAATGGCTGGAAGTAAATTGCAGGGGAAACTCTGTGGTAATTATTGTTTGAATCTCAGAATGAAGGTGCTAGTAAGTTAGCAGTTTAGGTTATTAGGTACCTGCCAGAGAGGCAGGACTGATCAGCAGCGAGGGATGTTTTTTCCCCATTCTCTTTACATTTGTATTACTGGAGAAAGGAAGAGAGGCTGCATGGGCCAAGGCAGTGTCAATATCCAGAGGGCAAGGGGAGGGACTTAACTTCATACCTGCCAGCATCTGGAGGGGTCACCAAGGTCATAACCCTTGGCCTATTAACCTCTGTCCAGATGTGTAGGCAGGCTCTGCACCAGGCTGATCGATCCTGCATCAGGATTGGCAGCAGCCGGAAGGTACTGGGGGAGGAGCTGGTAGCGGGCTGGGAGGTGCTGGGGGAGGAGCTTGTGGCCAGTGGGAGGTGCTGGGGGAGGAGCTTATGGCAGTCAGAAGGCACTGGGGGAGGGGAGCTGACCTGCAGGGCTGCCAATGGGTGCTGAGCACCCACTGTTGTTTTTCTGTGGGTGCTCCAGCCTCGGAGCACCCACGGAGTTGGCACCGATGGTTCCCAGGGCTGTTTAGCCTCACTGTTCAAAAAAAAAAAAGGTACCTTCTTGTCAGTCTGAATTTGTTTAGCTTCAATTTCCAGCCGCTGGATCTTGTGACGCCCACGGGCTCTAAGAGGCTCCTTGGGCTGAGCTTCTTTTAAGCTGGGGAAAAAAACCAGACTGGTGGCCTCTACCGAAGGCCACCCGCCTCTAGCACCAATGTGAGTTCTAACCTGTGACGCTCCTGCTCCCTTCTCACCCGAGGAACAAAGCTGTTAACTCCGCTGTCCATGAAATGATCATCGCTGCCGGCCGGCTGAGCTAACCCCTCCCTCAGGGCAGGTCCACACCTAAAACCCTGCATTGGTGCAGCTGCACGGTGGTGGTGCTTTGATGAAGATGCTCCACGCCGACAGGACAGAGCTCTCCCGTTGACGTAGCGAATGCACCTTCCCGAGAGGCGGGAGCTATGTTGACGGGGGAAGCTCTCCCGCCAACGTGCCGCTGCCTACATCTGGGGTGAGGCGGGTGTAACTACCTCGCTTGGGGGTTTCCCAACAGCTAGTGACTTTTGGTTTTAAATGACGGCCGAGATTCTGGAGACCAAGACAGGAACCACAGAAAGGAGCAGCTGGCACAGCGTCTGGGCCGGTATTGCCTGTTTCCAAGCCCTGCTAGAGGGCAGTGGGGGTGCGGTGGGATCAGCTGTATTTGTCCCACCCCTAGTCATCAGGAGAGGTGGATCTTTAGGCTGGGAAGTGCTGGGCTGTGCTCCTGGCTGATCGCTGGAGCTCTCAGCCTGTGCGGCCGCATCCACGGGGATGATAGACTTCTGTGTTGCACTTTAACATGTGATTTTAATGATGGGTCTACGGATTCCACTCCCTACCTCCTCCACACACACTCCAGGTGACCAGATTCTTCCTGGGAGGGACATCTGAGAGAGAGAGAGAGATTTTGTTTCCACATCACAGGGCACAGTCAGGCTTTCAATCTAACAACATTCCCTAAATCTGGTATCCTGCCATCTAAGTGCTTAAATAATTAGCGACAGAACCAGCCCTGCTCTCCCACAGGCCTGGCCAGGAAGGCGGGAATGTTTGCGTTCTAACGGATCCCTAAATACAATGCAAACAACTTGCGGGTCTGTCAATAATTGCTTTAGAAGAGCCAGCCATTGCCGGTCGCTAAGATCAGCCAGTACTTGTGGGTGTGATGCCTGACTCTGGCTGTTTGCTTTAAAGACCTTATTATTCCGATATCATTAGCTGGGTTCCTCTCTAAGTTCGGCTAATGGGCCGGTGCAGAACAAGCCGGCGCGCCGTGAGTCACGCTTCCAACTCTTTATTTATTTATTTCGCTCTCCGGGGGCTGCAGTTGCTACCTCCAGCGAGAGAGAGAATTTGTGAAAACACTGGTGCTGAAAGGACAATTTTCTCGCTCAATGTAGCAATGGGAGGGTAGTGCGGTTCATTTCCCGGAGGCCCACGCATCTGGATCCCGAAACACGACGCGACGCTCGGCCTCCACAGCCCTCAGCCATGTTGTCGCCCAGTAATTCCCCTGCCTACCGTGTCGTCGCAGAGGTTTCTAGGCCTCTGTGGTTCCTCCCAGAAGCGGCTGCAAGAATCAAGCTGCTCTCTCGTGGCTCTTAACCTGCTGCCACCACCTCTAGATCCCGCCACCGGCGCGTCTCACATCAAACCCCAGCCCGGTGTAATCTTGCGCCCAGCTACAGCTCATCACCCCAGTCTCTTCCTCCTTCCCTCCGCTCCTCCGTATGCCCAGCCCTCACCTCACCCTTTGGGGTCTGACCCAGCCAAGTGCTGACCCTCTCTGGTTCCTTCTGGCTGCAGTGGGAGTGGGGAGCTCAGCACCAGGGTTACAGGAAACGGGGGAGCCGGGAGGGACTCCATCTCTCCCTCCTGTGCTAGAGGCGGTGGGAGAGCCCCTCCTGGCCCTGCTCCCCTGGGGTTGGCTGAGTAGCACCCGTCTCACAGCTCCCCCTTCCTCCTTGACTGGGGCAGTGAAACCTGCCCATCCCGGTTAAGTCTTTTATAACCCCTTGCAGGATCAAGCCCAGTGCCATCTTCTCCCACCCTCCACCAGGCACCTTGTTCCAAGGCCTCTCCTGGGCCTTCCCCATGAATCTCTGGTGCCCCCACTCGGCTGTCGGCCTGGATTTTGTGGCATGAACCTTTCTGGGGATCAAATATACGGGGGTCTGATGCTCCCCTGGGATTGACCCACATCCACAGCATATTTCTGGGGGCTGAAGTGTCCTTTGGCTCTTTCCATCCACCTGCCGCAAGAGCTCCTTGCTGGCAGCCAGAATCCAGGCAGGTAAGAGAAGGCTGCAGGAAAGTGAGTCATCCAATACATGGGCCAGAATAACTCGGACACCCCCAGCGGATATCAGCTAAGGGCAGGGCTGCGTCACCCAATGACAAGGGACCCTGCACACCCGTCTGACTCAGCCAACACCAGCCGCAAAGGCCAAGAGTCGGGGTGTGTGACCTTCTCTCTGCTCTCTCAAGGCACTGAGTAGCAGCAGGGCCAGATAATGAGCCTGAACTTCAGCGAGTGGAAATCAGCAGAGTCCCTTGGGTTCACTGGAGCTATTGTGCTTTGCATCAGCTGAGGACCTGGCTCAAAGCCCCCAGGAATGGTGAGAGTTGGTGCCACGAGCGAGGGGGGAGAGTGGATGGTGGGCTCTTGTTTAAACAGGAGGAGGGGGATACTTCACTGTGCCCCAGCCAGGCCCTTGAGAGATAAGAGACGTCCCATTTCCTGAGCGAGTTTAAGCTACCCCCCGAGCTCTCACCCAGCAGAGCAGCTCATGTTCCACCCGCACAAAGCAACACGGTGCATAAGCAAAAGGCGTTGGAGATAAGAAGTCAGCATCGTCCAGAGACCTGGTGTCTAGTCCTAGGTCTGCCGATGACGCACTATATGACTGTAGGTTTCTATGCCTCAGTTTCCCCAGGTGTAAAAGGAATAGTGAGACCCACTGTTCCAAAGTGCTTTGAGATCTAAGGAGATAAAGGGCTGAGTATTATTATTATTAATATTGCATACTTAAGTACTATGCCTCTCTGCATGTGCAGGCTGGGCAGCATTGACTGAAACAGCCCTGACTAAGACGGTCCTATTTCATGGGGAGCGTGAAACCTGGCTTGCACTTCAGCACTTCTGGGAGTGTAGAAAAAGTCCCAGTTCAACCTTTCAGCTCTCTGTGGAGCTCAGTTAAGTCCCATGTTTCTGAGATAATCCCAGGCCGATCTGATGATAGAATTTCACCATCTTGGGTGATACACTGAGAGACGGTATTATCTGAAGTCATTTCCCTAAAGTGAGTTGTCTTTAGGAACCTGAATATGCCTTCACGTGGGTTGGAAAGCAGCGATCACTTCAAATTTCAAGAGACGTTCAAATTGCAAAGCTTCCCCAGACATGGCATATCCCTAAATCACTATGCTACACTATGAAGGAGCTAATACAAATTTACATGAGCTGAGTTGCTTGCATAGCCCAAACAGTTATGATGCACTATTATCCCCGGTTTACAGAAAGGAAACTGAGGCACAGAGAGATTAAATGAAGCATCTGGAATAATTCATCTCTGGGTGGTACAAATGGTCAGATCTGGCCCAGGGATGCTTATGGTCCTAAGCATGAATTGTAATCAGCTCCCTACCAATGCAGAGACCTTGGGCACTGGTGCTTCTGGGTCTCTCCTGTTCTCTGCCAGTGGTACCCCATAGTGTAGTCTCCTGAGAGCTGTGATACTTTGGCTTAATTCTGGTTGTTGGGCTTGGTGTGCAGAGGGTCTTGGTAGCCTGTGATAGCCAGGAGGTCAGACTAGATGGTCTGGTCCCTGTCCAGCGTGGCTGATTTCAGCCCGACGGAGCAGGGTTTGGCACAGAAGAGCCAGGTCGCAGGGTCTTGATGGCGCTTTATCCGCATGGGCATAAAGCTTGAACAAACAGGCACCGAAAGTCGGGTGTGAGGCAGGGTGGTGGTGGAAATCGGTGCAGAAACAAGCTAATAACGTGGCATACTTCAGCGGGAGAAGGAAGGAAACACAGACAGAGCTGCCTGCGTGGGAAGTCTCAGCACTGACAATATACTAATCAGCGCAGGTTCTGTATCAGCCCTGTTATTTCTCCTCCATTAGTTAAACTGTTATCATAGAGATTTCTTCTACTCCGCGCCATTCTGACTTGCATCAGAGAGGAACCTCTGACCCGCCAGCACATCACCACATCTGAGAATGAGCAGGATTAGCATAAGGTTGCTGACCATGGCACATTTCGGAATCAGTCACATTCCAGTTATAAATATACAGCCTCTTAATAATCAGTATCAAAATCCCAGTGGGTTAAAGGGGCACTCACCGCTTTCAAATGATATGTTGTAAACACACACACGGTTCTTTATGCAGGTTCTTAATAACACTGCAGATTATAAAATGTAAAAGCATGTTAAAATATCCAATTTCCTTGTCAGCATTGAAGATGGTCATTTCTCTTGCTTTTCTCTGCAATCGGTGAAGCCCATTTCACTTTTGTTATGATCCATCTCACTTTAAAGTTTCCTAATTCTATAGTGTGTGGCTCTGAAAAGCTACAGGGGAATGTCCGGCTATAAAAAAATACCTTGCAATCTTTAAAAAAAAAAAAAAAGTAGAAACATTTATGTTAGTCTTTCGCTTTATAAAGGATTTTTATTGCAAAAGATGAAACACTGGGGACTAATTTAAGTTGGAAGCTAGAAAGAAAGAAAGAAAGAAAGAAAGAAAGAAAGAAAGAAAGGAAGGAAGGAAGGAAGAAAGATGTGCTAATATTTGTACTTCAATAAATACTTTAAACGCTATTTTTTTAAAACGAACATTGGAAGTATCAGCCCAAAATGAGAATGTGCAAGAGGGAAAAGAGGGAGTTACAATAGAAAAAAACAAATCCTGTTTGGCCTTTACTGGACTGATTGCTATTGCCAAGGACAATGCTATGGTTCCTGCCTCAGACAAGTATGTAAATAAGGTTCAGTCATTGTGATGGTTCTCAGTGCACCCAGGACTAGGGAGGCCACTTGTCTGATTTTATACTGGACAGTCGTCTTTTGGGCTGGGTTGTCCCACTTTGTAGGGCCCTACCCAATTCACGGTCCATTGGGGTAAAATTTCACAATCGTAGCATTTTTAAAATCTTGAGTTTCACCGTCTCAGATATTTAAATCTTCCATTTCATGTTGTTGCCACAAAGCACGAATATATATTTAAAAATATCAACCTGTAAAGCCCTTAAGGCAGCACAGCTCAAACTGGGGATCCCAGCCTAAAAGGAGGTCACAAGGCTATTGTGGACGGGTGGGGTGGGGATCCTGGTATTGTCACCTTTACTTCTGTGCTGCCTTTAGAGCTGTTGGCTACATGGCGGAGCCTCTGGCCGGGAGCCCAGCTCTGAAGGCAGTGCCACCACCAGCAGCAGTGTAGAAGTAAGGGTGGAAATACCATGACTCCCTCTACAATAGCCAGATTTCACAGGGGAGACCAGATGTCACGGGCTGTGACATGTTTTTCACGGCCGTGAATTTGGCAGGGTTCTAGCTATTTGATACGGGTGCAAAACCAGATGTGTTTTGTCTGGTATTGGACAAGGGATGCTATTTTGAAGAGTGTGGCTTTCCACCCCTGATGGTCTGACAGGTGGGTGGAGTCACATCTGTGGGGGCGGGGTCACATGGGGCGGGGGTACACCATTCCAAGAATGTCCAGAATGCCAAATGCATGAGTGGCTATCTTACCCGCCTCTGTTACCCCTGCCTCTAGCATGCCAGATTCCTTCTTGTGGGTGTTATCTCACAGCCAATCCAGCATTCTCTTCTGGATTGTCGGCCCAACTTTGCCTTGCAAATTAAAAGGAGGTGTGCCTGAGTCTAGTTAAATTGTTCCCATGTGATATCCAGCCCCCAACACTGGCGACGCCCACAAATTGCAGATCCTTTGCACCCAAAGGTGCAGTGTGCCCCTGTTTAACCTTAATCCACCACTCCTGTCTGACACACAGCACTTGTGATAAAACACAAGTGGGGTTATTTAAGTGAGAAGAAAGATTTAACTGGAAAAGAGAACAAGTGATGGAAACAGGTGATTACAACCCAAAACAAAATCATACAACGGGGGCTCTACTTCTCATTAGTTCCCTTTGCTATATAATAAAGTAGCTTTCTCCCCGCCCAAAGTCCGGTCTTTTGCAGAGCTGGCTGCTTTCACGAGAACCAGGCTGAAAATGTTCATGAAAGTACTTACTCCCCGGGGAATTTCTTAATGGACACAGAGTGCTTCTTCCTCCTCTGTATTGTACTGAAAGCAGCCTATTGTTTCTCTTCACGGCCAGGTGTAATGTGCCTTTTTCACCTTCAGATGGTTTTGATGGTTTGCTGGTGCCTCTGATCGTTTCCATTGATAGATCTGGGAGGAAGCAAGGCTAAGCAATGGAGCCTTTCGTTCCTGCAAGAGCTGATTAGGGAGGAGTAACAGTTCCCAACCCCTTGAATGGGCCATCAGTCACACACATTAGCTCCCCAAGATTCATTTCTTCTCCAAGTCCATAAAGCATACTTTCAAAATACAGACACTATTCCTTAAATGCTGCCCGTATACACATCTCGCTGGGATTAGGAGTCTTGACGTGTCATGAGCTTTTTGCAGATATCTCTTCAAATAGCCCTTGTGAATAAATACCCTGCAAGACATGCGTCTGGTGTAGTGAGTTTGTCAGGTCTGAGGCGAGAACAGGTTACAAAGAACAGGGGCTTCTTTGCCACGGGGTCACTGTGTCTGAGGGTACGGCTACACTACCCGCCAGACCAGCGGGTAGCGCTTGATGTATCAGGGATTCATTTATCACGTCTCATCTAGACACAATAAATCGATCCCCGAATCAATTCCCGTACTCCACCTTGGCAAGAGGAGTAAGTGGAGTCGGCGGGGGAGCAGCCCCAGTTGACCCGCCACCGTGGGGACGGCCAGGTAAGTCCAACTAAGATACTTCGACTTCAGCTGTGCGAATAGCTGCGTATCTAAGTTCGAACTGCCTCCCCAGCCCTGAGTGTAGCCCAGGCCACAGCAACTGCGACTCCAAATGGGGCTAGATTGACAGCTCTGAGGAATGAAATCCTTTAGGTGTCTATGGTGCACTGGGGTGAGTGAATTCTACCCCAGCAGAACAACCATGGCTGTGTTATGTGCGAGGAACCCACTCTCTGCAAGGCAAGTGTGGCCGCAGTTAAGACTCTATAGCTGCCTTGGTCCTTAGTCCTCAAGGGTGTAATGGTGCCCGTGGCACCTGGACTAAAACCCAGCATGCTCCATTCGCAGCACACTGCTAGGAGAGAGTATCGCTACCCACCTAGGCTGGGTCTGAGCCAGCCATCTAGATGATTGCCAGTTATGTCACTGTTGTGAAGCCACATTGGGCACCCTTTCCCTGGATGCCCTTTGACCTTTCATCCCCACCAGCACTCGTTCGCCTTGGTAACTGTCTCCTTCTGCCCTCCTTCTGGCTGGGCTAAGTGTGAAGGTTTCTCATCACACACTTAACAGCCTTTGGAGGTTTTCCTGTTCCCCGCAGAAAAATAATTGACCGTCCTCCGTCGGAGACGAGAGCTGATTAGAGGATCTAATGCCAAGCCGTGGGCTGCTCAAGGGCCTGGGTGACCTCAGAAAGGGACACACTGCTGCAGATGGCCTCAGAGATACACACCCTGGGCTTCTGCAAAGGCTCCAAGTCAGACAGCCATCCACAGTCATGGAGACCGCTCTGTGGCTGAAAGGACCCCCATCCCCTCTGCCACGTGTCCAGTAACGGACTTGTTTCACAGACGGGCTAGGACAGTTGACTTTCCTTTCCCACTTCATTTTGTGAACAAAGGCAGAAATAACCCAGTGCCAAGACACCTGGTCTACACTACACAGTTAGGCCTGAGTGGCTTTCTCTCCCCAGCTCCTCCCTGGGAACCTTGGCTGTCTTGTCAATTTCATGGCTCCATGCTGGAGGTGTGAAATTGACAAGCTTCCCAGGCTCCCAGACCGTAGTGGGGAGGGGAGGGGTGAGAGGCTGGGGCAGCTGGACTCTTTCCTCCAGCGGGCAGAAGCCCCAGGCAGCTTCCCCTCCGTTGCTGGCAGGGAACCGGGAGGCGAGAAGCCCTGGGCAGCTTCCCCCGCACACCTGGCAGGGAATTGGGAGCTGGAGAGGGCAGCCTGCCAGGAGTCCAGGAGCCTGTTGGGGGCAGCCACGCTCCTGTCCTGAGGCTCTCAGCTTCCAACAATGTCCCTCTTAGGTCAGTGGAAGCACTCCTGGTGAGGACGCACCCCACTGATCAAAGGAGAGTAGTGTGGACATACTGCGGTGGCTGTAAGTTGACCTTGTGGTTAGATGTTCAGCCGCACGTGTGTGTTTTCCCTCTGTGCTGCCTCAGCTCTCTGCAGACAGCCAGCACATCAGACCTCGAGCGAACCACTCAATGACCACAAGATCTGTTACGGAACGAAGGCTCCAGGACAGGTTTATTCTCAATTAAGCACGGTAATAGCACCTGGCAGACTCTAGGATGTACTCCCTCCCCAAACAAACTAGTTAGGGATGGCCTCTGACACTGTTAGTTACTGCTCCCTGAGGTGACTAGTTATCATCCATCACCTTCTACATGTTGCTTCTATCAAAACATCTCTATTATGTACTGTCATCCTGACCTTATTTTTTAGTAAGGGTCAGTGTGTTTCTGTTGTCCTTGGGGAATGTTTTTGTACCATCCTTGAGGTCGGGATGTTCTGGTACCACTTGATATTGGGATGTGTTTTCATGGGTGCTCTGTGCTTAGCACTTCTTAGGGACGTGCATTTCTGCAATATTAGCCTGGTCGTGCCCGATTCTGTGAACAGGTCTTGCCTCATGCCAGGCCTCTAACACACATGCTTATGACTCGAGCTCTCTTCCTACTACAGACCTAATATAGGTGGACTTAAGTTTTCAATGTAGACATATCCTAAGTGGTACGCTAACACTGAGGTAACAGGCAAAACACTTCCCTTTGGCTTCTGGAAATACTGTATTTTGGAGATCTCCAAACTTTTCCCTGCAACGCTGGGCAACAGTACGCAAAAGGCCAAGCCTCCCCCTGCCCTTCCATCAATGGTCCCCACACAGCAAGCTGTGGCCTTCTGATTTATTTCTTTTCAGCCGTGAGCTGGCCCATGAAATCACTTTGAGGTTTTGCTCCTCACCTGAAACATCAGGAGAGCCGGACAGAAGCGCTTTTTAAAACAGAGGGAAAATACCCCAGGGCAGAAATAATGGGACAGGAGGGACTCCTTCAAAGCCGCTACATCTGGATTTCTCTCCCCCTGCCTCTCTGAATCCTAGCCGTCTTTCACTGCGGAATGGACTGAAAGTGATTACTTCATAAGGTGGGTAAATATTGCCTCCAGGCAGGCGCGCGCTTCTTTCGCTCTTAGTGCTGAAAGCTAAGGGACTGTAAGAGGTTGCAGTCGCCACGTGAACAACAGATTTTTGCTTCACCTTATAGAATTTTTAACTCTGTGAAGAGCATTCATGTGTCCTGCAAGCCGGGGGGAGAGGGGGACGGGGGAAGACCCTCTGGAAGTCTCAGGGCTTTTGGTTGAGAGATCCAGAGCTTTTCCTCGCCTGGTCTCGTAGTTGATGCACCAGTGTTGGTAGATGTGTGAAAGGATTTGATTGTCTGAGGTGAGTTAATGGAGGAGTGTTGTCTTCAGCAGCGGCTCACCCTTTTCCATGCTGGGCCCTCTCAGAGTACGTCTACACGGCAGCGCGTCTCAGAGCTGTGTCAACTGATTCGGGTTTGCGCTATGGGCACAGGCGCTGATTTTCATATCCGTGGGGGCACTCAATCCCCACTCCACCCAAGGCCCAACCCCTGCTCCACCTCCTTCCCCCAAAGCCTCTTCCCTGCCCCTCCACTTCACACCCTGCCCCACCCTATCTTTTTGCCCCCTGCCTTATCCCCACTCCGCCTCTTCCTACCCCACTCCTCCCCCTACCCCCAAGCTGACCAGCAGGAGGCACTGCGGTGGAAGGGGAGAAGATGATTGATGGGTCCCGAGCACCCTCTTTTTCCCCCCATGAAAGGAGTCAGCACCTATGACTATGGGGCTAAAAATAACAGTGTAGATGTGCCCTTTTGGGTGGGAGTCTGGCTTTGAAACGGAGCAGAACACTTGACCCTGGCTGGCCTGGGAGTGAGGGACGGTTTGCAGTGTAAACACGGCCTCTGCCTTCGCCCCTCTTCCCTCTGGTCAGCTAATGCAGGCTTTGAACCTAGAAATGAATCCGTTTCATTGGTCAAACCGGGAACCAGCACATCTGGGTGGCTACGCACCCCCCATCCCCCCGCACTGCAAAGCAAACTGGAGTGGGCCACACTTCTCTTAGACTGCTCTGGTGGGGGTCTAAAACGGCCTGGAAGGGGGTGGAAAAGGCCCTTTGAGAACACCCCTCTGCACTGGGCTCCTCTCTAGCTGGTGCCAAGCCAATGCAGGGGCATTACGCCAGCCCTGCTCCTAGCCCTCCGCAGCAGGGGCGTCGGGTGTGTGCGGGGGGCAGAGAGGAGCTGCTGCTCCAGTGCACTGAGCTGCAGCCATTAGAGCAGCCCTGAGTCTGCTCTAACTTACCCTGGGGGGGCTGAACGACCACCTGAGCCACCCCAGAGTATGAAGAGCACCAAGGTGTAAAGCCACTCCTGTTCCCCCTCCCCATTCCTGCCCAAAGCACAAGGATGGGTAGGGGAGGAACAGAACCGAGAATCGGGGCCAGTGTGTGCAAACCACGTGGAGCGATGTTGCCTCCGGGGGTCCACTTACCCCCCTTCCACTCCTGTGCAGACTGACACAAGCCAACCGTGCTCCACAACTTCTGTCTAGAAGTGGCTGCACCATGGGCCAAAGGCCTCGTTCCGGCCGGGGGGACATACACCTGTCTGCTCGAGTTCTCTCCAGAAAGCCACCCTGTCGCTCGAGATTAATGACATTAATTGCGCCTGAATGGACGCAGGCACACGCCGCGTAATGTATTCCCCTCCCCTCATGCACGCTTGCTTGTTATTCTATTACCCCCCACCGGAGAGACCTCAGACTCAATTAGCGCCGAGCTGACCCCTCCTTTGCAGATAATGTAAGACGCTTGTTTCCTGTTTCGTGACAACAGCGTCAAAAAATAACATAATGCACCAGGCCTTTGCACAGGCACACGGGGCTGGACGCCGCGTAACTCCGACAGGTTCGTGCCAAGCCGCGGCAGCAGCACAGGGCCTGAGTGTAGGACATTATCCGTGTCATGGAAAAAGTAGTCACCAATGTTGCAAACAGCTGCCAAGTTGTGCCTGCCATTATCCCAAGGCCCACCCAATTTAGGCTGGGGTTGGGAGTGCGCGGTCAGGATAGCTTGTGGCATTGAGAAGGGGATGCTGGGTCCATTCCTTGTATGGGAAAGAGCGGTTTTGCAGTGGAGGCATTGGGCTATGAGTCAGGAGTCTTGGGTGAAGATCCTGGTTATACCGCAGCCTGAGTGTGAGATCATTAAAATGTATGCCCCAGCTCAGCCTCAAGACATGGGCTGCTTGCAGGGATTACTGAGTGGCCTGTGTTATACAGGAAATTAGACCAGAGGATCACAGTGGTTCCCTCCAAGCCATACTATTGATGACCTTGAACAAGTTATGTCATTGTTCCTTGCCTCAGTTTCCCATCTACCTGCAATGGGAGCATTCCGAGGATCAACTCAGATATTCTAGGGGGGGTCTTAGGATGTTACACCAGGATTTTGGCCTGCACCAGTTTTCAGAGACCACAAGTGGCTTGCACCTCTCTGCTGATGAGAGAATGGGGTGTGAAATGACTTCCTGGTCTTGGCCCACGTCAAGTGGCTGAGATAAACCAACCACCTTAGCTGGCAGTCGAGGCAGAAAGCCCAAGGAGTGAAAGGGCCAGGAGACTGAGCTCTCCCCCTGTCCTGAGAAAGACGGCCGGTTGGGGCACATTTCTGCAGCTGTGAAAGAGGAAGCTTCCACAGCCATTGCTCACATTAAGAACATAAGAATGTTTATATTGGGTCAGACCAAAGGTCCATCTAGCCCAGTATCCTGTCTACCTACAGTGGCCAATGCTAGGTGCCCCAGATGGAATGAGCAGAACAGGGAATAATCAAGTGATCCATCATCTGTCGCCCATTCCCAGGTTCTGGCAAATAGAGGCTAGAGACACCATCCCTGCCCAGCCTGGTTAATAGCCATTGATAGACTTATCCTCCATCAATTTATCTAGTTCTTTTTTGAACCCCGTTATAGTTTGGCCTTCACAACATCCTCTGGCAAGGAGTTCCACAGGTTGACCATGCATTGTGTGAAGAAACACTTCCTTTTGTTTATTTTAAAACTTGCTGCCTATTAATTTCATTTGGTGACCCCTGGTTCTTGTGTTATGAGGAGTTATGTTATTCACTTTCTTCGCACCAGTCATGATTTTATAGCTTAACCCCTCTTAGCTTTCTCTTTTCCAAGCCGAAAAGACCCAATCTTATTAATCTCTCCTCATACGGAAGCTGTTCCATCCCTCTAATCATTTCTGTTGCCCTTTTCCAATTCCAATATATTGCAGCTTCCCTGAGGACCCTGTCTTCAGGGCTAGCAGCCAAGCACGCCTCACTCGCGCTACACAGACTTGTAAATGCAGAGAAGGCATGTCTCAGAGATGTTCTCGGGGAACCTCTGAACGCGTCGGCGTTCGGCAGCTCCCAGCAGCGCAGCGTGAAAGGAACAGGTGAGCTCTGCCCACGCACGCTACTCTGAGTTTTCACTGCAGCAGAAGCAATGTGCCAGGAAGGGCCGGCTCCCTGAAGGGAGAGAGAAATTGACTCCCGGGCAGAGGAAGTGAGAGGCTTGGAAGACATGGAGGCGGTGTAGGGAAAATGGAGGATGGGCTTGGAGGAGCCCTGGTGAAAGTTGCTCAGTGCCCGGGGAGTCAGATCTCAGAGATTGTCTGGGGCCAGTGATCCTCCCGCTTACTCCAGTGTTAATCAGCGGATAGTGTGGGGGCAGCATGAGAGTAGAACGAGACCCTTTGTGGGGCGTTCTCACGGACTTCCCTGGGAATCCCACGGGTGGACGGCTGTGGGATCAGCCCTGGACGTTTGACATCTACCAGCTTCTCGGAGTTAACAATTCCTCGTCCAGATCATTTTTTGAAAATGTAGATTCATCCCGGAGTAATTTCAGAGCCTCAGATTCCATCTTTACCCCTACGCCGCTCCCTACTTGGAACAAATTTCTCTGTATCCTCATTAATGTGGTGCGGAAACCTAACCACTGAATTCTGCGCTGCGGTGACCCAGGCTTGTCCCTTGTTTCCCTGGAATGCTTAATTCCAGCTTGGGCCTACACCCAGCAGTACCCAGTCCTGAAGCTGAACGGGTGTGAAACCGACTTCACTGGCAATAGCAGCTGCTGGAGAGTTTGCAGAAGAGAGCAGGTCTTAGCACCCCCGGTCTAAATCCAGAGCAACCCCCTCAGCTATTCCCTACCTGAGATCAGGACAGCACCATTATTAAAGGTGCTAATAATGCCAAAATGGTGGGTTCAATCCCCATGCTGGCCACGCCACAGGTGCAGGGAGCTTGTCTAGGGGGGGTGGGATAGCTCAGCAGTTTGCGCACTGACCTACTCAAGCAAGGGTTTTGAGTTCAATTCTCAAGGGGGCCATTTAGGGATATGGGGCAAGAATCTGTGAGATGATTTACTTGGGGATTGGTCCTGCTTTGAGCCAGGGGTTGGACTAGATAATCTCCTAAAGTCCCTTCTGACCCTGATATTTTATGATCTCCAGTTCAGTTTTGCAGACTCAGCAGATCTGGATAATCAGGAAGCCCCTGGAGTTTTGCTTCTTCAGACTGAGCCTTGGTACAGCTGGCAGATCCCCTCACCATATTTATTAATGTATTTAATAATGGAAAGGCAAATGTCAAAGCTGACGCAGTCCGAGTAGCTCTCAGCGGGTGAGCTTGGACTTCACCCCTTGTGTCTGTTCTCTCCTGAGCGCCTACTTCCCGTTAGGAGATTGCTGAATGGACTATTCCAGCTCTGTTACCACTTAACATTCAGTCTGGCTTGAAGTGCAGCCATCTGACACTTCTTGAGAGAATACCTCCACGCTCTTCAGCTTGGCATAATCTTCCTTCCCAAAGCCCCCGGTGCTTTCAATTATTCAGTCTCCAATAAGACTCTTAAACCAAACAGCTGGAAGGTGATTCCCCAGCGCATGGCTAACCGGTAGCTCGTCTCGGGATGGATTTAAGTCAATGTGCTTTAAGTGATACCGAGTTGAGTGACAAGCCTGGATGAGTGCTAAGAAGAATCCCCCTAAAAGGGAAATTTACTTTCCCTCTTCTCCATGGCCTCATCTTGTTACATGGAAAGCTTCTCTTTGACAGCATAAATGCTTACACCAGCCAGCAGAGGGGATGAAAGAGGTTATGTGAAAACTGGGCTATAGAAGCATTTGTGTGTGCATGTGGATTTGGCCATACTGAAGGCACAAACGTGATTAGCTTTTCTGGTTTGGATGGTTACCCGTATAATAACTATGCATCCGTGTGCCAGCCCTGCAACTATTTGCAGTGCCCAGGGACTGTCAAGTGGGCACTCTCTTGGTTTATCTTTCATCATTTATTGGCAGCGAAGCCTCTGAATGGCTCTCTGGAGGCCATCCAGGCAAACAGACTCCCTCTTGCCTGCCAGGATGGTGATGGTTAGGAACAGACGCCGCTAATTAAATGTTAGTTTACAAGCTGGCATGGAAAAGTGGTCGTCTGGCAGCGAGAGCAAAGACCTGGGAATCAGAACGCCTGGGTTCTCTGCTCAGTCCTGCCACTAACTCGCTGTGTGAAAGCGACTTCACCTCCCTGTTGTTACTCATCTGGAAAAACTCAGTCCAGGAGCGGGTGGGTGAGGTTCCATGGCCTGCACTGTGCAGGAGGTCAGCCTAGATGATCATGATGGTCCCTTCTGACCGTCAAGTTTCTGAGTCCAATCATATTATTGGTATTCCAGGGTGAGTTTGAGATTTAATAAAAGGCTCTTCGCTGAAGGGCACTCGAGAGAGGCAGGGCAGTCGGATTCGTGTAAGAGATGTCAGGCTCCATCCCGCCTAGTGCTGAGCACCCCCTGCGGGGTGCTGCACCCCATCAACTCTCATTTAGGCTGCTCATGTGAGGAGGCAGCGGGGTCTAGTGGATAGGGGACTAGACCGGGGGTCGGGAGCCGTGCATCCCGATCCTAGCACGGCTGCTGGCCTGTCGTGTTTTCGCAGAGAAGTTTCCCCGCCCACGTTTGTCTGCTCATACTGCCATGCCTTTGAGACAGTCTCTCGCTATGCGCTGCGGCAGGAGCCAGGGCCCTGATCTCGTTATGTTACCGTACTACAAATAATTAAGTAGCACCAGCTCAGCCGCTTGGGGCCTGGCAGTATCGGGCCCCTTCTTATTGACCAAGACAGGCCTCCTTCGGGCTTCACCCTGAGAGATGCTGAGCCCTTGTCGTTTTCGCCCCTGTCTCTTGCTTGGTGCCATCCTTTACCCCCATGCAAAGGAGCTGTCAGAACAACAGCCCTTTGCATTCACCTAGCACGGGTGCAAATAACCACACAAGGACCAAGGCAGTGGGGGAGCAAATGTTCTCAGGATCAGGCCTTTATTACGATGCATCATTTCTCTCAGACCAGTACCCAGAAGCCTCAGTCAAGATCAGGATCCCAGGGCACTCCGTCGCTCACGTGTCTCCGCCCGAGGAGAGGCTGCGAGAACAAACACGTGACAGATATTAGTCATGCGCCCTGCCGGAAGGCTCTCAGATCCTGTGGTGGTGAGCATGGTGTAAGAACCTCTAGAGAGTAGCATTTAACAGTGGTTTGTGCTCTACACACTTACAGGTCCATATGTCCCCGCTCCAAGTTGTTTAGTGCATGCCATTAAGGATTCACTTCTTCATAGGAACCTAGGAATGGTGACTCTGATTGGATCTAGCCAGCTGGGCACCCTGCTTCAGTATTTTGGGACTGAATGTGCCCCGAACGGCTTCAGGCTGTCAAGAAGTGGCCACTTGTTCAAACCTGGGCTGCTGGTTTGGATCCATAATTAGTTATTCACCACATTTGCAAGGTGGGTAAACTGAGGCCCAGGGGAACATTGTGTCTTGTCATGCAGGGAGTCAGGAGTCCTGAGCCATGCCTGCCAGAACCACTCCGTCGCTGAGCTGCATGGGAATAGCAGTACATGAACTATGCTAGGGTGACCTGACAGCAAGTGTGAAAACTTGGGATGGGGGTGGAGGGTAATAGGAGCCTGTATAAGAAAAAGACCCAAAACTCGGGACTGTCTCTATAAAATCAAGACATCTGGTGCCCCAAATTTCCTAGTGTCCTATGCATCTGTGTAGTTGGCATATGGGCAAGGACGGCCCTGCCTTCCCAGCCTGGCTAACAGCCATTGATGGTCCTATCCTCCATCAATTTATCTAGTTCTTTTTTGAACCCTCTTACAGTCTTGACCTTCACAACATCCTCTGGCAAGGAGTTCCACAGGTTGACCGTGCATTGTGTGAAGAAACACTTCCTTTTGTTTATTTTAAAACCTGCTTCCTATTAATTTAATTTGGTGAATCCTAGTTCTTGTATTATGAAAAGGAGTAAATAACACTTCCTTATGTACTTCCTTCACACCAGTCATGATTTTATAGATCTCTATCATATCCTCCCCATATCCTACGCTTGCCTGCATTGTCTGCTATGTCAGTTAAAGGATTCGAAGAGTTTTACAGTTTCCTCCTGTGTTTGTTTTCCACTCAGCATCCATCTCCCTCTGCAGTGATTTATCTCAGAGTAGGCGTGTGTCTGGGATGAAAGCTTCTCAGTGCTACGCTCGCAGAGGTGCTGCTCCTCAAGGCCAAACACTTTGCTTTCATCACTCACTGCAGACATGACTGCAGAGGAAAGGTCCTAGCATTTCTCCCTGCCTCTTCCAAAGAACATCAGGAGCTGGTGTCAAAGCTGAGCCTGGAAAACAATGGACGTTCCATTCCTGCTCCTATATAGTCATCTTCAATCATTCCTAATGTGGGTTGTTGCAAGCCCAGTCTGTAGCCAAAAGTTGTTCCGATCTCATGGCTGTTCGCTGGCCTGTGTAAATGACTGTGATGGGGTGCTGACCGCACACCAGCATCGAAAGGGTTAAGGTGGCAGGAGAGGCCAATTAGCTGTAGGCTGCACCTAGGGGCAATTGAGAATGAAGCTCACCTGAGCAGGAACAGGTTGGGGGGGCTTCTATAAAGCCTAGAAGCTGAGACTAGAGGAGGGTGGCAGAGAGGTGAGCCTGCAGGCACACTCCCTGGTAAAAGGGGGAGAGAAGGAAGGTGAAAAAGACAGGGTAGGAAGCAGTCCAGGGAAGGAGCAGCGAAGTCTGAGAGACTGTAGACCGCAACTGCTGGTTCCAGGGTCCCTGGGGTGGAACCGGAGTAGAGGGAGGACCCGGGTTCCCCTACCAGCACTGCAGGAGTGGCGTGGTCAGTGCAGCGAGTATGGAGACAGCTGAGACTTTGGGGCAGGAGACTCTGGTGATACCCTGGAAAAGAAGGACGACGGTGACTAAGCCACGAAGAAGACAAGTGACAAGCAAGAGAGGGGCTGCAGAGCAAGTGACGGAAGCAATGGGGGGAGCGTGGACAGTGGGGAGCTAATTCCTCAGATGAGCCACAAGGGGGCACTGCCGAGTGGTGTGGGTGAGGTAATTCCCCAGATAGCCACAAGGGGGCATCCTGAGTAGCAGACTCTATTGCAATGGGGCTCCGTCAGCTGTAGATGACAAAGTCTCCACATTACCAAAACCGTCCACTAAACATGCCCCCCCCTCCCCGCCTTGTGGGAAGGCCCAAAAGTCAAGGGTGGGGTAGGTCATGGAGAGTGAATTTCCCCCCTTGCTCTGAGGCGTTCAGCCCAAGCCATGGCTGTGGCACATTGGCTGGGCAGTGGAAGATGAAGCTTGCACTCCCTGTGTTGTGGGGGAAACCGAGGACTGCAGTCTTCAAGGCATTGCAATCCAAAGGCGAATGCTGTCACGTAAGTGCAAAGCATCCTGGGGAGGATTTTCAAAGAGAATTGAACTCCCACTGATTTCAGTGGCAAATTGCCCCGTAAGTCCTTCAGGTGCCTTTAAAAATCTCAGCCTATAAACATTAACTTTCTCCCAAGCAACTGCTGCTAAAAGGTCACTGACTATAAACTCTTCCCCTTTAATAAAGTTCTTCTTCATAAAGGGCCTGAAGGTCAAATCTCCAGTTACGTGTGTGCCATTAGGGCAATCAGAGCAGGCAATTTAGGATGATAATGCTCTGAAACAGGCCAGCAAACCATGGTCAATTCAAAAGCTTTCCGGCAGCTCTCTCTTCATTTCCAAGATTTCTATCTTAACAGTCCTGTGAAAGAACAGATTAGAGTGGATAAATTGGGTGGGAACTTCTTCTAATGGTTCAGCAGGGCTAAAAAATGCTTCCCAGTGTTATCCGATGTGCTAACACCCACACAGATGCTTTTGCTTTCTTCCCAGCTGCAGACATAGCACATCAGACTGTGAACGTGTTAAGAGATCACAAGAGAAGCAGGATTAGAAACTTCAAAATGGAAGTGGTTTCACTGATTTAGAAGCAGGTGGCTCTTCCTTGTGGGTTAGTGCAGATCCCTTGGGAGGTTATGGTTCTGTCAATGGTGCTGGAAAGAAGACTGCAGAACCAAAGCCCTAATTTTTGTAAAGAGACTGCTTGGTGCCACAAATATAAGTCTGCTCATTTGATCGCAGGCTGGGAACTTGCTGCTTTATTTAACTGGATCACAACAGAGTGGGGGAGGTGACGTGGGGTCTCCCAGTAGCTGAACAGAAAGTAAGAGAGAGGAGGAACGAATATCACCACTTTATCACAGCCCTTACTTGTGTTCATTAATGATCTCATCTCACTTTTTGTAAGAGCAGATGTAGAACACAGCTGGAAATTTTTGAGTTTCCTTGGCTCTTGCAAAACCCAAGTGCTGGGTTGTGGAGGGGTGTTTCTAAAAATGTTATTCCTTTGGTGATCCTAGAAGCAGGACATGAACAAATTACAAATAATGGGGTTTTTAGAAGTTGCTTATCTAACGCAGATGCCTCAAGAATTATAAGTACATGGGCTCGTCAATAAGGAACAGAAGCGTAGAATGTTATAGTTACGGACGTGTTTAAGTCCAGGGTTGGTTAGCAACCTTTGGTTAGGACCATTCCCTTTTGGGGAATGTAAATTTTTGTTATGCTGGGCTTGAGAACTACAAGGCAGAGTACCAATATATACCTAAGGTAAGGTCTGGTAAAAGTTGTTGTGTGGGGACTGGGTAGAACTTGGCTGAAGCTAGCGTTCCTAACAGATGCCCTTCAGTCAGGAGAAATGTCAGAAGCAGTTAAGCTCCTTTTGGCATAAGATACTGGAAAGAATAGGTGCCACCACCCAAAACACAGACCACATGCAAAGCCAGCCAGAAACTGAGCTACATGGGTCGGGAGGTTTTGCTCTGGGTTGATTGCAAAGGGATGGGGGGGAATTGTTTTGTTGGTTGGGGTTTTTTTTGGGGGGGGGGCTGTGTGTGTGTGAAACACCACAGAAGCAGACAGCAGCAGAAAATGAAGGGAAGCCAGAGAAGCCCCTGATCCTGAGAGAAAGAGAGCTTTTGGGGCAAAGTGCTGGCTGGAAAATGAGGCTTGGAACATTGAACAAGGAGACACTCTCTCCTGTTGTTTGAGTTCTCATGTGTTCAGGGAAAGGATTTTCTGTGCATTGTTTGTAACTAAACAGGATTGCATCCACAGGAGGGACTTTCCTCTTTCCAAGTGGGTGCTCCCACTCTATTCCAGCCCAAGGACCTCCCACAAGGCTCCATCCTCACCCCACTTCTTCCCGCTCCCACTCCCCTTGCTCCTCCCACCCGTTGCCAAACAGCTGATCAGAGGGGCCCACTGAGCAGCTGATCTGAGGCTGGGTGCTGAGCACCTACTATATTTTCTGTGGGTGCTCCAGCCCCAGAGCACCCATGGAGCCAGCACTATGCTACATCAATGAAATACCTGACTAGTAACGTCAGTTTCTCTTCCTAGGGGAAACAACCCATAACACCCTAACTATTGGCTGACTACTTGAATCAGAAGTGAACTAAGAATCAGAATACTTGGTCCATTGGCTTGGCCCATTATAACTCAGCACAGAGTTAGGATGTGAATCCAAGTCTTCCCCAGATCAGAAGAGTGTTTGGAGCTGGGGATTTGGGCCAAGCCCGCTTTTGAATATACGTAAGGCTCGGTGATGATTATTAAGCTGCATGAGATAATCTAACCAAAAACTGTCTGGCAGCCTCCCTAAAGATCCTCTTTATGTTCCTTACAACAGGCAATAATCTCTCTTTGACTGAGGGACAGCAGGGACCCAAAGCAGCCTCGTACAACACAGCTAGAGAACACCAGAAACTGCAGCCCCATGCCTCCAAAGGGTCAGGTCCCCAGCAAGGCAGAGACAGGAAGAAAAGCAGGCGTAACAAATGCAAATACCAGAGAAGGGAGCCACTAGCTCGTGATTCTAGGACAGGTGAAATAAATGGAGCCTATGCACTGATGGAATGATTCCCTGCATGGGGCACTGGCTGGGTTTGAACTTGGGATCTTCAGCACCAAAACATGGGCCTGGACTATAGGAGCTGACGAAGTAACTCTGCTAGCTACTTGTAGTAGTAGTCTTAGCCTTTTGCATGGCCTGGTCACCCCACCCAATGGCAGTGTGTTACATAAACACATGCACACACACGTGTGTTGGTATTGACACATATGTACGTACATGCATTCAGGCATACGTGGCTGTGTGTTGACATGCATTCCTGACTCTGGTCCTGCATGTTCATGTATGTGAGAGTATGTCCCTACACGGATGTGTTCATATAAAGGGGACAGATAAAGTCTGACCCCTTGCCTAGGGAAGCAAGAACACAGTGCTCCTTTCAACAACCATTTTCTTCTGCTCCTTCCAAGTAAAGCTTCCACTGGCGAAACCTGCGTAAATGGTGTGTAATGCTTTTATGAATCAAGCCCTTAATCGGGAATTAGGATTTCTGGGCACATCCTTCAGACCTAACAGCCCTTTAATAAATTCATGACATTAAGAGTTAATTTACAACACGCGGTTTAGGCTGAGTTCTCGTCTCTTTGCTGGGCTCTAAGCCCAAAGCGAGCGAAGCACATTAACAACTCAAATGTATTCTGCATTCGGGGGAGAAAAAAAACCCACCCCCTGATACTTAGCCCTGCAAGGGAGACTCTGGGTAGCAGAACAACATCACAGTGGTGTGATGGGACCACCAACGACTTCATGAATTTTAGATGCCTGGAAGAAATTATCTATTTTGCTGGACCCTTGCTGGGCTCAATCAGTCTCTCCATGGTTGGTGACAATTAACAGCCAGTGTGATGCAAGGGGGATATTTTAAACACTGTTTGACACCAAACCTTCCTCACCTGTTCTGATCTCCCCACACACACCATGCACTTCCATACTGCTTGGGATTCCTTGCTTTCCTTGAAGCAGAAAGCGAGCCACAAATCTTTCCCATACTCCTAGCACCAAGGCAATGGATTTTTATATCCACCCAAACCTCAGCCCCTGGTAATGAGCTAGAAGAACAGCCTCGAGAAACAGTTGTATGCTAGCAATGAGCTAATAGCAGCTGTCAGTGTGGACTCCCCAGGTCCGAGGGCACTTTGCTCCAAGCAGGGATTGCATTGGAAAGGCCCTTTCTGCTCTCTGTTCTGTTCGGGGGTTAGCGATTTCAGACCCTTGCCATGGACAGATGGAGCACCGTTCCGGAACATGGCAGGGCGTCGTTCCTGCCGCTTCACGAGAACCAGGGCAGCAAACAATGCTTCGCTTTTCCGAAGCTCCTTTCGCCTGAGGATCTTGCAGAGCTTTGCGAACATTATTGGCTTTGTGGTGAAGGGTGCTGTAGAAAAACACAAGTCTCACAATCTCCCCTCTTCTCATGGCTGGGAATTCTTACCCCCATATTAACAGATGGGGAAACTGAGGCAGGGAGGCCCAGATCCTCAAAGGAACCTAACTCCCACCAAATTCGAGGTAGAAGCCTAAATGCCTTTGTGGGTTGGGCCAGAGACATTAAGTGACTTACCAAAGATCACAAAGCAGAGTTTTGTCTGCCGTTTCTATGCTCAAATCACTGTACAAACTCCCTCTGCTCTGCACTATGTCAGAGTTTGGCTGGAACAGAACCTGTCTCTCTCTCTCTCTCACACACACACACACACACACACACACACCCCGCCCCCCCCAGGGAGGCCTGGTCTCAGTCAGGATCACAGACATTAGAAATGGAAAAGATCATTAGCTCAGGTCTCTTCACCGACGACGACAGAATCTAGTGTTTTGACAGCTGGGGGATGGAGACTACCTTTGACACTAGCCAAAAGGGCCCCAGGAGGGACTGTGGTCCAGAGGCTAGAGCAATGGACTGGGACCTAGGAAATGTGGGGTTCTCATTCTGGATGTGTTGCCGGCTGACTCATTTCCCTGTGTACCTTGGCTATTTAGATTGTAAGATCCTTTGCATAGGACAATCTCTCATGATGTGCCTGTGCAGCGCCTAGCACAATGCAGCCCTGAGCTTGGTGCAAGCTTTCGAGCGTGCCCAAAACACAGATCATTCCAAAGCCCTTGTTTCACGCCTTCAACCAAGCTTGCTTCTGTCGAGTTTCCTTAACCGGGACGCTGCTGGCATCTTGCTTCTCTGCTTTGCTGAGAGTTTGAGATGCTCCGCCAAACGTCAGGCAGAGTTAGCTGCTTGACGCTGGCCCTCGGTAGGGTGTCCCTTGCAGCCCCCCTACCTCAGAATTGTTTTAACTAAAGTGCAGATTCCTGGGCAACAAAGCCCAGCCTGTGGGCTAATTCGTAACCACCCGGCCTGTGGATATGGGGGCCGCTCACTTACGCTAGCATAAATAAAAGCAGCTCTGTTGCATTCAGTAGTTATGTCGGTGTAAAAGAGAAGAGACTTAGGGTACGGCTACTCTACCCGCCGGATCGGCGGGTAGCGCTCGATGTATCAGGGATTGATTTATCACGTCTCGTCTAGACGCGTCTCATCTAAATCGATCCCCGAATCGACGGCTGTATTCTGCCTTGGCAAGAGGAGGAAGCGGAGTCTAGGGGCGACTGCCTGGCACCTTCCGTGGATGTGACGTTTCCTTTCGGTCAGCACGTGCCATCGCTTGAACTCCCTCTCCGCTGCAGCTGGCTCATGCTTCCAAACAAGACCGGCCGCTGTCTAAGGCAGTGGGCTTATCTACAAATTGAAAATACACCGTCCTTGGGCTATAGGATTGAATGGAGACCAGTTTGCTTGCTGTAGAATTTGCTGACCGATCTACACTAGCTACTATGCATATATGTTATACCAATAATATGTGTTATCTGCACAATAGACATTAAGCATTAAGTACAAATATTAAGCATAAATATGGCCATTATATAGCCCAAATGGGCCTGTATATTTATTATAATCCTGTTCACTTATACTCACATTAGCTGTAATAAGCTTTGGCTTAAGTAGATGAGAAAACTGTCAGTATCAGGACACACAATTATTGCCTCATAGCAACAGAGAGGGAGTTACCCAAACAAGCCTATGTGCCCTGGTACAGGCCTCGGAGGTGTCACATCCCCCTGGAACGCCTGGGGTCCGCAAAGAGAGAAGGGGTACACCATGGTACCAGAAAAACAAGGTACAAAAGCTGATTGGTTGAAATCTAGTTTCAAATGAGGTACAGGGTACCTTTTCCTGCAAACACAAATGGTATAAAATATTGGAGTGTGACTTTGGGGAGCACACCTTCTGTGTAAGGGGACCATACCATGGCTGCATGGGACAGTGTCATAAGTATAAAGTAGCCTAGAATTACTGTTTACCTGTAAGGGGTTAAGCTAAAGGTAATCTGAGAGGTGGACAACTGACCAATGAGAAATTCCTCAGGAGACAAAGGATTTTGAGTTTTATTTTCTCTCTGGGTCTCTTCTCTGTTCAACTCGGCTATGGGATGAACCACACCTATTTCTTTTACTATAACTATCAGCTTTCTATCAAGTAAGGTAGTGAGTGAGTTTACCTTCTTTTTATCACTTGGAAAACTCTTCAGTTGGTAGAAATTTATCTCTGTGTTTCTCTAATACTGTAAAGCTTCAGCAGGAGAAGAAATTCGGGGAGGGGGTTGTCTTTAACTCTTTACTGATTATTGTAGATGCTGTTCTGTTGATGGTTATAAGGGATTTATTCCTTTCTTTTTCTTTCTTTTATTAAAATCTTTCTTTTAAGAATCTGACTGCTTGTTTTCCATGGTGTAAGATCCTGGTTTTGGATTGGGCATGTCTCGCAGGATCAGGCGAGGCTTTTCTCTCAAGCTTCCCGGGGAGGGAATAAGTTTGGGGGTTTTGTGGAAAGAGAAAGAGGGGATTCAAGTGGCCCATGTCCAATAGTTTTTTGAGACATTCTCACTTGATGGTGGCAGCATACCAGGTCCAGACACAGGAGAAGTTTGTGTTCTGGGGAAAAACATTTTAACCCAAGCTGGTAAAATAAGCTTGGGGAGTTATTTCTTTTTTCATGCAGGTGCCCACATCTGTACCCTAGAGTTCAGAGGGGGGAAGTAATCCTGACAGACAGCATCTCAGAGACTGGTATTGTGAAGAGCATCCTTCATATATTCATAAGGGACCATTATAACTATTTAGTCTGACCTCCTGCACAATACAGGCCACCATCTCACCCACAGATTTCTGTCCCAAATCCCTCAATGGCCCCCTCAAGTATTGAACTTACAAGCCCAGGTTTAGCAGGTGTATGCACAAACCACCAAGCTATCTCCATAGCAATTCCTCCTCTATCTGAATAAACCTGACTGAGATTGGTTACTCAGTCTCTTAAGTAGAGTTCATAAGGAAGTGAAGGGTGGTGAAGCAACTAACTAGACAATTTATGAACACGTTCTAGAGGATGGCTTTAAAGAAAGTGCTGTAGAAGCCCGGCATTCTCTCCTAAATCTATGGGGTTAAAGAGAAATTTCCATTGAACCCTGTTTGTTTCAGCCCTATTCAGTCTATAGGAAATTTACAAACAGGAAGCCACCAGTCTAGTGTTATTTGCCTCCCTCTTGCGCAGGGCCCCTGGGGATTGGGTCCTGTACAAACACAGAGAAAACTCCTTCCCCAAAGAGCTGATAATCTAAGCGGCATCACAGGGAAGGGCAGGTCACCTCACAAAGGAGGGGCGGACCAGGGAATTGAACCAGGTCTCCTAAGCCCCAGCTCAGTGCTCTATCTACTAGACTCCACTGCTTCTCTAAATAAAAGGGGTTTCACCTTTTTTCTGAGCTCCTCAGCCTATCCCCCCAGTATCAGGTGAGCTACACGGTTACAGCCTGATCCTGCAGGTCACTGGGAGCTTTCCCAGTGACTCCAGTACATGTGGGATCAGCTTCCACTCTCCAGTTCACATCTGGCCATCAGTAGAAACACTTGCATCTGACTTGACTGATATCTCAGCTTTCTCACCTGCCAAAACCATTCTCTCCCCCACCCCTGAGCCGTATTCCAAGCCCAGCTACCTCAGCAGGAGTTTTTCCATTGACTGGCTTTAGAGCCTACCCCTCTTCACCTCCCTCAACTGAAGCCACAGCAGTTTCTGTCCAATAAGACACTGAGCTGACCTCATGGTGAGCAAGAAAGTGAAGGACAAGCGTGTACTTGTGTGCCCCCTCTGTCTGATTTCCCACTGGGCTGTGTTCTGTGCCTGGTGGCCTATTTACCTCTGCTTTAGGAATGATGCTGATAGCTAATTCATTCATCCCATGTCTAAATGCTATTACGCTGGGGCTCGCCATGCCACTGAGTTCCTGTGGGAAATTGACCAGACTCCTCAGAGGGCAGCGTATCATCAGGCTGGCCTGAGGTAAGCTCCTTCCCCCTCTCTCTCTGGGCAGGAGGAGGAAACATCCCTGGCTTTAATTGCTCTGGCTGGCTGGTGATGAGAAACAGCCCCCGCTCGTTATAGAGGGCATGAGCTCTGAACGAGAATGAGCCCTGAGTGCAGGCACCTGGGAGAGGAGGCGGCAGAGTCTTATAAATACTGCTCCTGGGGGTGCTTTAGGGATAAAGGTAGAGAAGGGATAGAAGTGGGAGCAGAGAGGAAGCTAGCAAGGGGATTTCTTAGGGCAGGGGAGGTGGTAGCTAGGAGATTTTTCTAGCATCATGGATGAGAGAAATAGGAATTTCTAGGTCCTACATAGTCCTAGCCAGAGTTGTTCCCTACAGGGTATTCTTCCTTGTTTTCTCCCGGTCTAGTTTCTTGTCACTTCCCTTCAGAGGCCCTTATACAGCCCAATATATCTCCCTGAAGGGAGCATTTCTTGATATTAAGTTTTCATTTTTCCTTTGCTCAATTTCATCCTGTTTATCTTAGACCCACAGCTCACTCTGAACAATTACCTATCACCATCATTCCTAAAGCAGAGGTAAATAGGCCACCAGGCACAGAACACAGCCCAGTGGGAAATCAGACAGAGCGGAGCACACGAGTACACGCTTGTCCCCCACTTTCTTGCTCACCATGAGGCCAGCTCAGTGTCTCCATGCTGTTTAAAGTTCTAGCAGGAAGGGCTCACAGTCTGACACATTCTGCCCTAGACTTCTCTGCTGAGCTCTGAGCTGCATATTTAACTCTATGGTTAGCACTGTGGACTTTTTTGCATTCTCTGGGCATGTTGCCTATGACACATAACAAAGAAAACTCTTGCTTCCCTCCAACTGCTGATCAATTTACCACCCCGAACAAATATCTAGGTCTGGGGAGACCTTTCCTGAATTTTTCACTTCAGAATAAAATATTTTGTTCTCTCATGCAACAGGCCAAAAAATCCTGATCTAATGTATTGCAAATCTCTTTGTCAGCTGTTGGAATTTCAGAGTAAAGGGATAAGTCTTAAATCATGTAAACACATAATAAAGTTCATTAACTTATTTCATTCTCCTTCCACTCCCATTGCAAAAGTTTAGCAGCTTTAAATGATAAAGTTAAACTGCAGATAGGCACAATTAATTTGAGGTCTTTGTCTGAAAAGCACTATATAAATGCTAAGCTAGATATATGTTCGTATAACATATCCTTTTAGAGGACTGTTACTTATTATTTGTATTGCCATAGTGCCGAGCGGTCCTAGATCCTATTGTGCTAGGCGTTATACAAACACAGAATCCAATGAAAATTCCATCCTGTTACATGGCTCAAACAAATATTTTTGCCAATCTTAGCCCCGAAATTAAGTCTCGTCCTCCAAAGAACAAAGCTGAAATCTTGAACAATTGTAATCTAAAGGTGGCAAACACCCTGCATGGATGACATGGAAAGTCACAGGTGCTGTGTGAAAGAGCTTACAGAGGAAATGTAGAATGCAATGCTGGGAGGTGAAGTGTGGGGAACCAACAGAGTGGAGGGGAGGTTGCAAAGAAGCGTATCAGCAATACAGCAATAGGGTGGCTAGTATTGTGCTAGGTCTGTGCATACACAAAACAAGAGACAGTACCGGATCCCCAGAGCCTACAATCTAAATAGACGAGAGAAGACAGAGTGGGGAAAAGACTGGAATTGTCCCCGTTTTACAAAGGGGGAGCTGACACACAGATAGGCTTCACGGGCAGTCAGTGTCGGAGCTATTCCGTTCCCTCCTTTGGAGATCCTCACATCGCCCTCACCAGTATTGTGCTAGGTCTGTGCATACACATTCCTCTGAGCACCCCCTGTTTGTTCTCGCGTCCTCTCCCCAGGGGCAGGTGTGCATATGCAGGGGATGTTTGAAGGCTATATACCTATGCTAGATCTTTGGTAGAGATGGCAGATCAAAAGAATGCATCTTGTACCTCGAGTGAAAGGTGAGCAGATTCACAATGGTACTTAGTTCCTGGGGAGTTCGTTCCACTGTCTTGGGCTGGCCTCCAAGAAAGCTGTCGCCTACACACATCTGGGAATTGAAGCAGGTGTTTCTGATCCCCTCAGTCCCGTGCCTGAATCACGCATGCTCACTCTTCTGTGCAGGCATCTGTACATGGTGGTGCAGTGTAAGATGTGTGGGTATTTATATATCAGTACAGAGACATAGCCCCAAGATGGGAGATTATAAATATTACTGACTCCCTAGAACTGCGGATGGAATCGGGCCTGGGGGAAGATATTCTGCATGGGCATAATTATAAATGACATCAGAACCTGGCCTGATATGGATCCAGGCTGATCTCTCTTTTCCAGCTCAGGCCACGCCCTCAAATAATTATTAATTTTTAGCCCCACCCAGAAAGTGAAAGACCGAAAAAAGCAGCAGCAGCATGGACCGTTCAAACTCTGGCAGGGAAGGAAAGTCATTATTCTTCCATTGAAGCCTGTTGAATCTTTCTCTTGGGTGGCTGGAGTTTTAGCTTCCCCTGTGTGTTTAAACACCCTCAGAAGCCATTTATTGTCTACCTATGTCTTCGCCAGCAACAGCATCCCATAATCCCAGCTTTATTGAATGATAGTCAGCAACTAAGATATAATCAGCAAAAAAGCCCCTCCCTTTGATCCAACCAATGGCGTAGCTCGGAGTGGAAATTTGAGTGGGCCCCGACTTTTGGGTGGCCGGGCAATGACAGACAGTGCTCACTCAGTTTCTCACCCCGACGCCACGCCCGCTCCCTAGTCCTGGGGCCCCCAGACTCGGGGCTTCACCTGCCGATCTGGTCTTGTGCATGGAGCAGCTCAGAAAATGGCCAGGCAGAGCTGCTGGAGTGTAGCTTTCTGAAGGGCAGCCAGAGCTCCAACCTGCATTTCAGGTGCCTGAGTGATGCTCCAAGCCTCTGTGTCAGCACCGCACCCCTACTCGGAATTGTGTGGGTCGCGGTCCACCCAGGCCCACCCATTCCTATGCCCCTGGAGCCAACTCGATGCTCCAAGGTACAGTGCAATTAAATTCACTGATCAGTTATAGGAACCCAGTCAACAAAGGAGTTCCAGAGATCATCAGTTAAGCCAGTCAGCTCACCAGAACCAATTATATACATTGTTTTCTTCTTATATCCAAAGTCAGACGTTCTGTAGAGAGTGGCTGATGATCAGCGAAAGAAACATGAAGGACAAGATGTAAAACCTGCACTAGACTAGGCTGTGAAGGCTAGGACCAGAACAGGGTTTAAAAGAGAACTGGATAAATTCATGGAGGTTAAGTCCATTAATGGCTATTAGCCAGGCTGGGTAAGGAATGGTGTCCCTAGCCTCTGTTTGTCAGAGGGGGGTGATGGATGGCAGGAGAGAGACCACGTGATCATTACCTATTAGGTTCACTCACTCCAGGGCACCTGGCACTGGCCACTGTCAGTAGACAGGATACTGGGCTAGCTGGACCTTTGGTCTGACCCAGTACGGCCTTTCTTATGTTCTTACTATTATCTCATTGTTTCCTTGCATTCAGTCTCAGCTGTTTCTTGTATCCACCTCTGATTTATAGACTTACAAATTGGGGCAAAGACTATCTCTTTATTATATGCTTGTACAGCATCTAGCACAGTGGGGCACTGGCCTCTGACCGATACTGTAATACAGATAATCATAAGAGGTATTATTACATAATACAAAGGGTTGGTCAGAGAGCCATAGTCAGTTATGCAGCATTTAATCCTCTTGAAGAAGAGTCCATCCCTATGCTTCTTTCTTAAAATCAGCTAAAGATAGTTCAGTTCTTTTCCTGCCAAGAAAGCCTCAGTTGACAGATGCTATACTATTATTATTATTATTTATTAAATGTTTTGTTTTCAAGAGCAGGACAAAGATGGAGGTAAGAGAACTCCACTTTGTGTGTGTGTTTGTTTGCATGCTGCCTAGATATAGGTCACGTAAGCAAAGCTCAGCTCAGAAAGTACGCTTCCTCCCAGCTGACTCGATGCACAGACATAGAGCTTGCTTGCAAAGATCAAACCTGCCTCCAGGTCCTAGACACACAGATGCCGCTGGGATGGGTTCAATATAAATATCTAAACAGATCAGTCTGGATATGGATCCATGTCTCAGAGTCACCAACGTTTGGATGGTGTTTGGATTCAGTGTCCTGGTTTTGACTCACTTCACAACATATGCATGGGAGCTATAGACTTAGAAAACCACATTCCAAACTATTGGATTACACGGCTCAGCTGACCTACCTCAGTGTCACTCCGTAGTAGGTTGAAGTCAATGGAGCTTTTCTGCAGATCGGGTTGAAAACTGGTTAAACATGCAACATGCTATCAGCAAATGTCAGTGTGGTCCTGAAATGGCAATAAAGAACCCGTATCGCTTCTACAAACAGACAAGATCACCTGAAAGCTATCAAGCTTTCCTTCTATTTGAGCAGAGAGATCTGTATTCTGTATATATGTTCTCATAGGGCATCTGGGAGTGTTTGTTAAATGAAGCGCTAACCAGGCATTTACCATCCTGTGATAATTTTGCGGCATCATAAAGGAAAAAATTATTTATCCTTTGAGTAGATGGGGGTGGGAGGGACAGGAAACACAGATACATTTTTGTTCTATCTTCTTCCCTGTTGTTAATGGTTCTCCTAGCAGCTGTTTCTTGGGAACGGTCCTTTACCTCCACAGCCGACTGAAATGATTTTCCAATTAGCCAAACTTTTAGGTTGGCTCCCTTGAGTTCTACACAGAGCTCGTTGCAGGAGATGTTAATTTGCAACGCGCTTGTCATTTCCAGCCTTCTAATTCATCGCGTTAACCATCCCTCCCTGCTACAAGCTCAAAAACAACCCTCTGCAGCAGCCCGTGCCCAAACAGCTAGATGCCAAAGGGCATATTTACCTTGTGCCCACTGAAATGCCAGAGGGCTCATGACCATAATTGCAGCAGCCATGAGCTGCCAAGAACAAGGGGGGCTGATTCCATAATACGCGGTTTGTGTACCCCTGTGAAGTGCTACCAGATCTGAACCAGGGCGTTTCACCCCTGCATTGCACTGGTGTAAATGAACATGCACGGTTCACACTAAGGGTGATGTGGGTCCGGGATCCTTTGCTGACTTAGATCAGGACCTAAAATCCACATGAGGCCTGTGGGAATTCCTGAGGGCTCAGTGGTCTGTGCAGATCGATTCGCAGGTTCACGGGGCAAGGGTTTCCGCTTTAATGGAAGAGACAACATTTGACGACTTGGGTCTCACTTCCCCCATTAGATCAGTGCTTCATTTATAAAGGGGTGGTGGGGGAGTCAGGGAGAACTAACATCCCTGGCTGTAAACATTCAGCATCTTCTCTTCCTGGGAGCGTAGTTTGTCCCACTCTGGGATGACCTAGATCCATGTTTTAACGTTCTGTTCTGCAGCCTGGAGGCCTTTGTGTGGCATCTGTCGTGTACCCAGCTATCCACCCCATGACTGCTTTCTCCAGGCCAAAGCTAATGGAGACACTATCAGCCCCTGAAAGAACTCCAGGGTCTGTCTGTGTCCTGCAGCCTCCATAACGACCGGATTCTTCCTACCAGATCGGCTGTCGCTCAGCCCGAAGTTACCAGCTGGAGGCGAGGATCAGTGGGTGAAATTTTGTCAGGTCAGGCCAAATTATCGGAACAGTCCCTTCCGGCCTGAACATCTATGAAAATCCCCCGTGGTTCCAGTGCTGGGCTCCTGCTGAGCAAGGACTGACGATGCTGCCAAACTCTCTGCTCTTTTTGGTTCACTAGGGACTAGTCTGAGACCACTTGCCTTGCCTGGCCTCCTGTCACGTTTCAACTCACATCTTCCACAAAACCCACTGGGGACGTCTCTGTCCCTAATTGGGTTTACATGGGAGGCACTCTGATGCTCCAGTGTTGGGTGGCTGTATAAAACCCAACAGTGGGGAGTAGCTAGGTCTCCATAGCCAAAAGCAATGCTCTAACCCACCCAGGCTTCCCTGTTGCAAAATAAATAATCTGGCAGCTGCAGCTGTCTACATAGGCAGTGGGTGAACTCCCCCTTTGGGGGAGATTGCCCCCCGCCCCCCCATCCACCCCTTCCACTTGAGGCCCAACCTGTACGTGGGCCAGAAGTGCCCCAGCTGACCTGCCCTGAGTCCCAGGCCACTGACTGGCTTGAACACCGGCCCGACTCCTGGCCCCGGACCACCGGCCGGCCAAGTCCTGAGCTCCAGGCTGCTGTCCGGAGCTGAGCGCCCACCAGCTTTGGGGGAGTGAGCGGGGTCCTAGAGGCAGAGTGTGGGTGGGACTGTGGTCTGGCTTAGCCTCCGCTGGCCTGTTATCCCCTTTGCCCATGGCTGTCTAGCTGCGCACTATCTAGCTGATGCATGTGCATTTGTGTCTCTGCTTGAGATGTACCAAGGGAGCGTCCCTTCCAGGCAGCCAGCTGGTACCAATATGTTGCAGCCTTGGATGGTGGCGGTTGGCCGCCTGCTTTGAGCTAGGATTTGAACAAGGCTTAAACGAGCTCCTGATTGTCAGCAGCTTGGTTCTACCGCAGGCGGCTGTTTGACTGGGGAATCTCCCAGTTTACGGCTGTCTCATTAATATGGACAGGGACCACCCCCGGGAGAATCGCTAGATTTCAGCCCTTCGGAAGCCAGTGGTGGGATTCTCAACAGGGCAGAATCTCGCTTAATCTGGCTTCCTCCCACGGTTGGTATTTGTTTGGCAGTGAGTAGGTGGGAACCTCTTTGGCGCTATTCCGCTCACATCACCTCTGTGAGGAAATCGGCAGCTGATGCTGGGAGCCAGCGAGCCTTTCCCGGTTGAGCGGGGCTGGGTAGCACCAGGATGCGCAGGTGATGTTCCTCCGTCCAAGTCCATGACTCACAGCATTAAGCTGAGCGGATTTTAGCAACGGCATGTCAAAACCCCGGCTCCCTACGGGAGTCTGCAGATGGAATACACCTACATCTCTGTTCTTGGGGGGAAGCTCCCTTCTGAACTTCCAGCCAGCCAGGAGAGTACAGGCTCACTCCTGGCCTGAGGAGTTTACAACTGGGTACCTCTTCACAATCAGTCTATCGTCTAGTATAGACGCGATAAATCGATCCCTGATCGCTCTGCCTTTAACTCGCGTAATCCACCAAGACGAGAGGCAGAAGCAGAATCGACGGGGGAGCAGCGGCAGTCAACCCCGCTGCGTAGGCAAGTCGCCCTAAGATATGTCAACTTCAGCTTTGCTATTCTCGTAGCTGAAGTTGCGTATCTTAGGTTGACCCTCCCCGCCCCCGTAGCCAAGGCTAAGGGCTCAGTTGTGTCATTAAGAAACAATCCCCACAAGCAATGAGACAGTGATCCCCCGCCCCACAATACACACACTGGGAGCTCTGGATAGACCCACACATAATCAAATGTGTGTCCAGTGCTTATTTAGAACAGCAGTAATTATCATAGTGTATCTGGATCAAGCCACAGCCTATCCTGGCTACTTGGTGATAACCGAAGCAACGTAAGAGGTGCAGGGAATATCACAGAGGCAGGTCGAGGAGGTGAAGGACGCAGTATGTTGCAGCTCTGACTGGAACAGCTTTATTGGTGTCTGATAAAGGCACCCAATTTAGGCTCAAGACAGGCTGATCCACAGCCCACTGAAGTCAACGGGTGTCTTTCCAGATGGTTCAGTGGGCTCAAGGAATCATTTGGAGCACTGGATTTTGCTAACAGAAGCATATTCCGCATTGTTGCAGGTGTCTGCAGCTAATGAGTGGATGTGGCCTCCGTTTGTAAATAAAGACTTGCAAAGATTGTATAACATTTATAGGTGGTAGCAGGCAGCATCTGCAGGCCACCCAGGCCAGAGTCCCCACGTGCTGGGCACTGTCCAAATATACACTAGATGACAGTGCCTGTTCAGTTAACCTGCATGGAACCCAGAGGGAGGGGAACAGGTTGCAGGAGAGAACAGTTTGGAGGATGCACCAGGAAGTCAGTGTGTGTCACATGGCTGGAATGCTACCTGCATCTGCAGCATGTCTGTAAATAGGTGTCAATAAAGAGCCAGTTCAGTTTTACAAGCATGGAGTCTTCTCAGATTATTACCAGGCTTGTGGGTATCTGCAACACGTGTCCCTGCTGCATTCCAGCATTGAGCATGTGCTTCTTGAGCTTAGTGAGATGTTTTCCACCCTCTGTTTGGGTTTTTTGGGTGCACTCCTGGCAATGTGTGTCCATGATGTATCTCAAACCCACTAGAATCTATGTATTGAAATTTACCCCTGGTCAGTTACCATGTGTAATTGTTGTGATATATCACTCAGTTTGGTATTGAACAAAACCCTGGAGCTGTCTGAGATCTACCTTTTCTTAAGCTTTGTTCAGATGGAAAATTAAATGGCTTTTGAAATAATAAATGTCCACCCTGGAGAGAAATACTTGACTTCTTCGTCGGGGTAGCGATGATGAACTCCTGTCGAGCAAGGAGTAATGAAAGTAATTGCAAAGTTTGTATGACTTTTTGGGCCAATTTCTCTTGCCTTATGTAGCGTCACAAACACACTTGGTTCTGGCAAAACCATCCTTGTTCTTAGACAGGGTGACAAGCCTTGCTTTAGAAACACCACACAATTGAAACTGGCGGCCCGGTTCTCCAAAGCTTTGCACCTTGTTCAATCACTGCTAGGCTAGGTTAGTGCAAAGTGGGTGATCCGCTCAGTCTGCCCAGATATAAATGACCACACCAAGTGCAAGGCAGGAGAGAATTAGGCCCCAGGTCTTCGGTTAGCCTTGGCCAACCAGTTAAGGAACATCTGGCTCTGTGAAATATGGACCTTAGCACCTGCCCTAGCCATATCCTGCTCGACTTATTCAGGTCAAACTCATTGAGTTTATCACTGAGTAAATGGAAGGCGAAGGGCAACCAGGATTTGGCTCTTTTTCTGTTCCATGCATGTCTTCTTGCAGACAAACAGCAGTTTAACTGCTCTCAGGCCTGCAAAGGGAGAGGTGGAGTCTATTCCCCCTTACGATTCACCCTTCTTTCCCGCTAGATTATGGGTGAAGAGTCTTTCATGCTGGTGATGATGTGAGATGCTGAAACAGCCCAGCGGGGTTTTCAGAGCCAAGCTAGAACCAGGCAGTCAGAGTCAGAGCTGACTGTGAAACTCATTCTCACAGGGTGGCCAGAGGTCATAGGTTAGACTAGAAGATTACAGGGTGCCCTTCTGGCCTTGGAGTCTGTGAAAACCAGAGGAAGATAAAAGGCAGAAGACAATCAAAAGGAAAAATCAGACATTTCAACATCTCTCTTGCACCTGGTCCCCTGGTGGAAGTTCACAGGCGGCAATCAGGGGTTTCTTTCTTCTTTTTTTTAACATAATAAATGCAAATAAAGTGAAGGTTTGACATGTGTTTCTTTAAAAAAGCTCTCAAATAATTACAGCATTCAGAGTGAACAGGCTCTTCACACTTGATTAGCTAATATGTATTACGACTCCATTAACACACGATGGCACTTCTGCCATTTTCCATATTTTGAAACATTCGAAAGAAGGATGGTCGAGTCATCGGCGCTAATTGCCAGAAAAACAGAAACAAACCTCCTAAAAGGAAATCATTTTATAGCCGTAATTTGATTAATTAGGAAAGCTCATTGTTTCCATTTTAGGCAGGCAGTAAAACCCAAGTAAAGTTAATATTTATTAATCTTAATGCACAAGCCAGATAATTACATCTCCTGGTGCAGCTGCAATGCCGAGTCCCTCTTGCTGGATGTTTGCGCACCCTTCGGGTAAACAGGAAAGAGAGGAGAGTTCACTGCTAATTAGAAAGACACCGGTCCCTTCCCAATGGGCGGCTGATTTTAATCTCATACGCAGAACTATATGCAGATGATTTGGGGCAGGAGATCACGGGGGTTCACAGCTAATTATCGTTTTACAATGAGCAGGAAATAGGAGTGGGTGAGCAGATAGGGAAGATATGAGGACACACACACATGTGTATGCTACTTTGCTCATTTTCCAGGCTGAAATCTTTTTAAGGCGATCCATTCTCTTTACTCTCCACATCACTTTCCAGCTTTGTGCACCTCTGTAAATCCAGATGCTAGCTAGGAGTAGAAGTACTAAAATACCACGAGGCAGGCCAACGACATGTAATCCAGTTAGCCGGGTTGCATTGCGGGAGTTCTGTGAAGTTAGGACAAGAGTGTTGGCAATTGCCCGCTGGATGAAAACGGACCGTTAATCTGTTCCAGTGGGATCATTCCTATGCAGAGCGCTAAGAGGGGATCAGAGGGAGAAGACCCCGCAGTTTGCAGAAGAGAAGAGAGCATTGTGAGCTGAGAGAGGGCAAAGTAACCTAACGTTATGGCACTGGTCTGTTTCTGTAGGATGTCCCCACAGCTCCATTGCACTGTGCCTTTGATCTGTTGCCTGCACTCTCTGCATTATGGCTTTAACTGGAGAGGACATCTTTTGCTTTTCAAGCCCTTGGGTGTGCAAATGTTCCCCAATATTCTGCCTCTTCAGCTCATTTTAATCCAAGTCTTCTGGCTAGCAGGTTGGTTATGGGCTATGGAGCCTTTTCCTCTTGGCTGCCGGTTCAAATCTCACACCGAGGACGATAGGGTTTGGAAGTCGATCCATGTAATGGCTTATTGGAAATGTCTGTTGTTTTCGCCAGCTTCACCACAACTAACCCTAGTAGGATTCCTTGTTGGCCCCTGTGAGACAGAGGTCAGAGAAGAAATAGGCCATGGAGACGGAGCTATCCTCTCGCCTGGGCTTGATGCTCTCCCATGGGGATGTCTGAATTGCCAGGGCCTGAGAAGCACGTGGCTGGACATACGGATTTCATTCTCCCAGATTATCTGCCTGGCACCTTCACTCATGCCCCATCTTTTTAATTCTTGGAGCTTAGTTTTCCCCGCCTGGGCGAGCAGACAAGCAGTGAGAACTGCTCCCCAACCTGAGTGTGAGTGAAGCCCTGGCAGGGGCATCTGTAGGAAACAAACCCACAACCACCCCCTCTACACACATAAGCCTCCGCTGCGTGAGCTAAAGAATCAACTCGGAGGCAGTTGCGGACACAGAAATTTCTTCACCTGGCTGAGCCACTAGAGGGGGACAAAGACCCCACTCTGGGTTAAAATGGGCCCTGGGTAAGACATCGTACTTTGGTTCTTTTATGGGGTGCTGGGGAATTGCACCTCCTCTGACTTTACTGGGCACTGAGGGGACTCAGCACCTCACAGAATGAGCCCTTCCCCACCCTGACTTTTCACTGCTATCCCGTTGTAACACACGGTTTGATTTTTCCCTGTAATGGTTCTCTCTCAAGAAGAGAAACATTTGCAGGGGCTTTAATTTAGCTTCACTTTGGTGCTTTCCTCCTCAAGGCTCTGAAAGGACATGATACCGACAAATTGTTTTACTAGGAGAGGAGAAAATTAGCCAGAGTGAGCGCGCATGGGGCCGGCTTTCTAACATCAGCTCATTAAAAAGAACAAGTTTGCACAGCCGCTTTGCGGCCGCTGTTAATTTGAACCAAGATATTAAAATCTGTAATTGCCCCCCATTTTAAATAAATCTCCGCTATCTGGATTATTGTATTTTTAATTAGTGCAGCTCCGTCTACTTTTTTTATCATGCTGATGGATTTGTTTATGCTATATTTATTTATAATTCACTGATCTCCCTGAGCCTGCTTTCTCCTGATGTCTGCGTTTGGGGCCTACTCCAGCAGGCTAAACCGGAGCTTGGCCTGAGTAAACAGTGAGTGAAAGCTGGCAGGTCAGATCATTCCCTTGAGATCTGTGTGGAGGGGATCCTGGAATATGTATATCCCCATCCCCATGCAGATAGCAGATCTGGCTCTTTGTTCTCCCTCCTCTCCAAAGCCACGAGGGGGGCTACCAGTGGAGTTTGGGCCTCCGCAGCTCTGGAGTGGCCAGGCTGGAGAATCATGCCCCACCGCCCATTACGCCGAGTGCAAACACAAGAAGAAAATTCATTTACTGTAATTTTCCTGAGCAGCCTCTTAAAGTGGGCTCTCCTTGGTAGGCTGGTAGAAGGCATAGAGCCTTCATCCAGGTCCCCTGAGATCTGCTCTAATTCTAGGGCAGGACCCTGAATCCCCTACAGGGTGGGGAGACTCAGAGACTTTAAAACCAGAAGGGACCATTGTGATCTCTACTATGACATCCTGCACATCCACGGGCCACAGACCCTCACCCACCCGCGGTTGTGACAGAGCCCTAGCCTCTGGCTGAGTGACTAACATTCTCACGTCATGGTTTAAATGACAGGGAATCCACCATTCACACGAGCATAAACCTGCAAGTGACCCATGCTGCAGAAGAAGGCGAAACCCCGCACGAGACTCTGTCAGTCTGACCCTGGAGAAAATTCCTTCCCAACCCCTAACATGGTGATCGGTTAGATCCCAAGCACATGTGTGGGACCCACCAGCCAGACACCTGGGAAAGAATTCTCTGTAGTAAGAGCCTTCCCCATCTAGTGTCCCATCTCCAGCAGTTAGAGAGATTTGCTGCTAGCAGTCGCAGATCAGCTACATGCCATTGTAGGCCGTCCCATCTCGTCACTAAGCCGCTCCTCCAACAGAAGAATGCAGAGGAATTTCCTTCTTTGGACCGAAAGAGATGAAGTTATCTTTGATTTGCTTGTTTTTACTCTGAGTTAGGCACTGGAAAGGTACAATCACAAAAACACTAACAATGCAGGAGGCAGAATACCAAAAATGGGGATTGGCATAAAGAATGACCCCAACCAGCCCACAACTGATTGATCATACAGGTGATGAGGCTGAACCCATACCCCAGAGCCAAAGATCCCCCAGATCGGTGGAAGTTCAGCTTCACATCTGGATTCCTCTCTCCCTAGTGGGCAAAACCCAAACCTTACTGCCTTAGGAAGACCAGGTAGGGATCAGGATTGGATTGTGTGGTTTGGGACCAGTGTCTCGATTACATGCCATTGTCTGGCTGATCCTCTGCTAGTTTATAAGAGACAAGCAACAGTTTTGATGAGACACCCACGTGAGAATCAAATTCAGACATGGACTATAACAACCACACAACACTGACAAACAGCAGAAAACGTCCTTTCAAGATATCTAAACTATGAAGATTTCTTTTTGTAACATACAGTTTACATTGGCCAGCCAGATTAGATGCTCTGAGAAACAATTCAGTATCACAGGACACCAGAAAGTGAGCCATAGCTTACTTAGATTGTAAACTTGTTCGGACAAGGACGGTCTTTCTCTGCGTTTGTACAGTGCCTCAGAGAATGAGGTCTTGATCCAAAAGTGAGACTACTAGGCACCATGGGAATACAAATAATTAAGAATAGCAATAATAGCCTAGCTACTTGCTGGATACTACCGAGAAAAGGACTTGCTAAAAAAGCTAGACATTTTCCTGGTTTTACAATTCAGGTACTTGAGGAACAGATTAGATGCTCTAGGAATTACTTTGAGAACATTCTCTGGCCTGTGTGATGCAGGAGGTCAGCTGAGATGGTCACAATGGTCCCTTGTAGCTTTGGAATCTATGAAATCTATGAGACCTTCACTGTTAGGAGACAGCCCTCAGTTTGCTCTTTTTGGCCACAATAACAATCTGTGACCACAATATACAAGTACAATTTGTGTCTGTTAGCTAAGGGTTATTTTCTTCTGCAGTGTGAAACAGGCATTGCATTGCTTAGAGTCTGTGGCATGGATTGAGTGACCACATGATGGGAGAGCATTAGTAGGGTGGCCTTTATGGCAGGAACATGTTCCTGGGCAATTTCAGCAAGGACCAAGTGATGGAGGGTATAACAGCAAGACATGTATCAGTGCGTGACAGGGCCATTACAATGTTTCAGTTGTTCGCAGGGTGTGTGTTTGTGTTGTGAATACAGTGTATTAGTGGGTGATTATAGCATTTATTGCATGGGGCTATGTTAGCATCGTTGGGATGTTATTGTGTTCCTGGGTTATTATAGAATGGTTTAGTAGTATTATATGGTGAACTATGTGGTCAAAGACTCAGTAACATTAACTGCCCAAGAAGTGTAATAATGCCTTTGAAATTGTGGAGTGTTTTTTTTATGAAAATAGAAATTAGACCATAAAGAGGGCTGACACTCAGAGGGTGTGTGGCTTTTTAACATGACATTGCTCATAGCCAGCTGAAATGCTCAGTTTGAGTTCAGAATTTTAAAGGCATTTCGTAATTATGCTTAATTGTCTGCAAACAATATTTATTTATTAAGCACTTCCCCTCCCGCAAAGCACTTCATGCTGTACAAGACACGAATATAATTCCTGTCCTGAGGCATTTGTGAGAAAATGAGCATTTTACAGGCTAAGTACATGAGGTCTTATGTCAAACTAACATAGCGCTGCAAGGTTTTCTCGCAACTCTTCTGTGCTGGTTGAGGGATGTATCAGTGTTCCGTAAAACAAATTGGCATTCTATGGTTGTCCATAGCAACCCCACTACATTAGACTCTTTTAGTTTGACAAGTGTTAAGTGGGTTTGAAATTCTGTATCTTATTGATTCTCCCTAAGAGAAAACTCATAGACTGGTACAAACTGCAGTCCCTAATGCATTCCCTATTACGATCCTTGAGTCGGGTATGTTCATTGTCAGTCCATTTCAAAAAATGGAGAAATGCATAAAAGTCATGGTCTGGCCGCAGATACTCTGCCAACAGAACACAGGGCTAAATGAGTCCCATAAATTGTTTCCAGTGTAAGGCAGGATCAGCTCTGCTCAGGAGGGGCTCGGACAAGCCAGAACTGAGCACTCAGACCTTGATCCAGCAAACCACTTAAGCGTATGCTTATCTTTAAGCACATGCGTAGTCTTATTCAAGTGAATGGGCACCAAGTTAAACATGTACTTAAGTGGTTTGCTGGACTGGGGCCATAGTTCTCAGCATGTCACAAGATCAATCTCTTTTGTAAGCCAAAAAAATGGATATAAATAAATATCTATATTGTGATTCCAAAGCAAGAAGCAGAGGCTGGAATATACCAGCCCCGCAGTTACTACAGTGATGAGTGCAGCAGGGATAGGAAGAAAGAAAATAGTGTGTGTCAATGTAAAGAATCACAGAAAGAGACTTTCTTCGGATGCCGAACAAGGAACTTTCGCAGAATAAGGGCAGGAGCATTAAAGGCACCCTCTCCTTCCCCGCAAGGCTTGTCTTAAGTCTTCTCCAGCTGTGCTGGTTCTTGCCTCACTCCTTGCTGCTGATTTAAATCAACAGTTCACCCCTCTGCATGGAAAGAGGTGCAAATGGCCTGGTTCAGGCTGGAATATGAGAGTGCTGGCGTCAGCTCCCGGCTCCGCCACAGGCTATGTTAGGCCTTTACTCTCTGCACTTCAGCTCCTTTCTGTGGAAATAGCAATAACTGTCTCTCCTTTGTCTTCTCTACTGTAGACTCTTTGGGACAGAGCCTGCCTCTTTGGGGGTAAGTACAGCACCTAGCACAATGAGACCCTGATCTAGGCCCTGCAGCAATATAAATAACAGCACAAGATAGACCATAAAAAAGCGCTTGTGGCAGGTTTGTGATGCTTCTTAGGATCTCTGGTGATAGTTTCGGTAAAGAGCCAACGGATTGAGTGGGCAATAGAGACTGAATGGCTGGTCATCCCCTGCTGTGGTCCCTCCAGGACAGGCTGGGGAAATGGCTACTGGCTACTCTGTGGCCACAGAACCCACTTCGGTCTACAAGTTCATCAGACGGGCACCGTCCACCTGCATGAGACCTCCAGGATAATGGGCACACTGAACCAGAGCCATGGCCTATTTCATCTTGTGTTGTAAGCAGGGTGGGCCTTAGACCAAATGACGCCCCAGGCGAGGAGTGTCTTCGGCACATCCCCTGTTTGTTAAACCTTCCAATACCTTATTTTTTATGCATTTGTAGCCCATTTCACAACTTTGATGTACGATTTGCAGGCATGATTTATCCCTGTCGTGTAAGGCGATAAATTTGCATGCTAGGATCTGTAAATCTGTATTTTTGTCTCACTGACTGGTGACACCTTGACCCTTATATACCCGTGAGGGCCTGGCTGACAACCTCTAGGAGGTCCAAGGAAAATGTCAGTCTCAGAAAGTTTGGAAGGTTCCGTGAGATTCTGTAAAGGTCCAGAACATTCCAGGAGGGGGGTGAAAATGAATCCATAGACGGAACACCTGAAACATGTTACTTCAAATGTTCTATTTTCCCATTTGTTAGCTAACAACAAAAACAGCCACCTCAGGCCCGGCGCCCCACCGAGCCGGGCACCCAAGGCAATTGCCTGGGTCACTTGTCCCTAAATCTGGCCATAGTTATAAGGATTGGAAGTAGCGGGAAGGACTGTTGTTGGCTGGACCATAAAGTGGAGGTATCAGCACAGCTTGCTTGCAGGGTCCCACTGGTACATTTCCAGTTACACTTTTGGTTGTTTGCTTCCTTTTTACCAACACAGGGAACATTTTTATTCTGCAAACACTTACGGCTGGCTGCTCCGTATCCTCCTTTTCAACTTGCCTGGGGGAGGCTGGGACACGTCTAGGGCATCTCGGCCAGCAGCACGTCCATGGTCAAGGAGTAGATTGACACGGGGGGCCTCTGACAGGGCTGGCTCACAAAGCCCAGTCCAGCCCTGACTCTCTGCCCGCACGACCCAATGGCAAATGTGGGTGGGTAGGAAATTCTGCAGGTCAGGTAAATCAGGGCTGCATTTTGCCTGGAACCTTCTTGGGAGCTTCCAAGAGACTAGAAATCAATGGCCACTCCCAGCAGCTTCAGAGGTCCATCCAGAACCTATCCCAAGAATGCAGTTATGGAATAGCCTCGCCTATAGGGGAAGTTCCTTCCCTGTTGCCCTGTCAGTTAGGGGTGGGTCTGTCTCTTTAGGGATGTACGTGATTTTAATGGCTATCCTCTGCTAATCTCTGCTACCTGCTCCTGCTATTTAGAACCATGAAAAACTAAGCAAGGAATCGGCAAGTCAGAGCAACCGTTAATCAGCTCATGTTGTGGGGGGAAAACCCCTGGTGTCCTGGGAACAGCATTCCCCCCTCGTTCCCTACTGCTTTGCCCCCCAGCTCTCCTGCTTACTGTCCCCTTCCTACCGCCCCACCTAACTCCACACTTAACTGAAGGCCTAAATGAGGCCACTCTAAACCAGGAAGACTCCTAGTCGAGTCAGTGAATGCTGTCCCCAGCCCACAAACCATTCACTGGCGACCACTCTATAGCTGTCTTTTTATTGTGGGTTCCCATCCTGTGGTGGCTGATGGGGACGAGGAAGAAAAGGGCTGGCTGGTTCCAAAGCCAGTGGAGAAACCCTCAGCCGGATGCCAGGTCCGGCTGCTATTTCTGTTCCTGGATCTTCACGTAGCGGGGGAGTTTGCTGCTCTGCTTGTCTGGGGAGAGCAAGGCCAGGGGGATTTCGGGCTTGGAAGGTCGTCGAGGGAGGGGAAGCTGGCTGCAGGATTTTGTGCCGCTACATCGACGCCTCATTAATTTAAGCCTGTCTAGGCAGAGAGATGGCCCCACCTCCTCCCCATTCCTATGCTGTCCTGAGGAGGAGGCTGTCCTAGTGAGTGGGGGAGCCTGAGCCTGAGGGGGGATCTCTGTGCTGGGGGGAAGGTGCTGTTTGCCCTCTCGCTCCATACCCATCACCGCCAGGCCGTGCTTGACGTAGCTGCGGAAGAGGAGGGAGAAGTTTTCCAGGAAAGGCTCCAAGTCCGCGTTGGGGCATTTCTTTTTGTATTCGTACAGCTCCTCCAGGCCCTCCCGAGCATTCTCCTTGGAGCCAATCTTCTGAAAGATGCCCGCCAACATGTCATTGACTTTGCCCTTTGCAGTCTTGTCAGCCGCACAAGAGACCCCCAGATTGGCATCTGTCTCGGTCTTGTTGGCAGCCTGCATGGTGGAGAGCCTCATTGCCCGGCACAGGTGAGCCTCCAGCTCCGACTCCCCCTTGTTCTCGATCATGGTGAGGTGATCCAGAATTTCAGGCCCCCTCAGCCTGCTGAGGGAGTGCAGGAGAGTTTTCAGAGCGATCTGGGGGAACGGGCTTGCGCATTGCTTCAGTCTCTCTTGGGGGAGCGCCTTCATGAAGAGGTGGATATCCAGCAAGATCTGGTCTAGGTTGATGGTGCTGATGGTTCGAGGGAGAAGCTGCGTGATTCTCCACAGGCACTTGGCCACCAGCTCGGGGAACTTGGGCGGGCCGGCTGCAGCCGTCAGACTATCCTGGAGCAGGGCGAGCAAGGCACTGAAGATCCTGGTCTGGTCAGACTGCTCTAGCACCTTTTTCATTAAGAGATTGATGGACTGGATGACCTCTTGCCCTTCTTCCAGGTTCTCCACCAGGGAATCCAGCATCAAGGTGACGAGGCCGTGGAGCAGGTCCTTCAACACCCCCGTGGAGGCCTCCCGGGCCAGGCTCTCCATCTGGAACAGCAGCATCATGTTGCGAACAATGCAGCCGTACAACTGAATGACTTGGTCCTTCTCCAGTCTCTCCTCCCCCACCTGCAGCCTGTGGATGTACCGGAGCTGCCGCAAGGTGGCGATGAGGAACTGGTTGATGTGGCCGGACATGGCTTCTGCCTTGTCCTCCTGCTTCAGGATCTCGTCGATCTGCGCCAGAGCCTGGATAATGGTGTCGACGTCGCCGCTGGCCACGTGGTGGATAATGAAGTTGATGGTGGAGGCCACGTTGCTGTGCGTGCCATTAGGGTGCAGGGAGACAGTATGGGACTGAGGGTCCGGGACGGCACCCGGCTGAGTGATGCCATCCGGTTTGGGACTCTTGCACCGGAGAGAGTTGTGCACGTTCTCCGGCTCCTCTACGTCCACCTGGAACACCTGGGGAGCTGCCGGCCCTGTCTCCGTGTCTGCTCCCGTGCCGTGGGCGTGGCTGGGTTTGCAGGGCGTGCCCTCTGCTGTTCCCGTGCTGTCATTCGCACTTGCGCTCGGCGCGCGCGGCGATCTGTCCGGGGCCTTGTTGGCCGGAGAAGCGGCTGGCCCGGTGGCTGCCTGCTCCATGCTCTCTTCTAGCATCCGCATGTGTTTCTCTGAAAGATTCCCAATCAGCTGGAGCACCTCTTCCCCGTGCACGCGATGAGCAGTCACGATGATGTTTAGGGCAGCGCTGCGGATGGCGTTGTTTTGGTCTCCGATGAAGGCGGATATCGCCTTGAAGGCTTTGCCTGGGCTCGGCTGGCACACGTCCATGCCGTAGGCCTTGACTAAATATCCCAGCTCAGCGAGGCAGCCTGCCTGCCGCTTGGCGTCCTTGGACCTGGCCCCTTCCATGATGAAGTTGAACACCTTCCTGGCTGGATAGACCAGGCAGACCCTCTTCAAAACAGCCCGCACCTCCCTGAGGAGAACCTCTTTTGTCTCCCCCATCTTCATGACCAGGTAGGGGACGAAAGATGTGGCTTCATGCTCCGTCAGCTGGTATCCCTCCCGGCTCAGCAAGGGGAAGAGCAGCTTGAGGTATTCAAGGCTCTTCATCAGCACCCAGGTGTTGTTGTCAAAGAAGCGCAGGGTAAGCCACTTGAGGATCAGGTCCAGGCAGCTGACGAGCCCGTCCTTCTCCCTCTCCGAGTGCTTGGCCAGGATGGCCAAGGCTTTGATGTGGTGCTGGAAGTTGGAGTGGAACATCTCCTCCTGCAGCCAGTTGGACACGCAGCTGCACATCTGAGCCTTCAGCTGCTCTGCGTACTTGTTGCTGGGGACGGTGAAGTTCCACCTCAGCACCTTCCGCCCTCTCTCGTCTTTTGCCCTCTGCTCTTTCCCTTTGGGCACGGTGATAAAAATAGGGCCCAGCTTGTTGCCGCTGTCCTTCAGGCTGGCCCTTATTTGCCCCTTCCCCGCCGCTGGCAAGCCTTTGACTTTCAGGGCAGCCGCTCCCGATGTGGCCTCTTTGGGTCCAAGCTTCCGCTCCAGGGTGCTGCTGGACACTGAGTCTCCAGCAGGGGCTGGGGAAGAAGAGGCTGGTGCCAGGTGGGATATGGCTGAGGTGAAGGCCGGGATGGCCGTCACCCTTGGCAGCCTGGAAGGCAACTTAGCAGGAGCAACGGGCTTGGCCGGAGGGCTGGCTTTGGCTGTCTCCAGCATGGCCGCTACGTGGTCCTTGATAGTCGGCGTCAGCTGGCGAGCGGCTTCGGCCATCTCCTCAAATCCAAGGTGCATCAAGAAGAAGGGCAGGGCTTCCTGGGCCGCCTTTCGCACTTCTCCATTGCACTCTCCCAGGCAGGCGTAGAGGTGCGGCACAGCCCGCCGCAAGTCGGAGGGGGCAGAACGGAGAGCGGGCAGCTTCTCAGCCAGCCAGCCCAGCAGCTCTTGCCTTTGGAAAGGGTTTTCCTCTTTCAGCTCCTCGGAAGAGTCCTCCCCCTCTAGCCAGTCCTCCGTGCCGATCTGCTCGGCCCAGGCGTTCACGGCCAGGAGGGCCGAGGCGCGCACATTGCTCTTGCTGTCCCTGAAGAGGGAGACCAGGGGGACACCAAGGCCCCTCACGTGCTGCCTGATGCTCGGGCCCATGGCGGTGGCCAGTTGCTGGAGGACTCTCAGGGCCTGCTGCACCAGGGCTGGGTTGGGGTCCTGGAGACAAGCCCTCAAGGCAGCCGGGAGGTCGCCCACGTTCGGCTGGATGAGGCCGGCGTTGCTGAGGATACCTGCCACCTCATCCAGGCCCTCCTTCTGGACCCTCCAGCTCTTGTCCTGCATCTTCGACACCAGGGCTGAGGTGATCCTGTTGCTGATATCCACAGTCTCAGTCCTGACGTGGTCCTGGGGCTTCCGTCCCTTCCCTTCATCCCCACTCCCCCTACAGTGCTTGGAGCTGCCCCGGATAGGAGCAGGCGGGCTCTGCCCTTTCATCTTCTCCAGCTCGGCATCTATCTGGGAGAGGAGGGGCAGCGTCTCGCCCTCAAAGAACGCTCTCAGAGTAGTGCCCACGTACAAAGAAATGGTCCTCATCAGGACGAAGGCCGAGGCCCGTACATCCGGGTGAACAGCAGCAAGGGCAGCCTTTATGGTACTAACCAAGGCCTCCACCTCCATCCCAGTGAAGCCGAACTCTGTAACAGCATTCGCCAGCCACTTCAGGGCTTCTGCCTGGGTCCGGGGCTGGGGCTGTGAGAAAGCCAAGGAGGTGACCTTGCCAGCCGTCCATGGCAGCGCACAAGCCTCTGCTATGGCCATCAGGGCTCCTTTGGCGTCACTGCCGCAGATCACGTCACTCACCTTCCCCACCAGGCTGGCCAAGACGACCTGGGCTGATGTTCTGGAAAAGTTTCCCTTCTGGGCGATCAGGGTGATGATGTGAAGCTTTTTCTTTATCACCGGGAGTTTGGTTTCCTCCCAGCCATGATCCTTCTCCAGCAACCTCACCAGGGCCTGGCAAGGCATTTTGCTTTTCTCTGTTTCTTCCACCGCCTTCTGAAATGCCTCCATGCCGGAAAACCTCTCCTTCCAGTTGCTGCTGGCCAGCTGCTGGAGGCAGGAGGCCGGAAGGACAGCTGCCGCCACTTCCTCACATGATTCTTCTGAGAGCTCAAGTTCAAACATGGTGCTTGGTGCTGACCTTGGTTTGCTTTGGGTGCCAGAACCTTCTGCACCATTGGTTCTTAGGTGGGTGACCAGGCTGGGTGACAAGGGCTTCCGAATGAGCTGCAGAGGGTTTTCCTGATGTCCTTGCCCCCTGCAGCTGCCGGAGGAGCTGCCGATGTTCCAGCAGCAGCGGTGGATTCCTGGTGATCATCTGCTGCACTTGCTTGTGAGATCTGATGAGCTCACTGCCTTGGGTCTGATGGCTGCAGGTCATTGTGACCTCATCCACCCACATTTAGTCCAGAGAAGAGAAGGCCAAAGGTGGGGACATGGTAACAGTCTTCAAATATGTAAGAAACTGCTCTGAAGAGGATGGTGATCAACCAGGCTCCATGTCCGCTGAGGTAAGATAAGGAGGAATCATCTTAGTTTGCAGCAGGGGAGATTTAGGTTAGACATTAGAAAAAGCTTTCTCACTATAGGGTATTGAAGTACGGGAACCAGTGACCTAGGGAGACTGTGGAATCCCCACAGAGAGGGTTGACCGGGAAGAAAAGCAAAGCTATGCTACTTCCTTGACATGGGAAGCCTGGTTCCCGCTGAGATCCCAGGACAGCACGCTGTCGGACCAAGCCATTTCGTGGTCTGGGGTGACTAGGCCCAGGAAAATGGACCGAAAGGGACTAGCTGCCCAGAGAGAAGCCCAGACAAATGAGTGAAGGTCCTCCTGACATATCTGCAGATAAGCCTGGTTCAGAAGTTCATTGTTTCCCATTTTGTTTTGGATTCAGACCCTCCTGGAAGGAGTAGAATTTTAAGGGGCCCCCCCATAATCCTTCCAGCTATGGCACAACCCCAAATCTGTGAGGAACGATGTACCCGCCATGGGGCGAGCTGTGCCCAGACAAACGGCAAGGAGATACCACCTTGCCAACCCAGCTACGCCATCACTGGAGGTTTTTAAGGACAAGTTAGACAAACACCTGTAAGGGATGGTCGATGGGGTCCTGCCTCAGTGAAAGGGAATGGACTGAATGACTTCTCGAGGTCCCTTCCAGCCCGACATTTCTATGATTCTACAAGACGTATGCGGTTAAAGTCGGTCAGATCAGAGAGACCGATCAGCCCATGAGAGACTTCCTCAGGTTAATAGAGGGCAGTTGCACACAGCAGTGGAGAGCTGCTAAGTGCTTGCCAAGATGAACAATCAGGAAAAGGCATTTCAAAAATGTGTGGAGCTTTAAAGGTGCCGGGGGGAGGGGTGAGCTTCCAATCTCCATGGCCCCTAAGCAGTGGAGTTCACAATTATGACCAGAGCAGTCAGTGAGGGGCATTGTGGGATAGCTGCTGGAGAGCTATTAGGTCGACATAGCTAACTCATTGTCTACACCCAGGCTGTGTTGACCTCAGTACATGGACCATGGCTCAGTGCCGCTCGGAGAGGCAGTGTTACTATGTCGGCATCATGGAGAGCTTGCACTGTGGGGAGACAGATCTGAGTGTAGACACAGGCACAACTAGGTTGATGCAAGGCGGCTTATGGCGACCTACCTTGGAAGAGCCCATAGTGAATCGGGCGCAGAAGCAGGAGTAAAATGCGGGAATTCCTGGGCTCTCTGTTCTCTGCTTAGTCTTCTAGATGATGCTGCCTCTCTGGGGTTGGGAAGAGATTTCTCTGCAAGGCATGGTTTTTACAGGGACCATGTGGGATTGTCACCTTCCCCTGTAGCACTAAGCTGGGATCATCCATTAGGATCAGGTACAAGTGGAGAGGGGAAGGGGAAGGCCAATGCCACCCTTCACTATGGTTGTGCACGTTGCCATGGCGGGAAAGCGGCAGTGGGTAGAAATGGCAGAACTGAAAGGGTAATGAGGCATGACTACTTGCCCCTTGCTAAAGAAAAGAGCAAGGCCTCAGTGAGGGAGATAGTGACGGTCCATTCTCAAGCAGCAGCCGATGGACAAAAACCATCCGCGTTCAAACTGGAGAAAGAAGGGAAAGCGATTGTTACCAGTTAACAGTCACTGTTACGTAGTCAGAGGAACCATACTCGGCACTTAACTCTATTCATCTGAAAATCCCACCTTCATAACGTTCCCTCCATGGGATCCCAGTCCTAGGAAGAATGCCTGTTCGCCTGGAGTCCAAGATGGACCAAGGAACAATGCATCTGGAAATCCGGTTCCAAGCCCTATTTTATGACAAAGCAGCACCTTCGTTTTTATCTTTTGTTCCAGAGGGGATTTAATAGTCTGCTCGTCACCTGGGAGCAGTTCATAGACTCTCTGCGTTTAATTCTGTGTGGTTGGTGGGTCCTGACTTTCGTCTCCCTTGGGCCAAAGTTGCTCTGATGGAACGGCAGTGACTCCATGCCTGCGTGTGTTGAGAAGACAAGACCCGGGGCTGGATATATGCAACCTGCCAGAATTTAATTCTGTTTTTACTAAGCACTTACTCAGCTAGTCACCCCGGCCTTTACCCCAGGGTATTAACGAAGCAAATAGGAGCTCCTGACCTGGCCCGAAGTACTGCTGCTGCTAACCAAAAGCAGCTGGATTGTAACCAGCATCTGTGCCCCATATCTATCTCACGAGTGAATCTAGTTCACAGGAGCATCACCACTCTGCTCATCTGCCCTGGCCTCCTCTGTGCAGCCACACAATAGATACAGCATGGGCAAGAGCAACACAAGTTTCCCCCACCCCCCGTCCGCTTCCCCCAAACAGCCCCCTCCTGCCCCTCAGGAACCACGAGTAGGGGTGCGACGTCTCAGTGGCTCACTTAATCCTTGGCCTCTGTTCTAAGAATAGCACCCTTTGCAACGAGGGCACTCAGCCTGGGGACTCGCCTCCCCCAGAGGGGACTACTGGACTATCGAACGTGAACACCTGTTGGTCACTGCCAACATGAATTATCGCTTGAGGTCTGAAATGGACACCACTTAAAGGCTCCAGCCTTGGTCAGGGTCCCAGAGGGAGATCAGACAGCAAGTGTGAAAAATCAGGGTGGGAGATGGGGTGAGGGGGTAATAGGAGTCTATAGAGGAAATAACCCCAAAAATCAGGACTGTCCGTATAAAATTGGGACATCTGGTCATCCTAGGGCCCCATGGTGCTAAAACACAGTGAGAGACAATCCCTGGCCCACCAAAGTTACACAGTCTAAATGGTCTGTTCCCTTTCCCAGTGCGAGGAAAGTCACACACATACACACGCGCACACACACACACACACACACATACACACACAGAGTTTTAATTCAAGTATCTTGTCCTCTTTCCATGTGTTTCTTCCGTTTTCCGGCCCAAGACTTGACAAGACTTGTCTTACCTCTACAGCTTGCTTTAGCAGAAACATCCGACTCCGTGGTGCTCACTCTGTGGCTAAAGAGATATCTCGGTTGGTTTAAATGCTCTTCCGTTGGCACCTGAGTTGGCAATACTTGTGCTAAGCACCAGCCTGACGTCTTCTGAAGGAGCCGTGCTGAGCAAGCTGGCATGGGGACTCTGAGACTCCTTAAGAGACATTTTAACGGGCTGTAATGCAGGCTCCTCACCCCTCTGCTGCCTCTGCTGCTCTGGCTGGGACAGAAGGGGATGTGGGGAGAGGGCAAACCCTTATCACAAACCCCCTACCGCTCCTTACACATAAGATGCATTTTAGAAGTCAAGTGCAGCCACTGGTTCCAAGTGCCCCTGGTCCTTCCCTTCAGGGCAGCACCTGGGCATAGAAAGGGGAAGATTCTTTTCACCCTCCCTCCTTTTGCGTTCCTCCCCAGGGGCAGCTGCAGTCAGGAGAGGAGGGATGGTCCCGGGCTTATGGTGCTGATCTGGACGTCGGGATACCCAGGCTGAGTTCCTAGCTCTGGGGCACACTCTGTGCTGTTCTTCTCAGTAAGGCATTTGGGTATCAGTTCCGTTGATTTTAATCAAGGCTGACCCGGCTCTCTAGCAATATCGCAGCCAGACCATGCTGCTCACTGCGGCCTGGCTCCTGCAGTCCGGAGCCCCGGCTGCCAAACTGGAAAGTGATCTTTGGCCTCTGCAGCCACCTCCACATCCTCCCCGCACAATGCCAGCTACCCCCACGCCTACTGACTGGGTGACCCTTGGCCAGTTATTTAGGTCTCTGTGGATTCTCCGTCACTGACCATTTTTAACTGGAGAACGAATGTTTTTCTAGACTAAGCAAGTCTCAAACGGTGGGTCAGGGGGACCCCAAAGTGGGTTGCGACCCACTTTGGATGGGGTCACCAGGGTGAACTTAGACTTGCTGGGGCCCAGGGCCGAAGCCCGAGCCCCACCACCCAGGGCCGACCCGGGGCAGTGGGGCTTGAACGGTCTCAGTCTCCAGTCCCCCCTCCTGAGGGCGTGTAGTAATTTTTGTTGTCAGAAAGGGGTTGCGATGCAATGAAGTTTGAGACCCGCTGTTCTAGAAGATCTGCTCTAGGAATTATTCTGGGGCACTTCTCTGGTCTGTGATCTGCAGGAGGTCACACTAGAGGATCACAGTGGTCCCTTCCGCCCCTGGAATCAATGAAATTCAACCTGCCTAGAGGACACAGGGGAGTGAGAAGATCCCATAAGAGCAGCTGGAAAAGGAATATTATATTTGTGCTTCTCCCTTCTGCATTGTCCCTAGGGTCAACCGGATGACCTAGGCAGGGGTTGAAGCAGCTGAAGCGGAGAGGGTTGAGGCCTGGCTTGGAATCGAATGGATTGCACCCCAGAATAATGTTACCCGCCGTAGGGCTTGACTGAGGTCGAGAAACAGGATTTTCTTCTCTGTGGTGGGTGTACCATGATCCAAGGGTCTCTCTCTTGTGTGAACCTGAAGACAAGCCCCGTTTTGAACCCTGTCTGGTGTAATCGTGGCTGGATATTTGGTGAATCAAGACGGTGAGCCCTGGATAAAGAGGTGTAGGGGGGGAGAGGTCACGGACATCCACCCAAACTCCTTCAGCCACCGTCCCAGTGGGCAAGAACTGGCCACTCAGTAGAGAGCCCGACAGTGGAAACTCAACTTCCCTGGTGGAGGGCAGCTTTGCAGGGAACTCTGACGCTGCCGCCTGGACTGTCCCCATTCCGTGATCAAACAGAAGGGCCACGTTCCAGGGCCGTGAACACAGCACCTTACTTAAGCAATAAATTCATTGAGACCCTCTTGCAGTGTCAACGGTGCTGAGGCAGCTGTAAGTTGCAGTGAGGACCAAGTCGGTCCCCGGCCACCCTGGGGAGGCAGTGGCCCTGAATCATGATCTAATCTACCCTCGTGTCTGTGCCTTTGTTCTCTTTGAGTCCCTCATTTCCTAAGTGACCCTCGTCAAATGCGTTTTATCAGTTGAATCAGCTGCAGGGCCAAGAAAAATGGCACACAGGTGGTTTCGTTCACCAACTGACCTGGTTCTGTGCACACAAGCGTGGGTCAGCGAGGTCTAAACACAACCCTCCCATTTGGAATCTGCGTGTCAATATCCTGTTCTACAAATGGCTGACGCACAAAACACCCCTTGATCTTGAGTCTAAAAATTGCTCCAAGGAAGCCACTCTCTCTGTTCAAATCACTTATTCTGGGAAATGGCCTTTAGCATTTGTCATGGGGTAATAAGTGATTCATAGGTGTTTTTTCTCTCTGTGGCATTGGTTAGGGGTATTGCGTTATTCCGGCTGAGTGCAAAGCTCTCAGAGAATCTGAAGTGTGTTGGGGTGGGGAAATAAATGAACGTCCTTTTATTGCTTGTGCACAACCTTTCCATCTATTGATCAAACATCCTCCTACTTTACTCTAGGAGAATGAAGGCCTGCTGTTAAATGCCTCTTGCAACATGCTTCTTTGGGCCTGGGTCTGGTAGACACTCTGTGCCTCAGTTCCTGGGGATGGGCTGAGGGGACTCAACCCCTCAGCATCTTACAGACTTCAGCTCCATGAAGTGGTAATTTGAGGGTGCTCCACTCCTGCCTAGAGGCACTGAGAACCCTGCAGGCTCAAATCCCTTGGTGAAGGAAGAATGCCACATAGGACTGGGAGGCAGCGATACAGCTGGCTGCGTGTGCCTGTAGGTTAGAGCAGCCCTGGGGTTGCTGTAATTTACACAGGGGGAGGGCAGAATCCAGGGAAGTGGAAATGTGACATAGAGTCACCCCGAGGTCTGCTACAAGTCTAGGTTGGCTGGACCCAAGGATCGGTGCCGCTGCTCTGTTCAGAATACTCTATTCCATGCATGAGAGTCTGATTCACCTCTGGGCCCTGCTGACTGGCAGAAGTGGCCCTCTGCCCCATAACGTTTGGACATCAATAATGCACAGCCATGTATTGGCACAGAAATGATTTTCTTGGGTGTGGAAAAGACCAGGGTTTCTCCTGGGGCTTCTTGTCCTCTTATGACTACGGAAAAAGCCAGAGAAAGTTCAATACAGGTTCTGCTTTATTTGGACGTGGAGAGTGCAAGAAATGAAGCTAAGAAAATTAGGAGTGACCTTAGAATCCAGGGCACCAGGGTTTATGGGACTGGGGGCGCACGATGTGGCTGACCTGATACTCGGTAATGAGTGAGCAGTTCTGTGTGATTGAATAGACTCCAGCTCCCTCCCTCTTCGTTCGGCAGGGCTAAGGGAAGTACAAAGCAGTAAAGACATAATTTATTCAGCGCTGAGTCTGAATTCACAGCAGGCAGAAGGCGTGTGGAGTAAGAGGGTGACAGTCACTTTTCTGTGTACAGCCACACTTTACATTTGACGCCAACACGCCTTTATTATAGCACAGAGCTGGGATATTTGCAAACTGTCTGTCGCAGTCTAGCAGACGGAGCCTGGCAAAACTCCCCCTCTAGCCAGCTCCATCCAAAAATCCGTGGTCTGGTTTTCAATGCCACTGACGTTATTGGGAGTCATCAGTGCTCAGCACCTTCGGAAAAAAACATCAGTAACTTTCTTTTTCCAGGCCCAATCCACCCTTCCTTTGGGTTTTCTCTAAATGTCCTACTTCCGGCTACGGCTTCCGGACTTTTGGGTGGCTCTTCATAGACATTCACTTCCAGCGTCTCAAATAAGGCACTGCTATGAATCCACACATGGTGACTCGTTCCAGCTACGGCCGGTAACGCTAGCTGCAGTGGAGAGTGGATTAAAGTGAAAATCGATCCTATATAGATTGACAAACAAAACTGTTATCCCTCACCCCGCCACCCTGCTGCAAGCCTTGGTTTGTCTCGCCTGTTTGCCAGAAGCTGGGAATGAGCGAGAGGGGGTAGATCACCGGACGATTCCCTATTCTGATCATTCCCTCTGGGGCACCTGGCATTGGCCACTGTCGGACGACAGGATACTGGGCTAGATGGACCACTGGCCTGACCCAGTCTGGACTCTCTCATGTTCTTATGATGCAATATTTGATGTTCTTATGCTCAGACTTGCCTAACAACATCACAGATTTCTCATATGTGTACATAGATAATGGATTAGAGACCGGGATGGACAAGCGTTAGCTTGTTTTCAGAAGCTGTTTACAGTTTCTATTGTGATACCAGTGACAAGCCAGAAAGCGAAGAGTCTTCTGCTGAAGAAGGCCTCCTTCCACTGGGGAATACAGTGGAGTCCACTTGGGCAGCCAGTTCCATCAGCCATTGGACCCATTCTCTCCCTGTCTATTTTAGTTAATGAATTGGTCCTCATCACCATATTATCTGAGCACCTCACAGGCTTTAATGCATTTATCCTCATACCACCCCAGGTGGGTAGGAAAATATTATGATTCTCATTTTATGGATGGGGAAACTGAGGCAGGGAGACTCTGACCATCACCCACGGTCCTGTAAGGATTCTGTGGCAAAGGGAAATTGAACTGGGACTTCCTGCATCTGGTCCATGTGTCTTGTAAGAAAGAGAGAGCTAAAACCCCATAGTGTCCTAGGAACCCTCATGTTGGAGACTGGGGTTTGTCTCTCCATAGCCTCCAGGATCCCTGCTGATCTCCAGGGGTTCATTACAGGCCACCACATCGTCTATACAGTGGCTTACACTTCCACAATAGCTCTTGAGCTCCCTGGCAGCAGGGCCATCCTTAGGCTTACGCAGCAAATGCAAGTGCCTAGGGAACCAGGAAATTTGGGGCACAAAATTTTTCCAAAATGTCATGATGCCCCAGGCATCTCTGTGCTGCACAAGCATCAGTCCCAGCCCTGTCCCTCAGCCGGCCCCACTACAGCAGCACACCGTAGTGGGGCAAGGCCGTCCGCAGGGGAGTGTGGGGCTTCGGACAATTCCCTCAGCCCCGCTTCTTACCCATCCCCACTGCTCCGGCCCTGGCCCACCCCCATTCCACCTCTTCCCTCATTGACCCCACGCTCACCGGCAGCAGCGGGAAGTGGAGCAACGTGGCTCCAGTGGGGTAGTGTGGGGGGTTGGGGAAAGGACGACCCCCGTACTCATGGTGGCTGAGAACTGCTGAAGTAGAACGGGCTGGGGCCAGGCTGCTCTGCTTCCCCTCACTGCCGGTGAGTGCGGGGGTGGGCTCCCCTTCCTCCAAGTCCCCTTCCCTGACCAACACGGCTGGGGCTGGAGCAAGGGAAGCGGAGGGGGCTGCTATCGTCCCCTCCCACCCCGCTAATTGCCCAGGCCACTCTGGGCCTGTGGGGCTCCCCAAAGTGCCCCCCACAGCTCCTGCCTCCCAGGCCCTGCAGTCCTTGAGCACAGCCCAGACCCTGGCGGGGCAGGGAGCAGGTGCTCCCCACACCCCTGTGGAGGCTTGGGGCCCCACAAAGCCCTCCCCCACTGCAGGGAGGCTGCGTAGGGCACCAAAATGCTAGGGACAGCCATGCCTGGCAGTATTGGAAAGACAAGCCCCTGTTGCCCCGGACTCATTCCTCCCCTGCAACACTGTGTCAGGCAATGTTAACTTCTTCTTTCCCCCCATGTTTTTGTGTTGGAGGTGGAGAGGGGGACTGTAGCCAGTTTCCCAGTCCCAGGGCCTGACAGCCCCTCTCTTCCCCAGCAAGGGCACAGGACTAGAACCCCGAACTTCAGGACTTCTATGGAACTGGGAGGCATGAATTGTAGGGGATCATTAGGTGTAGGTAGTTGTTAGCAAAATGAAGGATTAAACAGAAAGGGTGGAAGTTTATTTTAACAATCCAGGCAGGCTTTGTTCCCCAGCCTTCCAAATGATCTAAAATCTTTATTTTGTATTATTGCCCATCACAGACTTGGAGATAGAAAGGATCACATTTTGACTTGCAACCCTCGTGACCACTCAGAGGTGACAGGGCAGAATTTGGCTATCCAGCTTTCCGTAGTACATATGCACACATATGGGATGAACTAGAAAGATACCATCTATGTGGTAGGTGCATGCGCAAACTGGGAAAAAAGGGTGAAAACTTACACCTTAGAGTAGACCAGATCACTGCACCCCATCCATGAATCCACCACCACTGGGCCTTTCCTTCCAAATTCCATTCTGCCCAAAGAATTCTAGTAGATTGGTGAGTCATGCTTTCCCTTAACCGTGTTGACTCTTCCCCAACAAATTATGTTCATCTATGTGTCCGTCAATTCTCTTCTTTACTATAGTTTCAACCAGTTTGCCTAGCACTGAAGTCAGGCTTACCGGCTTGTAATCGCTGGGGTTACTTCTGGAGCCCTTTTTAACAATTGGTGTCACATTAGCTATCCTCCAGTCACCTGGTACAGAAACTGATTTAAACAATAGCTTGCAGACTACGGTTAGCAGTTCTGCATTTTCACGTTTGCGTTCCTTCAGAACTCTTGGGTGATACCATCTGGTCCTGGTGACTTATCAATTTGTTCCAAAACCTCCTCTAATGTCACCTCAATCTGGGACAGTCCCTCAGATTTGTCACCTAAGGAGACTGGCTCAGGTTTGGGAATCTCCCTCACATGCTCAGCCATGAAGACTGATGCAAAAATTAATGTTGTTTCTCTACAATGGCCTTATCACTCTGGAGTGCTCCTTTAGCATCTGGATCATCCAGTAGCCCCACTGGTTGCTTAGCAGGCTTTCTGCTTCTGATGTACTTACAAAAAATTGCTATTACTTTTTGAGACTTTGACTGGCTGTTCTTCAAATTCTTTTGGGGCCTTCCTAATTGTATTTTTACACTTTGTTTGCCAGAGTTTATGCTCCTTTCTGTTTTCTTCCCTAGGATCTAACTTCCACTTTTTAAATGATGCCTTTTTGCCTCTCACTGCTTCTTCTCCTTAGTTGTTTAGCCACGCTGGCAATTTTTTTGGTTCTCATACTCGGTTTTTTAATTTGGGGTACACATTTAAGATGATCCTCTATTATGGTGTCTTTAAAAAGTTTCCATGCAGCTTGCAGGGATTTCACTTTTTGCGCTGTACCTTTTAATTTCTGTTTAACTAACTTCTGCATTTTTATGTAGTCCCCCTTTCTGAAATTAAATGCTACAGTGTTGGGCTGCTGTGGTGTTTTCCCCATCAGGGGGATGTTAAATTTAATTATATTATGGTCCCTATTATCAAAGGGTCCAGCTATATTCACCTCCTGGACCAGGTCCTGTGCTCCACTTAGGACTAAATCAAGAATTGCCTCTCCTCTGGTGGGTTCCAGGACTCGCTGCTCCAAGGAGCAGTCATTTGAGGTGTCAAGAAAGCAGCTTTCAATCAGTCAGCAATTTTTAAAGAATCAGCTGCTACCGGAATGTGTTTTGTCTTTTCCCCCAGGGTGCAATTTCTCTTCAAAGGTACACTGCTCCCATATGCAAAGTGACTAATATTCTGTCCTGAATCAGTAAGTGGCTTGTGCCTCCAGATCTCACAAACCATCAAGACGAGAGGGTGAAAAAAAGACTTTATCTCACTGTTGATGCTCCAGATCTCCTTTCCATTTAAAGAGGCCACTTATTCCTACTCCTGGCGTATCATCAAATATTGACCCCTCCCACCACCCAGACACGCCATATACTGAAAAGCAACCGTAACTCGTTTGTAGGGGTTCTGCTACTTACTAATACATTTTCTCTTCTTTTGAGGCTGAGGCAGTTGGGTTCAATAGTTTGGCTTTATAGAGACGCCTACAACGAACACCAATTAACCCTCCCCCGAACTCTCCGAAAATATTGCAAAAAAAAAAAATGCGTTTAGTTAACAACATTGCATAAATAAATTGCATCCTAGTGTGTCTTTGCTGCTGCTGGGATGCTCTGCGTGTAACTCATCCCTGCAGATTGCTACTCAAGAGTAAAGTCAGGGAATATTGCTATAATACATGGTTTCAATTTTCACAGTGGTCAAGGGGTTTAAACACACATTCCCTGGCAGGTGTCTAAATCCCCTAGGCTGCTTCGAAACATCAACCTCTATGTTTTGCAGTGCAAAATTCAGCTCACCCTTCATTCTGGAAGATAACTATCTGTCTCTCTCCTCCATGTAGAGAGCAAAGCAAAGAAACCATCGTTTGGAGGGCTGTTACAGCCTTGGGTTTTCTGTGGCTGCCCTCCCAGGGAGGGGATGTGAAAGGGGAAGCCGATCTCAAAGAGGCGACTTTTGGAGGGGATGGGAGGGTTGCAGTAAAGCAACAACTCTAAGCGACACCACTTGAAACTGAAACTTTATTGCGACAGAGAACTGAAAGTCGTACAGGTGGGAGAACCGCAGGGCGCCTGCCAGAAAGAACCAGCCAGGAACCACAACTCGGGTACAATCGAACGGAAAGTTTTATTAAAACGAGTGGAAATCAACTCAGTGATTCGTGTCGTTGTTTAAATTGCACCATCGCCGGGGATTGTATGTGCACAGTCCTCGGCTCCTGGCGTGGGGGTCTTGCTCGGGACGCGGGGGGACGGGACAGGGGCGCCGGCTGCCTTCGAGAGCTAACAGGAGGTGAAGGTTTTCCAGAAGAAGTTCTTGCAGCCGGCCTTGCGTTCTCGGGGCGCCAGGGCGGGGTTGGGGTTCGCCGATCGCTCCAACTCCAGCCTCACTTCGTCCTGCTCGGTCCCTCGGGAGAGGTCCTCGGGCTCCAGGGCTTCATTTTCCGGCTGGTTGGGCTCTGAGAGCAATTCTGCCAAAAAGTACTTCGCCAGTTCCTTGGGGAGGGGGAGAGGAGAGACAGAGGGACCGTGAAAAGCTGGGCGCAGCATGTCTACCATCGTCAGAGCACCACGAGTGTGTGTGTGTGGGGGGGGGGTGCAAGTCCCATCTCTCCAGGGCCAGCTCCAACCCACCCGGGCAGCTGCTAGTTGCAAGCCGGGGTTTGCCCATCAAACCAGCCCTCCCCAGCGCCCCCCCCCCCAATAGACACCCCCCTCCAGTGTGGAGCGAGGGCCTGTTACAGGGGGACAGTGAAAAGAACCCCCCACTTTTGTAACCCCCCCATTCTCATTTATTCCACCAAAGCCCCGAGAGGGGCTGGGCTTCCCCCGGGGGTCTTAGCCTCGCTGATGGGCTCCCCGGTCTCTCTAGACGCGCGTAGAAAGCGGTGGCTGGAGGCAGACGCACCCAGAGGCGCCTGGTCCCCGCGGGGCGAATGGGACCGACCCGCTCCCCCGTTGTCCCTCGGGAGCTAACCCACAAATCCAGCATCCGAAGCCTCTGCAGCCCCCCCACCCCCGCGCCTTGGCTAGCTGGACCCCGCCTGGACCCCCGGGCGGAGCGGGACCGCGGGCTCGAGGCTTTGGCCGCGGGGCAGGTTTCAGCACCCTGGAGAAATCTCCGTCCTCCTCACCCCCCGGGAGCGGTCCCATCTCCTGGGCTGCCTCCTAGCACCCTGGAGAGTTCTCCCCTAGTCCGGCCGGAGGCTGGGCAGCTCCCTTGCCAGGGCCACGTGAACCGGGCCACTGTTCCTCGGCAGCCTGGGGACTCTTCCTTCGGACCCAGCTGCGGGGAGCTCTGGGCACATCTGGATCCCCCTCCCTCCAGACTCCCCCGCAGAGCTCCGTTTGAAAAGTGCAGGCGGGCGCCTCAAGCCCCCGCGCTCCTGCTGGCTGGTTTCGTGTGAAAGCAGCCCTGGAAACCCCCTCCCCGGCGGGGCCCGCTGGGCTCGGTTCCGTGCAGGTGAAACGCACCTGCTGCCCCCGAGAAACCCGCCCCGCCACGGCAGCAGCGGCCAAAGGCAACGCGCTGCAGCGCCAGGCCCGGCCCAGCCGGGGCGCGAGAGACCTGGGTACCGCCCCGCAGCTCGCTCGGATCCCCGCGGCACACCCCGGGGGAAGGCGCGGGGGGCACTTACCTGTTTGCCCGCTGCCGCAGCCAGTGACTTCTGCAGGAACTGCCGGAGTCTCGGGTCGGAGGGCGCCGCGGAGACGCTACTCACCGCCAAGGCGACGGAGAGCAGGGCGAGGGCGCACTGGAGACGGCAGGACAGCATCTTCCCAACCGGCGCCAGCAAGTCAGACAACTCACGAGAGGGGCCGGGGTGCCGCTCGGTGTCTCCACTTCTCAAGCGGTGGCTGCTTCTGGGATCTCCTCCCCGCTCGACCCCCCTTTTAAACCCATCTCCTGACGTCAAGGCAGAGGCGCCCCCCTCGCCAAATGTAACCACCACTTTTACGCACCATTAGGCGCGGATCAATCACTCCAGGTGCCGGCGCTGACACCAGGCGAAGGGGGTTTTACTCATTCCAGGGGGGCTGAGGCGCTTCCTTCCCCCGGCCGGACTGATTCAGAGCGCCCCTCATTGTCACATTGAACGGGAACCGGGGGTGGGATTCCCCAGGAACAGCCGAGTCTCCAAAGTAACTGGGGGAAGATCCAGGCGCGGTGGGCTCTCTTAATTCCTTGCCGGGGGCTTGCAAATGCTCTTAGAGAAGTTTCATGATCCCGTTGGGAAGACTCAGGGAGGGAGACCTGGGACATTGACTGGGACGCTCTGGTAACGCGCCCGGTTCCATTCCAGCGGCAAAGTTGTCCCTCCCCGGTGTGGCTTTTGAACATTCAGCCGGGGGCTTGTTTTCACAACCGCTTGGCCGCTGAATCAGTCAAGCGCATCCCGCAGGCTCGCCGCGTCTCATGGAACTTGTCAAACGTTTTTCTCTGCGCCCCATATTGGATCGTTTGTTTCGCATCTTGCCAGGGGCGCTGGGACAATTTCTATGCGGGTGGGGGGTGCTGAGAGCCATTGAACCAAACTGCAGACATAATGGAAACCACTTCAAGCCCCCCTGCGCATCTTGCTACTTCTATAAAGGAAACTCGAATGATTCTGGGAAAAGAGAAAGCCCTGTTGCAAAATAAGGCGGTTTTGAGCCGAGGATGCTCATAAAAGTAAAAGATCGCGCCTACACGGTGTAATCGTCGTGCGTTTCCAAACCTCTCCCTGGACCCTGACCGTCAGTCCGTCTGGCTAGCCACCTGGGCCAAACTTCAGGTGCCTCTTTTTTATTTTTCTAAAGGTGCTAAGTTTATTTTCCCCTTTTCAATCTCCAATGAATCTGGTTCGCGCCGGAGGGACTAGGAAATATTCCACACAATTGCAAAGAGCGGAGAGAGAAAACGTGATGAAACCAACAGCCGCAGTTAGTTTTAAACGGCCTTTAATCTCCAAGGAAATAGTTTTGCCCCTGGGTTTAATGGCTGTATGATATGAAAAGCCTTGGTAATGTGAATTGCCTTATATTGGCCATTGTAAAATCTGGGCAGATTTCACCTCGGGAGTAGGATCTTTTCTGAGGTGTGAAATATTCCCCCAGACTCACATCGGGTTAGTAAACACGTGTAAACGCCCGGAACTGTTTGCATTGTTTGGTATAAGAAACCTGCCTCCGAGTGACACTTTCCAGGAGACAACCCTCATTGTGGCGCGATTCGCTCCGCGTTATCGGCTAATACGGAATTGGGGTTTGAATTCCTTTTATTAGCATCAGCCTCATTCCCTGTAGTGACTGTTCCCCACCTTCCCACCTTCTCGAGTCCTTCTGTTTAAATGAATCCCACTGTCCCCACATGAATCCTTTCCCCCAGCGATGGGTCATCAACGCGTGTTCCGTTCCTCTCACCCGTCTCGCTGTAATAGATATCGATTGGTCCGTTCATTTCCCTTCCTGGGATTTCAATACCGTGGGTCTGTGTGTTTAGATTTGCTTCGGGACTGGGCTCTGATTTGCATCTTTAATTAAACATGTTGAAATCAGCCTTTTACAGCCCGTCTTATGGCACTTGTTTCCTAAGCGATCCGCGAAGCGGTGCAGGGAATACCCGGAGAATGTTTGCTAAGTCGGAGGCTTCCCTTTCCTGAGAATAAAGTGTCACCTTCCAGGTCAAAACCACTCAAGGATCATGCAAATGTCTGGGGAGTGGAAGGGGGGTGATTAAAAAACAACGCAGGGAATGAAATGTACACCTTGATCTTTCAAAGACACTCTTTGCTTACCCTCCATTGGCTTCATCTCTCTCGAATGCCTACAGATGTGGTCTCCTCATCTCCCAAAAGATATACAGGCCTTAGAAAAGGTTCAGAGAAGGGCAACGAAAATGATTAGTGGTTTAGAACGGGTCCCAGATAAGGAGAGATTAGAGGCTCCGACTGTTCGTCTTGGAAAAGAGGAGACTAAGGGGGGATATGATAGAGGTCTATAAAATTATGAGTGGTGAAGAGAACGTGAATAAGGAAAAGCTATTCACTTGTTCCCATAATAGAAGAACTAGGGGCCAGCAAATGAAATTAATGGACAGCAGGTTTAAAACAAATAAAAGGAAGTTCTTCTTCACAGAGCGCACAGTCAACCTGTGGAACTCCTTGCCTCAGGAGGCTGTGAAGGCTAGGACTATAACAGGGTTTAAAAGAGAACTGGATAAATTCATGGTGGTTAAGTCCATTAATGGCTATTAGCCAGGCTGGGTAAGGAATGGTGTCCCTAGGCTCTGTTTGTCAGAGGAGGGTGATGGATGGCAGGAGAGACATCACTTGATCATTATCTGTTAGGTTCACTCATTCTGGGCACCTGGCATTGGCCACTGTCATAGACAGGATACTGGGCTGGATGGACCTTGGTGGCCCAGTAGGACTGTCTTTATGATGGAGTTCACCCTCCCCCCCCATGCTCTCTCTGCGATTCTTTCTTGGGCATGGATAAGGGGGGTTCGCAAGGCTGGATTTCAATTCCCCCCCTGGCCCGGAGCGCGGGGGTGGCTGGTGGTGAGTAATACGTGCAGGGGAGTTTAAGTGCTATGGGGCCAGAGGCGTTCCTCTTTATAGAGCCACAATGGGCAGCGGCAAAGGAGTTCTCCGTTTGCCATCAGCCCCCGGGCTGTCCCGGTCCCAGCCGGGTGCACCTGCTCTGGGGCGGGCCACGTCTCCACGGCTCACACCGTGCGTCAGAGGGACTAGGGCGAACGCCACGGGGGTCCTGCCTTCTTCTCCATCCCTGATGGGGGAGGGGCAAATCCACTCCTGCCACAGCCCCACCCCACAGAGTCACAGCAGGGAGAAATCTGAACCTTGGCATCAGGCAGGTCCCACAAGCGAGCCCGCTGGTACAGATCTAGGGTGACCAGTTTGCGTTGGTCACATTCCTGGAGGTTTCAACCCCAGGCACCATCTCTGATTAAAGACTGAGACCCCCGAGACAACCCTGGCGGTTCTGCCCCCCGCCTTAGGGCGCTGCCCTGTGGGTAATTCGCGCCAGTGCCAGCCACCCGGTCCTGTGGAGATGGCGGAGCCCTGCCCTGCTCCTTCAAGGGCTGGGACCTGCGAGAGCCTCTGTTCTCCGGGGGAGGCGGGTGGAGCAGATGGAGCGCCGGGTACTAATTCGTGTTTGGTTTCACCCTTATTCAGGGCTGGACTAAATCACCGCTGCACTGTAGAAATTAGCCCACAATCGCTCGTTCCTAATCCTGGGTTAAGGACTCCCCCACCCTGCAATCAGCGGCGGGTTTCACCTGAGCAAAGGGGATCTCGAGCTGCCCCAGTTCTAACATCAATCTGTCCATCCACCCCTCCATCCTTGTCCGTCTGTCTGTCTCCGATCCTCTCTCACCCTGATCCCCAGGCACCTCCATGTCTCTGATTTCCACAAGCACAGACTCGTCCCTTTGGCTCAGGTTGGTGAGCTGGCACCTGTCTGGCCCTCATTAAATACCCCCTCTGTCCCTTCCCGCATCCCCGCTCCAATATCCCGCTCCGGGCGGCTGGCGAGCGGAGGAGTTTCTGCGGGGCACTAGCGGCGGGAGGGCTTTGGGGAAGTGGCCGGCGGGGTGATCTGGGAGGCCGGAGAATAGTCTGTGTTTTGTCTGGCATCACCTCCATGCCGGCCAGAACCAGGTCTTAGCCGGTTTGAAGCCAGCATCACTGCGTTAGCATCCAAGAAACCCCGGTCCACAGGACTGTAGAGGAGGCTCTTTGATCTGCCCCCTGCTTTCCAGCTGCTCAGTTTTATCTGCTTGATGGGGGGCGGAGGGGCAGTTACCAGCCAGGGAAGCAGCCTCTGTTCAGTGCGTGGATGGCTGAGGATTTGCAGAACGGGGCTCGGAGATAAAGGCGGCGGTTTAGATAACGATGAAGCCACTTGCAGGACTCGTTTGGGCTGGGGAAAGACGAGGCCGTTGCGTGTTTCTCCGCTTGCCTCTTCAAAAAGAGCAAAATCTCCGTGCACCGTCCAAAGGGTCCCGCTCCCCCGCGTCCAGGTCCCGCCCCGCTCCCCGGGTCCGGTCCCCCCGCCCGGTACCCTTCCCCATCCAGCTGTGGAATCCACAACTCCGCATAGTCCTTCTCCCGACGCGCCTGGGCGAGCGAAGCGCCTACGCGGAGGGGGGACTTCAAACATGCGCATCATGGCTGGAAGTCAATGGGACTTCTCATGGGCTTAAAGTTACGCATGTGCTTAAATGCTTTGTGGGATCAGGGCCCCGCTGCAGTGTCCCAGGGGCTGCTCTCTTTCCCTCTGGCCAAAGTAAGGACCCCAGGGTCTGTCCCTGCTAAGAGCTGCCCTGCCAGTGGTGGGGAGCAGTTCCCAAGCGACCTTGGGCCTTGTATTCCTGGCAGCGTGCATCGCTAGCAGTGCTCTGCCTTTAGCTGAAGGGCACAACTGATTCGGAAAACACCCATGAACAGCGCCCCTGTGAGATAAGGCTCATTCGCCTCATTTTACAGATGGGGAAACTGAGGCACGGAGGCACTCTACTAATTCCAGCTGGTGGTGGTTGCAGCACAACTTACAGCTACCCTGAGGCTGCTCTAACTGGCCCCATGGGGCAGTTCAACACCCAGCATGCGGCAGCATTGGGGAAGGAAGGAAAAGAAGGGGAAGGTGCTTTTGGTTCACCTGGGGCTCTAGACTTCAGTTCATTCATGGAAGGAGACAATGGCCACTAGTAGCGCTGCATTTATATGCCCTTTACCCCAGAGGTGGTAGAATCAGTCTCCCACCTGCTCTGGAAATCACTGCTCAGAGGCCTGGTGTCTGCACATCAACCGGTTAGACTGGGGAGGCAGCTCAATTCAACAGATTCTTGTTCAGTCTTCCATGTCTCCTGCTTCTTAAGCACGGGCCCTGATTCTGCTCTCACTTGCACTAGTGGAAATTAGGAGTGACTCCACTGAAGTCAGTGGAGTTAAACTGGTGTCAAACTGGTGTGAGAGCAAAATGAGGCCCTTAAAAGGTCAGTTCCTTTTGGGCTCTCACGGCATCTTCCTCTGTGTTCTGCCCAAATGTCAGCACCCTAATAACAACCCCACCTCATCCAATGGTAACAATTACAATAACTCTCAGAGAGGAAATTCATACTAGTGCAGGCAGCTGGTGCCTCCTTAAGACCCACCTTGAGGGGTTCACCATCACATGAGCCTTGTACTGGTGTTTGACCAGGGGTGAATTTCACTCCACTACATTGTTGCATTCAACAGCTCAACAGGCCTGGAAGTGATTCCCTGCAATCCAGCAGTTAAAAGCCTCATTCCTACAAAACAATAGTGGGAAGCGACTCTTTGTCTTTGTCGCGGTTCCATTCCCAGTCTACGTTAGAGCATGGGGATTAATGTTTGGGTCATTCAGGCCTTCCCTGGTTCCCAGCCCTTTGCAGTCACAGTTCCTCAAGGGCTTCCATTCTCCTGCCGTCTGTCAGATGGGGAGTCGATCTATTGCTTCCTTGTTCTCATCGTGACGTGCTTGTCCCACCACATCCTGAGTTGTGCATCAGGCCTTAGTCACACGACTCCCCTTAAAGTGGGTGCCTTGAGAATGGGCTCCTTGGTGGCTGTTTAACGGCACAGGCTGAATCTCGGTACCTGTGCTCACATGATCCCTGTGCTCACAGTGACCTCACTGGCAACATGACTCCTTATCTTCCCTGTGCAGGGGGCTTGTAGTGTCCAGGGGGGTGTGTCTTCACCACTCAACTCTCAGTTCTCTCTGCTACTCCCTGTCATTCATAAATTACCGGGGTGAGTTCCTGCCAATAATCTGTTGGGGTGTAGAGATAAGTAACACAGAGACAGAAGTGGACAACTGAATGCAAAACAAACCAGTCCAGGGTCTGCCCTCAGCCCCTCCCCACCCCATGCGCAGCTCTGCTGCCATCAATGGACTCAGTGCACACATCTGTAAAGGGACCATTTAACTATCAAGATCTGATTCCCACACCCGGCAGAGCTGTGCTTGGCACAGGACCCAAGTGAGTGTACGGGAGGGAGGGGAGGACAGAGGTGGTTTTATGCCACATTCGCAGAGTCTATGTTCTGGTCTAGTCCCTGGAGTAAGTTAGAGCAGCCTCAGGGAGGGTGTAACTTACACCTGGCTTCCCATGCCTTCAATGGGCCGTTCTCGCAGCTGGGAGTAGCTGGAGGAGAGAGGTGCTACCCATCTCTTTTCCCCAGATATGCCTGTTAGGCCTTGGCTTGCAGGGGTGGACTGTAAGGAGATGAACGGGTGGATATCCAGCTGGCAAGATCCACCGGCTTTGGGGACACTGGTCTTACAGAGTCTGCAAGGTTTGGCCAGGCAAAGCCATAGCTCTTTAAGGGAGTGAAACTGAGTTAACTGAAGGGACATTTCTCTTTGGGTTGCTGTTGTTTTATTCCCTTATTTCTGCAGCTCTGCTGGGCATATGGTTTTGGAGACAATCTTAGTGACAGCCTCTTGCCCGAGTTCCCATCATCACCCCGCAGGTTTACAGGTTATTCGGCTGATCCTTAGAGCAATTAATCATTGAAACCAGTCAGTCCTGTCCGCAAGTGTCGATCTCAGGCTGGGGAAATCTGCCCTCTGCTGTCACAGCAGGGACATCAACCGCATTTTTCAGCCGCATGACCCAGGCTCAATGCCTTGCTTAAACCTGAATTTGCATAGAGTCAATCTGGATCCTGCCTTAATTCAGCTGCGCAGTGTTGTCTGGCTGTGCTGAACGGCTGCCATGTTCCACCTCAGACGTGGCTGCATTTCAGTGCTGTGTGAAGTGACAGATGGCCTGATCATGCTCCCGCCTTGTAAGCAAGCCCCACAATGGTGAAATTAAGTGGTTCACAGTGAAGCTGCTGCATCTTCCCTTCTGGTGCATGGAGTCCAATGACTTAGGACCTGGGTCTCTACTCAGGAAATTCTGTAGATCTCAGGACATCCATGAAGTGCTGGGATGCTCCACAGAGAGCCAGATCCTCTCCCCAGTGCCTGAAATGGGGCCGGCTTCAAAATTGTGACCAAGTTTTGAAGTTTGAAATTTGAAAAATAAACCAATGAAATGAAGAACAAGAAAATTTTCAATGACTTTTTTTTGGTTGCAAAAATCCCCCCTTGACACACGTTTCCCACACACCACAGAACTGATAATAATGTTTAAAATGTCAACATTAAAGAAACCCCAAAACATCAGAGGGAAACATCTGAAAACATTTTTTTTGTACCGGCTCTAGTTGTGACCTCCAAAGGGGCAGGGCTATTGGCCAGGCCCCCCTGTTTGTTCAAAGTTTACTGCCCTCTCCTGTTGTGACGGTGCAAGTGTGTATTTGTTGTACGGCTGTGACAATGATCAGATCTTGAATGTAGTTGTTGACTTTCATCTCAAATGCTCCCAGAGTTTCACAAGATATATACTGTAATGCACTCCCAAGGTTGTAGCTGCACTGCTACCCACTAATCAGAACCGTTTAATTGTTTCTCATAGACCCTATACTGCTAGCAGTGAATGGAGATTCTCCTTCAGCTCAACTGTTAGCAGCTGGTGCTTTTGAAGTTGTAAAATATGAGTGCTGTAGCCATGAAATTCCAGTTAGCCACAGTGTGCCACAAGATGACAACTATGAATTCCTAAGTGACCACATATTATTTATAATGCTTACAACCCCCTTGAAATGTAGCCAGCTCTGGGGAGGAGAGAGACAGCCAGCTGGAGTACCACATCTCTTGCAGTTTGCCTTTAACACACCACAAGCCTCCTGCTTGTGCAGCCACGTGACTGTGTCTCAGGGAAGACCCGCATGCTGGCATGAGAGGAGCGGATGGTTACGCCTGGAAGATAATGAGGGGGCAGAGCTCAAAAAAGAGTGAGAAACCCCCATTCTGGTTGGTATTTGATGTATCCTTGGGAGAAGGCTGTTCACAGAATGGGCTCTGTGTGAGTCCGAGCTGTGTGCCAATGTGTGTAATTACTACAAGGATGGAAGGGGTTCCCTTTGGGGAGTCTCTGGCTATGGAACCAGCGGGCTCTCAAATGCATGGTTTAGCTCACATGGCCACTTCTAGCAATTTATTTTTGGTTACTGGAGTGTCATTTAAAATATTCCGGACAATAAATTCTTATTGATGGGAAATGAACATGTGCCTCCTCTTGGAAAAAGACAGTCTTAAAGGGATACCGTCCAGATGAAATTCCTCTGCACGCTGGCTTCACACTTTGACTGCTCACTCCCTGAGGCAGGATTGTTTCTTCACTGATTGTGTGTACGTGGTGCTTGGAATAATGGAGCGCTGATCCTGGACTGGGGCTCCTAGTTACAACCACAGAACAAATACTAAACAAAAGTTTTACTACTCGGAACACCATACTTTGAAGTAGTAGATCTCAAAGCACTTTCTTTATCCCCATTTGTTAAACAAATTGGAAACTGAGGCACAGAGAGGTTAAGTGACTTGTTCAGGGTCATCCAGCAGAAAAGCCAGGACTAGAACCCAGAGCTCCACTGTCCACTAGGCAACACTGCTTCTAGTTTTAAAAACTCTTTATTTAGCAATCCCAACGTAATTCAGCAATTTGGAGCTAATAACATTGCAAGCGACTCTCAGCTTTCCGAGAAAGGAAACATAAGAATGACCAGACTGGGTCAGACCAAAGGTCCAGCTAGCTCAGTATCCTGACTTCTGACAATGGCCAATGCCAGGTGCCCCAAAGGGAAAGAACAGAACAGGTAATCATCAAGTGATCCATCATCTGTTGCCCATTCCCAGGTTCTGGCAAACAGAGGCTAGGGACCCCATCTCTGCCCATCCTGGCTAATAGCCATTGATGGACCTATAAGTTGAGAGTCTCATGAAATCAATGTTCTATAGTACACTATTGACAACATGTTACTTCTCCAAAGCATCTTGGCAGGAACAATTCATCTAAGATCCTAAATCCTCTGTAATTAAAACTCCTTCTTGTCTAAAATTTATAATTCAGAGACCAAAGGAAGGGAAAAAAGCCAAAATATATTACTTGAGTGGAAAGATGGTTCCAAGTGAAGATGGTAACAAATATAGGTTTCCTTGTTCTTGTCATAAAAAACGGAATCAAAGACTGTTTTCAGCTCCTACGCTACACTACAACCATTATGTTAAATAATGTTAATCAGGCAATCCCAGCAAACTGGAAATGTCTGGTGAGAGGGCCCTTTAACATCTGTGGTGGCCTTACTTATCCTGCTAGGGGAATGTTTAAGTCTCTCCACTGCAAGTAATAATGTAACCTCCCCTATTTTCAGTGCGGCCACTTTCATGGCTTATGTCTCAAGTCATGTGATATTTGGTGTTTTTTCTTAAAGGCCTCAGCTTTAAGTGGTTATGAGAGAAGCTTTGTTTTCGTTATTTAAAAAGTGTCAGTTGCCAGCCCCTGTGGTTGCAGAGAAAAGTTTGAAGCCATGACCTCAAAAGACTCTATTGTCAGAAGGTGAAGAAACAGAATGCCTAATTTACTGTATTCACTTCTAATGATTTTTAAGCCAACTTCATTATCTGAGGGGAAGATGAGGCAAGTTCATCATCTGTGAATGCCTGAGCCTGGTAATACCAGGTCCTTCACTAAAGGCTCGTAAGTGGTCTTGGGATACAAGGGAAGGTCCTCTCATGGACCAGTAGCTGATTAAAGGACAGGCAATAAAGGATAGGAATAAATGACCAGTTTTTCACAATGGAGAGGGATGAATACTGGGGTCCCCCAAGGATCTGTGCTGGGATTAATGTGGTTCAAAAATAATCTGGAAAAAAGGGGTAAACAGTGCAGTGGCAAAGTCTGCAGACAATACTAAATTTCGCAAGATAGTTAAGTCCACAGCAGACTGCAAAGAGTTATAAAGGGATCTCATAAAACTGGTGACCGGGCAACAAAATGGCTGATTAAATTCAATATTGGTAAATGCAAAGCAATACTCATTGGCAAACATAATCCCAATGATGCATACAAAATAATGGGGTCTAAATTAGCTGTTACCACTCAAGAACAAGATGTTGGAGTCATTATGGGTAATTCTCTGAAAACAGCTGCTCAGTGTGCAGCAGCCATCAAAAAGCGATTAGAGTGTTAGGTGCCATTAGGAAAGGGACCGATAATGACAGTAAATATCATAAAGCCACTATATAAATCCTTGGTACATCCACACCTTGAATACTGCATGCAGATGTGGTCACCCCACCTCAGACAAGATATATTGGAATTGGAAAAGGTACAGAGAAAGGCAACAAAAATGATCAAGGGTATGGAACAGCTTCTGTATGAGGAGAGATTAAAAAGACTGTGACTGTTCAGCTTTGAAAAGAGACGACTAAGGGCGAATATGGTAGTGGTCTATAAAATCAGAAATGATGTGGGGAAAGTGAATAAAGCAGTGTTATTTACCCTTTCACGTAATACAGGACCAAGGGGTCGGCAGACGAAATTCATAGGCAGCAGGTTGAAAACAAACATAAGGAAGTACTTCTTCACAGACAGCACAGTCAACCTGTGGAACTCATTGGCAGGGGATGTTCTGGAGGCTAAAAGTGTAACTGGGTTCAAAACAGAATTAGCTCAAGTCATGGAGCACAGGTCCCTTAGTGGCTAATAACCAAGATAGTCAGGGACACAGCTCCATGCTCTGGCTGTTCCTAAGCTTCTGAGTGCCAGAAGCTGCATCTGGATGATATGGTGGACTGCTAGATACTTGCCCTCTTCTATTCATTCCCTCTGAAGTATCTGGCATTGGCCACTGTCGGAAAACAGGATACTGGGCTAGATGGAACATTGGTCTGACCCATATGGCCGTTCTTATGTTCTTGACACTTAAAACAAGCCCCATTGACTTGTAGAACCTTAAGAAATGAGCAGAGTTCTGCAGTGAAAAAGAGGGTCCAATCTATTACTAGTATTCATTAGATGTATTATAGTAGCACCTTCCCCAGTCATGGCCCAAGACCCCATTGTGCTAGGCGGTTGCAGACACTGCATCAAAAAGATAGTCCCTGCTCCAAAGAGCTCACTGTGTAAGTGTAAGATAAGAGAGAACACAAGGCTACATAGGGGAACACAGAGAACCAGAATCGGGCTCCACCTTCTCCTTCTTCTAAGCCACCCCTGACTTTCCTGGGAAATTAATACCCAGCTGCACATGCCTTGCAACAAGTGCTAAGAGGGTCTTGTCTCTGTGGACACAGAGTCTCACGCTGCTTACCATGAATTTTGCCTTCCGGACAGATAAAAGGATCTGAGAGGCCAGAGGTGAATGAAAAAAATAAATAACTGGCTTTTATTAAGAGTGAGAGGTCAATGAATCCTACTGCATACACTGTTTTGCTTATTTTTTAAAATGTAAACACCATTTTAACTAGAAAATACACTGAAAGGTACAGGCCTCTTTTACAGTCTGGGCCTAATCACTGTGTGCGTGTATGTGTATACACACCACACAGTTAACACATTCAAGCTCTTGATCTGCAGCTGTTTGACAGTAAGCTCAAACTTTGTCCTACACTGTCACCCTGTGGCAATTTGACAGATTACAACAGCAGTCCCGAAAATCACACTTCGCCCTGTCTGCATAATAAAATCCCTCCATCACTGAAGGCATGTTACACTACCTTATGTCCATGCAACTGTCAGCAGCTGACGTATGTGTTTAAGGCTTCCAATTCATTCATGGGAAAACTATTAAAATAAAAATTGGATTAGCCCATATGTGTCATCATTATTATTCTATGTAAGCTGTTTATATAAGGTCATATAGAACCTTAATATAGAACCAGAATTATGATATATATTTATCTCTCGCTAACCTCCAGTCAAAAGAGACTTTTAAAATCATTATCAAACAACATCTTAATATTAAGGCAGTGTTGCCTAGTGGATAGAATCATGGGAATAGACCATAGAAAACCTGGATACCATTTGGGATAGTCTGGCCTGCTGGATGACTTTGAGCAAGTCCCTTCCCCTCTGTGTGCCTCAGTTTCCCCATCTGTAAAATGGGGAAAATGATACAGACCTCCTTTGTAAAGTGCTTGAGATCTACTGGTGAAAAGAGCTATGTAAAAGTTAGGTATTATTAATCATAATAGTAATAAATCATAGCTGATATTATCAGAGTTCTCCAAGACTGAAGAAGCTATTTTTTATTTGCCTTAATAAATAAATAAAATATAGGTGTTGGAATTATCGAATCCATCAGTATATTTAGGTCAATTTCCATGTATTTGGAAAGTTACAAAGCTAATTCCTATGTGTAAACATTCCTTAAATTTCAAAGACTTACAGAAATGTTGGGAGGGGATGTTGAAAATATGAAAAACAAACACTTTTCAGGTATTGGGAGTTTTAGATGAAACCTCCCCAAATTTTGACCATGTCAAGAATTACCTTCTGCAAATGCCTACTTTGTCAGAAAGTTATTTTTCATAAAATAAATAAATAAATAAATCAACTATTACTGCATGGGAAACTGTTTCCTGTCCTGTGAATATTTTCCAAAGATGGAATTCCCACAACCCATCCCCCCAAATCTCAACTCTGGACTAACAAACAAACTCTGAAAAATATCCACAAACTGAAAACCAGAAATGTTTTTTTTTGTTTTGGGTCAATCCAAAAGTTTCATTCTGCTAATTTCAAAATGTTTTGTTTCGATCATTTCAAAACATTTCATTTCCATTTTGACCTTTTTGCCCCACTTAGTCTAATTTAGTCTAAATTTCAAGATTGTCAGAATAAAACATTTTGACATTTTTCCAACTATAATACCAGAGTCAAATGGCTCATGTACAAGCGTTATCTGACATGAAGGTTTCAGGGAAGGATTTTTTGGGGAGAGCATTTAACCCTGGTTTCTTTGAGCAGATATGATGCCGGAGCACTAAGACAGCCAGCTGTGCTCCATCACTGATCACCACCAACTGGGAAAGAGACCATTGGCTCATCCCCATTTAGGTCCAGCAGCTCTCTTCTTGCTCTTCCCAGGACTCACCGTTCATGGCTCCAAACCAGAGAGTCCCATCTGTGGGAGAGATTGGAGCCAGACTGAAACACTCTAGGCAGTAGCTGTTTTGGCAGCCAACCCAGGATGGAAAATGGTCCCCCCAACCCAAGTGGCTGAGCAAAAGGAAAAGGATTGGTGAAGCAAAAATGGCCAGTCAATCAGAGCACAGAGATGAACGGAAAAAAACCCAAGCAGTACAGCAATTTGGAACCCAGGGCAACTGCCTTGCTTACCCACCCCTAGAACTAGCCCTGGGTTTGTCTCTAGCCCAGCTCTGTTCTTAGCTGGACAGTGGTGGTGAGCTGGTGGCCACGTGGCAGCAGGCCTGGTCTTTATTTGAGCCTCCCTGATCACCACTTCTGGCTCGTGGTAGGAGAAAAACTTCCATGCTAATGGAGGAGCCCAGGATGCCACAGACAGGAAAACTCGCCTGCCCAAGGAGTTTGTCTTTAGTGAACGTCCCACCCGTTGGTTGGCGTCAGATTGGCAGCGTCACCTCCACGCCTGGTCTGGGTCTTGTCATGCCTTCTTCTGGTGCCGGTGGAAAATCTGGCCTTGTAGCTAAAACACTTGTCCAGGCACTGTCTTGTTTATTGCCGTCTCCTTGCCTGTTGGACACCCTGCGTCACACCATCCCTCCCTGGCTGCTTTCCCCACATCGCTCCTCCCTTTGAAGATCTCCGCACTGCATCAAATTGAAATGGCTTGTCCCTGCTTTTACAGCACTACTCATCTCAGCCCTCATTAATCAGCAGCCCCTCGCCACCCCAAAGATTCCTGCCTGTTTCTAGTTCTGAAGCCCCTTTGGGTGAAAGGTAGCAGGGCTGATAATTTTTCCACGTAGCTCATTCGTTGTCTGTCACCCTGCCCTTCGTCCAGGCAGTGTCCAGCTGCATGGACATTTGTGGTGTGGTGATCAGATGGCATGTGCCTTGAAAAAGATAAAGCCAGGTGTCTCCCAAGTGGGTGCCTGACCTTAGGAAACACAGCCTGATTTTCAGAGGTTGCAGCTCCCCTTGCCGGCTGTGGAATTTATGGCCTTACATTAACAAACAGAAGCCTTGCCCAGTGTTTTACCAACAGAAGGCAGTTTCTTTCATCATGTTGCATTAGGGTGTGGACAGGTTGGACTGTCCCTCCTTTGGCCAGCTGCCCAGACAGTGCAATAACGTAACCTATCCTCATTCCAGGAATCGTTCATTTCCTGGAGAGGCTACAATCACAGCTCAGTTCCACAATGCGGCAGACGCTTCCAGGGGGCAAGCACCAAGGTGATCAGACAGCAAAAGTCCAGTGGTCTTTGAGCCACACTTATAATGCTTAAGCAACAGCGAGGCTGTTTCCTTAGTTCAATACACGCTCCAGGCTTCCTTAGCCTGAGTGGAGAACTGAGAGGCAGGGCAAGCAGCATGGGGCGTAGCGGATAAGGGCAGAGCTCACAGTAAAACAGTGCTCTGGGACAGGGGTCTATTAGTTAGGCCACCTGCCATTATATAAATGGATGCAATTAGTTTTCCCCCTACACAAATATTGTCCTTTTCCAGATAGACGCTGGACTTTTACCTCCCCAGTGGGCAGTGCTTCCAGCAGAACTGAAATTGAATGTGGCTTTTTATTAATTAGTGTTGCTTGCACACCAGAGCAAAAATAACAACCAACAAGTCATGTGGGGCCAACAGCTATTGTTAAATTTCTCAGACCATAGATTTCAAGGCCAGATTCCCTTGTGCTCATCTCATCTGATCTCCTACCTAACCTGGGCCATAAAACGTCCCCAACAAAATTCCTAGGGCAGATCTTTTAGAAAGACATCCCGGTTTGATTTTAAAATGGATAGAGACGGAGAATCCACCGTGACCCTTGACAAATTGTTCCCTGGGTTAGTTACTCTCACCATTCAAAACGTAGCTCTTATTTCCAGTCTGAATTTGTCTAACTTTACCATCCAGCCACTGGACTGTGTTACACTTCTCTGCTAAACTAAGGAGCTCGTGGTTAAATATGTATTCCCCCTGAAGGTACTCACAGACAAACAAGTTACCCCTTACCTTCTCTTTGTTAAGCCAAATAGCCTGCCTGGACAATAAAGCACAGCAGAGGTCCTTGAACTGTGGTCCAGGAACAATTTGTTGTCACATGATTACTGGCATCTCCCTCTCTGCAGCTCCTAAAATACATCCCCACTTGGACTTCACCAGCCAAATGATTACTGGTGTTGCCACAGGGGTTTTATGTAGTCATGGATGGAAGAAGGTGGGTCTCTCTGCTTGCAGGTGAGAAGGGTGGCGAGTCACGAGAGACTCTATATGGCCTAGACCACAGCTTCAGCTGAGCTCCTGAGTTAGAGTCGGTCATCTCTAGCTCATCAGCAATCTAGTCCTTCAGTGCTGAGCATTCGGTCCCCAAATTTGGAATACGTTGACTTCCCAGCTAGGCATGTTAGTAACCGTGGTCTGATTTTCAAAGGCATTGAGCGTTCACAAATGACCCATTAGAGTCAACAAGGCCTGCAGGCTACTTGTTGGTCATGATTCAAGCACTTGAGATCATGCTTAACTGTATGGACATAGCATAGGCCATTGAAATCAACAGAACTCCTTGGGTGCTTGCTTTGCTGGGTTGGGGCCACATGCTTCACTCAATAGGGATTAGGGCGTCTTTCCTATTGACTTCAGTACATTTTGGATCAGCCCCTTAGGGTTAGTGAGACTGTCAGATCAAGATATTTTAAGCCAAACAGAAGAAAATGCCCCTCACTCCACTTTTCATCGTTTTATTCTTGTATTTGTACAGCTATATTTTACAGAACGCATTAATGCAGTTTAGACACAGCCCAAACCCTGTCTCCCGAGATTGTTCATAACACAAGCATGTAAAATAAGGTAAAAAAAAGACCCAAAAAACAAACACATTCCCCGATAAACAGTTCTGCCAGAGGACTCCTTTTGCAATATCAGGCTGTACCTTAAAAAGGAAATTGGGCTCATACAGTTCATACATTGAAAACGTCCATTGAAAAGAAAGGCACCGTGCGAACCACATTTTACATATATACAGACTGAAAACAAACAAAAAAAATTACACTTTATTATTATTTTAAATTCCTTCTGCAGCTTTGTTGGTTTAATACACACTTTTTTTTTTTTGTAAATTGTAAACCTTCACTTGCAAAAAAATACAAATACACTGATGCATTTAGACAAAATATTTTCTTACTTATACAGATGCAATACTTTAAAATATCTTGTTAAGTGCTCTATCACACTAAAGAGTCTCAAATCGGCATCTGCCTGCAGATGCTAAATCAAGCCTTTAATGCATTTTATATATTTTTTAATATATCTTTAAGGTCTATATATATTTATTTTATATATATTTATATTTATATATATATATATATTTACAACTCTGCCATAGATTCCTTCACCTTTGGTTAAAAAAGTTAAAGCCCTCTCTTCAATAGTACACAATTCTTTTCTTCTCTTTAAAAGAACACACATTTTGCATACAAAGAGAAAGCAAAAAAACCCGACAACACACACACACAAAAAATATAAAAAAACCCAACTGTTCCCATAAATCAACATTACATTCCTCATCTTCAGACTGTGAAGGTTAAACTCCAGAGTTTATCAACACTCCACTGCACAGATATTTTTTTAATACACATTTAAATCTGAATAAGATTTTTTTAGTTTCACATAACTGGGAAAAATAAAAATAAAACCCGTGTATTTTTTAATATTTTTTCCCACCTATCTGCACTATGGGCTTAGAGGCACTCCATCGCGTGATGGAAGTTTTAAAGTGTTACAAGTGTTACAAGTATCCTTTGGATATCTTTCCCCGCCCTCCCTCAGGTACCCCTTCCCCTCCCCACCCCCCGGCAGAGAAGTCTGCCTGGCTTTCAGCACGCCTTGGGTAGTTCTGGTGGCAGCTCCGCTGTCGAGACACGGTATTGCACCTTGGTGTTGGTGATGGCACCATGTTTCTGCCGGAGGTGGAGCCGCAGCTGGCTTTTGTGGCGGAAATGCAGGTTACACTTCTCACACTAAAACCGAAAGGACGGGGGAGGTGCTGTTAGCTCGAAAGTTTACAGAGCCATATGTAATCTAGCCACTTACATGCGCCCACCCACTCCGGGCCCCGCCCCGGAGTCACCTCACACTCATTCATGAATGTGGCCTCACAACATGGCTTGGGAGCGTATTTTACAGATGAGCAATTGAGGTGTACAGAGGCTAAGTGACTTGCCCAAGGCCACACAAGGCATCTGTGGCAGAGCCAGTATCTGAACCCAGGGCCAGCGCCTGAACTTCCAGCCCATTTGCACCTCAGTTTTAAAATATCATCATTGTCGAGCCTCTAACGAAAAAGACTGAATCCATCTCTCAGAAGGTCACTAACCACAGTGAATAGGATTAATAGGAAGCACTTGGCATGTCTGTCTGGGGACTCTAAATCCTGTCCTAATTAATGATTGCTCAGGACTCACAGCACTCTGGACACTCCCTTTCTTTAGAAGCTGAAAAGCGGCATCAGAGAGGTTAAGTGACTTGCCTGTGGCCATGTAGCAAGTCAGTGGCAAAGCTAGAAGTAGAGCCCAGGGGTCCTGGCTCACCTGCTTTAGCCTCTAAACCACAGTGCTGCCTCCTGCAGGAGAGTCAAAGAGGCTTTTTTCTGTCCTCTTCCATCCTAACTATTCCCACCTGCTGATATCACATAGGAGACCTTATGTAGCAATCTCCCTAGGGGTCGGATTGAGGCTCCCAAAAAGATGCCTGGAAAGGGGGTGCTGCATGGAATGGGGCCACTCCAGGCCCCAGTCCCTCTGAGTCTCGACAGCTTCTACTCATGGTTAGCTCCAGCTACTTGGATTTGAGGTCGAGCCCCCATGTTATGGGCCTCAGGGTTAAAAGGGTATCCTGGGCCAAGCTCACCCCTGGGGTAATGCCACCGATTTCCCCTAACCCGTGAAGAGCCCTCACTCAATAGAATTATGCCAGGGGTGAGTTGAGTCCCGTCTTGACAGGCCTCTCATCTCTAGCACCTACGATCCTCCATACAGTGGAGGAGCAAAGTCCTTTGAAACCTGTATTGTAACGTGAACGTGACCTTCTTCAGCTGGGGAAGGGGAGGAAGAGAAAAGGGGCCAGGGCTGGTTCCAACGGCAGCTCAACCCATCAATTTGCCATCTGAGCAGCAGGCCTCTCATTTACAGTGCAGTGGACGGGTGCGGGGGGGAGGGAACAGAGAGGGGTCCTTGGGGAGAGGCCAGGTAAGGATACACCAGAGCGAAGACTGAACTGGTGGTCAGGACCGGGCCATGCCAGGGCAATGCAAACGGTCAGTGCCGGACAATGTCTCCCCACCATGGTATGTGGCCCTTATAGCTGCTCGGGAGTTCTGGCTCTTGGTCACTAGCACTGATAATGCCGGGAGGTCACTTACATGGTACGGTTTCTCTCCTGTATGGATTCGAAGGTGACTTTTGAGCGTCTGCAGGTGCCGGAATCGCGTGCCACAGATTTCACAGGGGTAGGGTTTTTCGCCAGTGTGGATTAGCACATGAGCTCGGAGATGGGCAACCTGTCGCAGAGGAGCAAGTGTCAGAACAGGGTTCCCATAGGCATGCTTGCCACAGGCACTTCACATTCAGACCAAGCTTCCCAAGCCACACCTATCAATTCTCATGCTTCAGAGCATTAGCTAAACAACAGCTGGGGTCAGGAGGAAATCCTCCTCCCATCCATTGACCACAAGAGGAGACACTGGATCAGAGTGACCATTCAGTATGGCAGCTCTGATATTAAAGGCAGACTCTAAACCTAATGGATTCTTCTAATAACCCAGCTTCTCCAAGAGGCATTTGAAAAGCTGCCATCTCTGTGGTCAGAGGGTATAACCACAAGCTCAGTCCTTATTACTCAAGTGACCATCCGAAGGGCCATCTTCCTCAAGTAGGGAATCCTAGATCAGGCACTATGGGCATAAGCTAATGAATGTTTGCAGCAAAACCCTTCGAGAGCCCGAACTGCTGACAGCACACAGAGAAATGTAAGAGGCACAGATCTGTTTCATTGCAAAAACAATGGACTAGCTTCATTGACTTGCCAAGGGCAAAGTTCCAGGGGTCTGCATTTGCTCCACAACAGCATGGGATCATCACCAGGCCCTAAGCCAGGAAGAGTGCCCCCTTCAGTGCATTGCTGCATGTCTGTGACATGGGAAAAGCCCCAAGGTGGCAGACAAAATGCCTCCCGCTCTCCAGGGGAATTGTAGAGCATGAAGCAGGATCCCCACCTGGACAAATCTGGCCCCGCAGGTCTCACACTTGTAGGGCTTCTCTCCGGAGTGGATGCGCGTGTGGGTCTTCAGGTTGGCCGGCCGGTTGAACTGCGCTCCGCAGATAGTGCAACGATATGGCTTCTCGCCTGTTGCCCCGCCAGAGAGAGAGACACGCCAGGTTAGCGCACAGTGCCCCGAGCTCCCCAAAGCTTTCACTACAGTCCCTATATTACTATATCGTCCACGAGAGAATGGCAAAGACAAGGGCCTCCTAGAAGCGCTGTCCCTGCAAAGCCCAGGGCCGACTCCCTGCTGGGTTCCTTTGTTCTGCTTTGCTCCCCCTAGCTGGGAATCCCCCCGGTGTGTATGTGATCAGAGTTCCCGGGGGGGGCAAAGCCATCATAGTTTGGTCCTACGCCAACCTCCTCACAGGCACTGGAGGCCAGGGAAGAGGCATGGCCACAGTATGGATGCTCCAGTGATCCTCAGCTGGCAGACGGTCCCTTGGGGGACCGGTGGCATATCAGAGCAGCCCTCAGGCTGTTCCAACCTGCATGCAGAGCTGGGTTAAGAGTCAGGGCAACTCCCGCCTACAATATTTGGGCACAGCAGAGAATCTGCTTACTGACTACGTGGCACACCCACTGCGCACGGGTCTTTTTGGCCAGGAACCCTAGCTAGAGGGGACCCCCTTCTCCTCTTCCCAGAAAGTTATTCATAGAACAACTGTCTGGCTCAGATTGCGAGGCACAGCCCTAGAAATCAGGGCTACAGGGCAAGTCTGTCTGCTTTGCCAGACAGGATTAACAATTCAGCCCCTCCTGGTCCAGCGACAAGCAACATCCTCCAACTTTATACTGTAGCTGGGTGAGCAAACAGAGATTCAGCAAGCAGAGGAGATTTAGTTGGGGATTGGTCCTGCTTTAAGCAGGGGGTTGGACTAGATACCTCTTGAAGACCCCTTCCAACCCTGATATTCTATGATCTGCCTGGCTCTGTTGGTCTCTGAATGGTTTTAAGTCCATTTGATCCAATTGCTGGCCGTTCCTTTGGCAAAGTGAGCAAGGCTGAGAGAGATCAAGGCTGGTTCAAAGCCAAGGAGTCAGTAGTAACTGAGCTCCAAACTCTTCAGCCTCAATTATTCCCACCTGCCACCTCCACGACGGTAATCCTCATTGATCTTTGCCCTCCGTTGGGATGGATACAGATGGGGTGAAAAGTTCATGGGAAGTTTATTTTTCTCCCCACTCCTGCCTTTGTTTTTAAAAGAGGAATAGGCTGAATATCAAATCAACTTTTCCTGGATTTTGCTGGAGGATGTGTTGGGAATCTCAGGGGACGTATCTTGGGAGCTCTTACAGCTCCGATCCTGCCCGTGTTTAACTTTATGTGCCGACAAGTCAGGCAATGTGCAACTCAGCCCAACTGACGGAGGAGGGAGACTGGGTCTTTAACTCAAACTGCCTTTCTCTGAAGTGTTAGTTGGGCATCAACGTTCTGAGCGTTTACAGAAATGAGCCAACCCCCGCAGGATTCTGAGCAACGATTGATCCCTTCTTTTCTCATCTTCCACCGGGCTGGCTCAGACCATTTCATCCGTTTGCCAGTCACCAGGGATTTTGCCAGGCTCGATGGCACCTGACTTTTCGATGAAAAAACCACCAGACTTTATTTTTTGGTAAAATAAACCTCTCTCAGCCTCTTTATCCATCATAAAGAAAATGCCAAAAGGGCCCATCCCCAGCCCCAAACACCCTGAATGGAACAGCCAATACAGCTCACATGTGGAGAGAGACCCAGACGCTGGCACCACCTCAGTCAAGGATCCCAAAGTACTTTGCAGATATTAAGCTTCATAGATTCCCCCCAGGGAGGAAAACAAGTATTTCCCCATTTATTGCTGAAGCACACAGGGGCTAAGCCATTTCCAAAGGAGCAGAAAGAACTCAAAGGGTTTGGGCTCCCAGGACAAGGCTGAAGACCCACGACCGTCCCTTATCCGGTGCTGGGGTGCTTTGCCCTTCCCTGTGTACCCAGTCCCAATGATAGGGGTTCGGCCTGGATGCAAGGCAGATGGAGCTGTGCCCTGTATCTGCGGCCACCACGTGCCTTTCAAGACCTGCTGCAACACATGGCCCTAGGCTGGCGCCGGGAGCGCCGGGCTGTACCTGTGTGAACGGTTTTGTGGCTGGCTAGGTTTCCCTTGTAGCGGAAGGAGGCCTGGCAACGGTCACACTTGTAGGGCTTATCGCTGTGAGCCTGCAGGGAATGTCTCTTGAGAGACGCCTCTTCAGAGAACCGGCAGTCACACTCGTTGCAGAAGAAGGCTCCATTTTCTGTCGGGGACAGAGAGAGAGGCGGGGATATTGAGGGAGATGAGCAAGTACCGCCGCACACGGAGCGTCTCCTGCGTGGGCCAGGGCTTTTGACGGGGCTGAGGAGCCGGGGAGGAGGCGAAGCCAGCGTGTCCAAGCTAAAGTCTGTTTCACGAGGGTTCGATGGAGTTGGGGGGAAGCAGCACGGGAGCATGAAATCAGCAGCACCTCCACAGCATCCGTTACCCAGCAAAAATCCCCCAGGGGGTTAGGCAACACTCAGGCCAATCAGAGGTAGGGTCTTATGGAATAGGAACCAGAAGGTGGGAAGGCTGCCTCAGGATGGTGCTGTCTCTAGATATGAATTCAGAGTTCTACTCATTAGGGGAACTTGGTTTTTGAGCACCAAATAAAATCTTCCATCTCCCCTCACTGAGCTGGAGGATGGGGGCAAACAGAGTTTTGTAAGCCTTTTAAGAGCCTAGGAACAGCCATACTGGGTCAGACTAAAGGTCTATCCAGACCAGTATCCTGACTTCTGACAATGCCCAATGCCAGGTGCCCCAGAGGGAATGAACAGAACAGGGAATCATCAAGTGATCCATCCTGTTGACTGTTCCCAGCTTCTGGCAAACAGAGGCTAAGGACACCATCCCTGCCCATCCTGGCTAATCGCCATTGATGGACCTGTCCTCCATGAACTTGTCTAGCTCCTCTTTGAACCTGTTAAAGTCTAGTCCTCTTGATCCACAACGGCTCCTCTATAGGACTAGAGACGTTCCGAGGACAGATGAGAGGCAGATAACATGGCCATGTCCAAGTGTGGGTCATTCCTTTCTGCCTGGCTCAGTCCCCACCCTGGCAATTTTGACTATATGTGACATTCTTCACTTCTGTCTTAAACTGTTGCAAGACGCTAATTACGCTCAACTAGCCCAAGCTACCTCATTAGAGGCGAAAACCAATTACCATGCATGCATCGTTCAGCCAGTTAGCAGAGGGCTTGGAAAGCACTTTGAGATCCGCTTGGAAAAGAGATGGCCTGAACCACTGAAGTTCAGATTTAGGTTCAAGCCCATTGTAGAGACTGGCACCAGCCTGCCAGTCCAGATGCAGGCTCAAACATGCCCACAGATCTGGGGGTGCTGTGGCCGGGCCCCTCTCTCATGTGGCAGAATGGCATCGCGGGAGCATCATCCCACAGGTTCCATGGTGCCCCCCCCCCCACCCGCACCCCACCAGCTGGAAGGCCAAGTGCAGAAGGATGGATTCTGGACTCACCACAACTGGAGTCGGAGTATTCGGAGTGGGTTTCGCCCATTTCCTCTCCGAAGGTGGAGCCAGGGGTGTGAAGGCACATCTCAGAATGCTGGGGGGACTGGGAGCCGCAGGAGCTGCATTTTGATGAATGCAGGTAGAGAGGGGACTGCCCCTCGCTGCTCCGAGGGGACCCATCCAGGGATCTGGGGAAGAAGAGCAAACACCCATCAGAAGGCTTTAGCGACACCAGACCACAGCACCTCCCTCAGCCCCGGCATGAAGGATACACATACACATTGCTAAGCAGACTCTTAAAGAAGCCCTAGTCGGGATCAAGGCTTCATTGGGCGTCCCCTCTAGTCTACAGGGTATTCAGCCATCTCGCTTCATTCTTTTACAGTGCCCATTCCACAAGGATCTCAATGCCCTTTATAAACGTCCCCATCGGGTAAGTCACAGAACAGTAAACCCAGGCACAGGGTTTAAGTAAACTGGCCACAGAGTGAGCCAGGACCTCTCATCCCTAATGTAACCACCAGCCTACGCTGGGTGTAGTTACACATTTGGGACTCGTACATTACTGGCTGGATCCTCAGCTGATATCAACTGATGAGGCTTCACTGAACTCACTGATTTACACCTGCTGAGGAACAGAGGCAAGAGGCCTGTTCATCAAAGATGGGCATTGACCCAAAGCATTAATATGAATGACACTAAACTGGGAAGAGTGGTAGATATGCTGGAGAGTAGGGACAGGATACAGAGGGACCTAGACAAATTAGAGGATTGGGCCAAAAGAAATCTGATGAGGTTCAACAAGGACAAGTGCAGAGTCCTGCACTTAGGATGGAAGAATCCCATGCACTGCTACAGACTAGGGACCGAATGGCTAGGCAGCAGTTCTGCAGAAAAGGACCTAGGGGTTACAGTGGATGAGAAGTTGGACATGAGTCAACAGTCAGCTTTTGTTGCCAATGAGGCTAACGGCATTCTGGGCTGTATAAGTAGGGGCACTGCCAGCAGATCAAGTACCGTGATCATTCCCCTCTATTTGGCATTGGTGAGGTCTCATCTGGAGTACTGTGTCCAGTTTTGGGCTCCATGCTACAAGAAGGATTTGGAAAAACTGGAAAGAGTCCAGTAGAGGGCAACAAAAAGGATTAGGGGGCTGGAGCACATGAGTTACAACGAGAGCCTGAGGGAACTGGGATTGTTTAGTCTACAGAAGAGAAGAGTGCGGGAGATTTGACAGCTGCTTTCAACCACCTGAAAGGGGGTTCCAAAGAGGATGGATCTAGACTGTTCTCAGTGGTGGCAGATGACAGAACAAGGAGTGATGGTCTCAAGTTGCAGTGGGGGAGGTTTAGGTTGGATATTAGGAAAAACTTTTCCACTCAGAGGGTGGTGAAGCCCTGGAATGGGTTCCCTAGGGAGGTGGTGGAATCTCCTTCCTTAGAGGTTTTCAAGGTCAGGCTTGACAAAGCCCTGGCTGGGATGATTTAGTTGGGGATTGGTCCTGCTTTGAGCAGGGGGTTGGACTAGATACCTCCTGAGGTCCCTTCCAACCCTGAGATTCTATGATTAATAAAACCCAGCAATGCTGCAAGGAGTGCTGTCTCCTCTAGGGGGTTTGCCATACCTGTTCACAATGTTGTTGAGCCTGCTTGCTTGTGGGATTGTCGAGTCTTCCCCATTCAAGCTCAGCTTGGCTGGGGACTGGATGTCCAGATTCTCAGGTTCCATGGGCTGCTGGCAAGCCGACGTAGACACATAGGAGCGAGGGGAGAGGGTCCCCGCTTCGTTCTGGTCGGTGCCGTCTTGCTTGGTGCTCTGGTTGAGGTTGTTGAGGACAATGAACTTGTACTTCTTCCAGTTGCAGGCTTTGGGGTCAGTAGGGCTCTTGGTCCCCAGAGAGCCAGAGCTTTGACCAATGCGGGCGTTCTTGCTGCTGCTGGACTCGGTTGGTGAGTTGGGTTGGCAGTCTGACTTCTGGGGGCTCTGGGGGCTGATGAGACCCTTTCGGTTCATTGGTGTGTTGGTTGGTTCAAAGTGCTGGCTGATCTCGTCTTCCGAAGAGGTCCGTTCTTCTTCTTTGGCCACTTTGTCACAAGCGAAGTAGGGACTGTTTCGGACCGCAGGTGCGACGGGCTTAGGGCCAGCGGCTATGCTGAAGTGCAGGTCACTTCTGGCCTCTTCAGCAGCAGCCTCTTTTGGCGAATAGATGGTGGCGTGGCACGGGTTGCCTGAAAGTTCAGTGACGGTTCTGGTGTAGTCTGTAGGGATTGTCCTGGAGCTGTTACAGGGCAGCACTCTCTCCTTTGAGAAAGTGTTGACCCTCGAGACATCCGGCAGGGGCATCCTTGGCTCTCGCAATTCATCATCTAAGAGGAAACCGTTGACTGGAACGGGGTTGTAGCCCGTGTAGGAGAGGGGCGATCCCGACAGGCCACTGTACAAACTGGAGACAAAGGCCCTCCCATCGCAGAGAGGCGTGTTTTGGAGAGGCATATTGTTCTCTGAGACTTCCCGGCTCCTGTAAGCCATCACCTCCGGGTGACTCAGCATCCGGCCTGTCAAGAACTCTTCCCTGGGCGTCTTCATTGGAGAGACCATCTCGGCTTCGCTGCACAGAGACAAAAACAAGGGCGTTACGCCTTATTCCCAGTCTTTGAAACGAGCTCTCAGATACATTGACAATTCCACCCCCCTCCACCACCAAAAAACAGGCTCTCCAACTCAGCCACGGGTGTCTCACCTAGACTTGACAAACCTTCGGCAAGTATCCACGACGTGCTCCATCTGCAGGTAGAGCGCTGTGGCCATGACGGCCATGATGTTGCCTTCCCTCAGGTTGAGGCGGGAGGTGTACATGAAGTCCAGCAGGATGCAGAATCCCTCGGGGTTGATGTCTGGGGCCAGCGTGATGATGTTCAGATTGCACTTTAGCTGGTCGGTGAATATGCTATAGAAGAGGCCGCTGCAAAGGCGAGAAGGGGTGGGAGAGGAGAGTGAACCCAACATTGCAAGATTTCGGGAGAGAGCGGGAGGAAACTTTTACAGGGGTTCTCCATCGGGACATCGCGAACCCTCAACCTCCCCCCATTCCTACATTACTGCGCTGGCAGATAGATGGGAGGCCGGCCCCAGGGAGGTCCTGTTACGGAAAAGGTTGAGAACTCTGACCTTACTTAAAGACCCTCCATAGATTTGCCTCACGGAACTCCTCTCACTCCCTGCCATGTCTCCTGCCTTCTCTGATCTAGCATTAAACTCTTCCAATGGTCCACCAAATGACATCAGTGAGAGCAAGAGCCTTCTCCTCTGCAGCTCCTGCCATCCGAAACAGTCTCCCTGTACAGGCGTGTCGCCTCTTGGCGAGGGTTCCGTTCTGCAGTTACCGCATAAAGCGGAAACCGCGTATAGCCAAAACCCATTGACTTCAATGGGAGGCGAAACTGCACCCCCTGCAGGAAGTTTAAAATTTTTTTTCTCCTTTCTTTTTTCGTTTTTGCAGACCGCGTAAAGTGGAAATCGCGTAAGTTGAATCAGCGTAAGACGCGACATGCCTGTATCTCAGTTGATCACCAGCTCTCCACCTTCTCCATTTAAAGGTCTTTTCTCCCTTGCCTACTTCTCTTCATTCCTGCCCACTGCCTGGTTTTCCTCCCTCTGTGAGTTATTGATCTCTGAAGCCACGTGGAAACACGGCTTGTGTCAAATGCACACTAAATATTGCACTGTGATAAGACAGTTGATGCAAAATGCAAATTGCCAATGTTTTGCTTATGCATTTTTTCACCCCAACAGCGTCTCATTTCCTCTACATTAGCGCCATCTGATAAGACAAGGCCCAGTGACAATGCCGGTAGAAGTGGCACGTGTTTTATTTATGGTGTACAATAGTGAATGAATTTCTCTGTCAATGGGGAAAAGCAGCCAAGGCAAGTTCTGGAGAATAGGAGATGGGGTCTTCAAATACTTGAAAGGCTGCCATTTAAAAAAAAAAAAGAAAAAGAAAAGTTGCTCTCTCTTGCCATAAAGGGCAGGAGGCTCAAACTACAGCAGAGCAGATTTAGATGAAATCCCAGAAAAGAAACCTTCCCAATGGTAACACCAGCAAGACAATAGAACAGACGCCCAGAGAGGTTGTGGAAGCTCCTTCACTGAAGGTTTCCAAAAGGAGTCTGCAGCCATCTGCTTTAGATGGTTCAGACACAACAAATCCTGCATCTGGGCAGGTGGTCAGACTAGATGACCCTGGCGGTCCCTTATGGTTCTAGACGTTCAAAGGAGCAATACTACTATACTTTTAAAATTCATGGAGCTGTAGCCCTTGACCTCTGAGGAAACAACCTAAGTCACCAGAGCCGCGTGACTCTAGAGATGGGAGCCCAGAGCAGTATTTAGATCTAGAGACTGTATTCCCCAAGGTGGGAGAGGGGTTTGGTTTAGAGGATCCCACGCAATGCAGCATTGCAAGAAATATACTCATTTAGCTGCACATTGGCATGCAAACCAGCTAGACCGAAACATTGAGCACGATGGACTCCAATCCCTGCCAAGCATCTGCTGCTCGGAAAGGCAGAGCCGCCCCCTAGGATGTCAGAGGTCCTGTTTACGGGACGGAACAGCGTGCGTGCGCGGGGGAAGGAAAGGGGACCGGGCTGGGTGGGGGAGAAAGCAACGGTGTCATTAGCCCCTCTTCACCTGCAGGCCATGAGGACGGTTTTGTGGGCTCTGAACTGTTCCCGGTTGACGATGATCACGACATCGGTGAGGATATCCCGGCTCCGAAGGCGGTTGAGATTGAGAAGGACGTCACTGGCGTGGCGGGTGAACTGGATGCAGCTGTCTGCCTGAGAGGCCATCTTGACTCTGCCCGAAAAAGGGAGAGAAAAGAAATAGGACCATGAAGCTGCCCAGAAAGCATCATAAAGCAGGGCCAAGAGAGGCTGCCACTGGTCTATTCTAGCAGGGGCTACCCTGCAAGGCAGTGTTTGGCTAGGGCAGCCACAGACTCTCAGCTAGAGAAGAAACAATAATCTAGGATGCAACCACATTTCAGCTTCCACCTGTAGTGGACACGAGCACCGGATTGTTCTGCTGAATGTTCCAAATGGGGGCAAAGAACTGGAGTAAATCAGAACAAGTCCCTTCCGCCTGTCTGATGGGAGACCACAACAGGACCTTCCGGGGGAATAGGTGGGCAAATTACCATCTCCCCATCACACCCCAGGCCTGCTCCTGCTCCCGCTGTGGTCAAGCCAGCAGGAGCTGTGCTCAGCTCCACTGGAAGTTGCTATTTGAAGATCTCAGAGGAATAGCAGATAAGAGCAAACCCTGCACGCTAATCTGCGGTAGTTATTAAATTACACGCTTTATGGTTTGATTTCGCAGCTCCAATATGTGCGTCATTCCCAGGAACGTCAGACAGTTGAGTGGGCAGTCAAACTACACGATCCAGCCATGGAAATTAGCTCTTCATAAAGATCCCATACAAAGCTACAGAAGCACTGAGCACCTGAAAATCTGGGGTCTCAAGTGGGTCATCCAAAAATCAGGGTCACTAATCAATGGCTGCATCAGGAACAAAAAACCCAGGTCTCCCGATACCCGTTTCCCTAGAATCTAGATCACCAGGGATTCCTAGTTCCAGAACTCTGTTCCTCTTCCCTCCCCAGTTCTTGATGCGAAAGTTTCCAAAACACATGTTCTCTTTGATCAAAGTTGGAGGATCTGACCCAGACCTTTCCCAAGAAGCTACCAGCCAGCACCTGAAATGCCATCCTGGAATTTGAATCTTAAAATGCCAAATTCCTCAATGACAGGATTCGTTCCAGCCACTGTTCCACTGCCAGCGGTGGGATACGAATGTGTAATTTTGTGCAGGGCAGCCACTCTCCTGAATGCAGATTCTGGCTGGGCCTAATGAAACATTTCATTCAACACATTTAACAAGGCATGAAATTAAATTTACATACCCAATGCCTCAATTCACAGCCCAAAAGTTTCTTTCAAACCTACAAAGCAAGCACAAGAAAACAAACACCGGGTTAGTTCAGAAGTGCAAATTGGCAGTGGTAGGATGCAAGCTTGTTGTTTTGATGTAACATCAGCAGGATGTGAACTGAAACTAACAGCACTTCCACTCTCCTAAAGTTAATTTGTTTCTCCCAGTACAGTATGTTCTTATTGCAACCACAGGCGTTGGGAATCTAATCATAGACTCTTACACACCCTCTACCCCAAACCATGGGTGTAAGCCAAAGAGCCTTTCATATCTATGAGTCAGGGACTCGAGGGTAGCTGGGGAGGGTACAGGAGGAGTCAAACAAGAATTCACTCACCACTTCTATCAGAGATGCCTCTTCCCATCCCCAATATTCCCACTCCTTTCTTATCTCATTGCATCACAAAGGGCTGCAAGACTCTCTCCCCTTCCCTCTTTCATTCTCCCCAAAAACTGAAAGGGGTGAAGATTTCAAAGCGCTCTGGAAACACTACAAATTGCTAAAGATTGAGAAACCTAGGCACTGAGAGGTTAAGTAACTTGATCGAAGTCACACAGCAAGTCAGTGGCAAAGTTAGATACAGAACTAGTTAGTCCCTTTTCCAACTGCCAGAAGATGCTCTTTGTCTCCATCTGCTGGCTTTGGGGAGTTAATGAAGTTGGGACAGAGAAGAACTTCTCCTTTCCATTCCATGCTAAGAGAATTTTATTTTTCTTCTTACCCACATGAAGATAAATACTTTCCCCTCATAGCTAGCTTTTACATTTAAAAATGGGGGGGAGAAGAGTATCATAGCTGTTATTTGGCTTTTCAGATATAGCTATAAACATTTCCATGCTCATAAAGTTGCGTACCCAGAGATTTATGGGGCATGGGGAGGAAAAGGAATTAAGTGTGATTTTTAATATGCTAAAACAAATGCATGACATTAAAATCCATTTCATACACTCAAATGACATGAGTCTCCAGAGCGCCTCCAAGTCGCCCTGACTTGAAACTCAGAAAAGGTGACTCATTTCCCAAATACTGCAGACTCTGACCTTTTTTTGTGTAGCCCTCTGTGCCAGCCATTGTCAGTGGTCACATGAAAGCCAAGAGATTTACAGATTGTGCTAGCACCTGGCCTAGCTTCAAAGTTCCCACCTCAGTGGAATGTGCCAGTGATGTATAACCAGGGCAGATTTTGAGCTCAGTCATGTCCATGTAAATGCCAAGCATGTCTACAAGCTACTGGAATCACAGGAGTTGTCCATGAGATCAGGACAGGGCCCACTGATAGCTGGGTCTAAGACCTAAGAGCTGGGTCTGTGAATTCCAGCACTCACCATGAACTCCATCCCTTTCCACGTAACGCAACAGCAGAATTCTTTTACACGGCTGGGGCAGGAGGGCAACCTGCCCTTGGTGCTACCTGGCCTTTTGTACCAGCCTGCTGCTGTTCGCTGCCCAGCCCATCTTTGGTCCACACGGGTGCCCCTCTGCAAACCCACCCCTGGCCTGGTACAGGCTCCTCTAGAAAGCAAACCGGGGCTCTTGCCAGCCCAGGGGCCTTTTCCAACAAGGGACCATCGCACTGCACTTCGCAGCACTGCGGCAGTGATTGAAAAAGAGGAAGGTGATCCCCCTAGACACACACTTGACCCACCCACCTCATATTAATCAAGCCAGATGCAAATGAGTCCCCCCTACACACACACACACACACACACAATCTGGCCTTTGCATCCACCTGATCGTAAGACAGCCCAGTTCAGCAACAATAAAGAGACTGTCAAGATTTGATGGCTGATAGTGGGGGGGACGCTGATATGAAATCTATTACACCCCCCCCACACACACACCTAATTTCTCACACCTCCCGGGTTCACCCCACGAAAGGCCATCTTCTCCACACGGGGGGAGGGGTGGCACGGAGCTTATCTGCTTCCAAATAAACCCTCCGAGGTCACCCTGTAGCCCTGCTGATGTAAGGGGGGGGAGGGGAAAATCCCAGCAACCCCGCCCCCTCCCCGCACAGAGATACCCCCCTCGGAGCGTCTCTTTCCCACGGTACCTTGCAGCCGGTTCGCGGTGAGCGGCCGGGCGTGCTCCGCGCTGGCTGCGTTTACACGGGGAGGAAATCCCTCCCCCTCCCCCATGGCCGGTTAGCGCCGGGGACGGGCACCGCGCTGCCACTCCGGGAACGCGCCGGGCCCGGGCTCTAGGTAGCCAGGCAAGGGGGAGCCGAGCCCGGGGCGACCCGCCCCCGACCCCCGCCAGGCTGCAGCCCTTTGCAACGCGACAAGGGGCGGGGGGCGGGCCCCCTTTCCAACCCGCCCGCCTCCCCTACGTGGGCTACTAGGCTGGAGACACCCTTGCTCGGGGGGGGTGGCCCGCTGCTGAGCCGGGGGAGGGGCCGCAGCCTAGGGGTCCGGGCAGCTCAATTCCCCCCCACCCCCGACCGCTTGCCACTGCACCCTCCCCGGCCCCGACCCTGCCAGGAGAATCAAGCCCCGCTGCGAAAAAATAAATGAAACCAACCCCGGGGGAGTGCGGCGGCCCCTCGCCCCCCGGACCCCTAGCCCGGGCCAGCCAGCCGCTCGCCCTGCAAGCCGCGGGGGGGGGGGGGGCGAGCGCCCCGACGCCCCTCTGCCCGCCAGGCCTTCAAGAGCCACCCCCCTGCAGCGAGGTACATACTTGGAGCGTGAGTCGAGACAGCAGCAGGGGGGTCCCTGCCCCCGGCCTTGTTTTATCTTCTGGGTGCAAGTGACCCAAAGCAGGAACCCCAGGGTCTGTCATCCCCTTTGCACCTGCCCCCCAGCTGGGCACCACAGGGGTCCCCCTTAGTAGAGGGGAAGGCAGCACCTCTGGTGAGAGGCTGCTCCTGGGACAGACACCTCCTGGCAAGGGCCCGGGCTCTCAGCGCTTTCCTTTATTCCAGGATGCCATGAGAGTCGGGGGCTGTAAGAGTCCATCAGCTCCCAGCAGGATTTTATTAATTTGGGAGCCTCCCAGGGCCAGGCCAACACCTGCTTTGATTAATTAAAAAAATAGAACAAGGGGGAAAAAATCTCAGACTTAAAGCCTGTGTCAGCGTAAATCAAAGAGGCTTTGGATCCCTCTTCCCCAGCCCTGGTTCCCTCTGGCGACTAGGGCACCAGCAGCCTATTAAGCATTTCTCGCTCTTTCAGTCTGGTCCAATTTCCTGCCAGCAAACAATGTTTCTAGGAAATGCAATCCAGTGCAGGGAGAGGTTTATTATCAGCACTTGTAACCAGGAAAACTGCATATTTCCTCTGGCACCGCAAGCTGCTACAGCACATTTAATGTCGTACTTTGAAGAAGAGTTTAAACTAGTTTTCACTTTTGAAGGCTTGGAAAGGGCCCAGTTTCCAGTCTGCACATTTTATTTTTAAATGAAGAGTAAAGTAGAGGGGGAAATACCATTTTACAATCCTATTTATATTGCCAAAAGCTTGCTTAGCACTAGCGAAGATGGGAAGCCACTAAGAGTCCTTGAAAAATGATGAGTCAACCTTTTTTCAGTGCTTCTAAATACACAAGGATGCCCTCACATCAATTGAAATCGCATTTCTGTATTCAGTTTAAAAATTAAAGTCAGTGGCGTGACGCCAGGGAAAATGTGGCCCATTATCTCAAATATCATGTACTGTTTAAGGTCACTTAAAAGAATACTTGCCGTAAATGCAAGTTTGGACTGTAGACACACACTCAGGTGTATTTCCACTCCGACTCAGCAAATAAATTTAGCCCTCATAGCTGCTCCTAGTGGCTATTAGCACACACTACATTTTTAAAATTAGCACAGCGTGGTGCATTTGGGAATATGCCATGTAAGTTATCCTACAGAATGAACAGTCCTGTGACTCAGGGAGAAATGTCTCTCCTCTACAAACAGTTCTACAGTGCATTAGTCAATAGTCTCTCCCCGTGATAAGTAAAATTCATGTCTTCATTGCGTCTGACCAATAATAAATGTATGTGAGGGTGAAAAGACTAGCCTATAACACAAGGATGGATGAGGGAGGCGGCTAGCCACTATCCCCTCTTCCCCCAGAAATAAGATGTCCACATGGAAGTTGCAGGTTTTGCTGTAGTTCTACCAATCACAAGAAATGTTTAAAAACAAATCTAGTACAAAAATATGGGAGTTCTTCATCGTGGAGATTCTTGTTTACAGACCCCACACGTCATAAAATCCAAATGAAACATTAAAAGGAGGGACTCAGTCAAGTCAAATTTTCCCCAAAATTAACTTTTCCAAAACGTAGGACCCACTATTTTTTAAAGTTCCGGCTAAAATTGTAAACACTGCCCCAGGCAGCTTTTGCATCCAAAATATTGCAGCGCTAGGAGCTGAAACTGACTTTATCTTGATTTTTTTTTTTGACCAAGAGGAGAAATAAGAAGTTGGATATTTAAATTATTTTATCTTGCTCATCTAAAGTCCTTGTAGCACATTAAGAAAATGTTGTTTGAAATAGGATTTTTTTTAAAAAAATAAAATCCTTCATATTATCTCCATTAAGTTTTGCCACCTGCATTTACATTGGTGTTGTACAATACAGTAGTAACAGAGTCCTGTGGCACCTTAAAGACTAACTAAAGTATTAGAGCATAAGCTGTCTTGGGCCAATACCCACTTCGTCGAATGCATGCACGAAGTGGGTATTGGCCCACGAAAGCTGATGCTCTAATTCTTTAGTTAGTCTTTAAGGTGCCACAGGACTCTGTCACTTCTGCAATTCCAGACTAAACACGGCCATCCCTCTGATTCTTGACAATACAGTATATTTCTTAAGACTTTCTTATAAACTAGTAGGTTGCTGCCATGTAGGGTGACTGAAACCTTTTTTAAATGAATATACTATTCTGCAATATAAGACAACCTACATTAGACAACTATTCAGAAACAGTAGGTGAACACCACAAGTAGAAAATTTTACATGTGATTTCATGAAAACATTCCGACAGAGCTCCACATGTAAGTATCAATAACATTTTAATATGTATTTGGTTGTTTTCAGTTAGGCTAGTCAATTTCTGTGGCACTAGATGTGTCTCTGTATTCTTCATTGCTGACTTGCAGTTAGCTAGCAATTTTTTTTTTAAAGTACTGTATTCAACATGTTTTTGATTTCCCAAGCTTGAAAAATTAGCGGCAACCAGGCACCAAAAATAATTTTAAAAACAAAACCACTAGATGGCACCCTTTAGCTTTCTTGCAGAGATCATCTATTTCCCTTGGAAAATAATACCCCACAGCTGAGGCTGGAAAACATAATTTTGTCCATGTAATTCTGTTTCTCTTAAAACACGTCTGAGCAACATTATTTTTTTACAAGCTTTTCCATCCTTGCTTTTCACAACTTAATGTTTCTGCTAGACTTATTTTAGACTCAGACTGAAGCTGGATAGTGAAGACTTAGGACATTTAGGCTAGCTGAGAACTAGCACATGCTTTTGACTTGTTTTTGGTGTTCTCTTCGAGAATCAACTTTAATTCAGAGAGTTTCTTCTCTTTAGGATAATAAATAACCAGTGAAATATCATTTCTTCTCTAATTATCGACTCAGACAAACAAAATGGGGGGGAGAAGGGAAAGACTGGATTTGAAACATATCCCAAGAGATTTTTGATCTATTTTGCCCCTCAACATTGAGCATTTCCCTAGAAATTAAGTCTATTCTTCCTGGAACAATGAAAGAATCCATTCTTCTGGAAGATCCTTACAAAGCCTTTGAATAGTTTAATCACTGATTACCTGAGAGAAAATTTTAGGGCTTTTTTAAAAAAAATAAAAATAAAAATGATGTATTACTGGCTTAAAACACACAGTTGTAATGCAAATTGAAGTTCTTGCCACATGAGAGAAAGTTTTGCCTTAAATTATTTTTTAAGGCATTTCCTAGCTGTAAAACAAGCCCTTAAGGCCTGCTGGACAGAAGTCTGTGCGCTGAAAGCATTTACTCCATAACCCTTTAATACACTATTGTCAATAATCATTACATTTTAAATCTCAGGACAAGAAGATGGGTTTGATGACAGACTAAGGGCCCAGTCATGGAGTCAGGACTCCAGGAAAACATCTTCTGGAGTCAATGAGAATTTTGCCCCAGTTAGAGGCTGCAGGATCTTTTCTGCTTATCCGTGTAGATCTCCATTCCCAAGTCAGTTTAGTGTTGCCCCTGCATACAGTGAAGCCAATGGCAAAACTCTCATTGACATGGGCCTTTTTGGGGGTGGAGGGGGGTACTTGATTTTTAAATCAGATTTACCTGGCGTATAAACATAGCCAAATCTTGGGTCAGATCCCTTTAAAAGCCAGATTCAAAGACTGGAAGAGAAGCCACAATTTTTTTTTTAAATGTAGGATGTTTTTATTTCCCTGCTCCTTCTAGGCCATCCAGGCTCTTTCATAACATTTCAAAATATTGTGACAACAAACCAACCAAGCCAAACCCCAGATACATCCAAAGGGCCATTCCCTCTACAACGGAGAGAGGTCGCTGCTACTCCACACACTACTACTTAAACCACCAAGTTTACACAACAAAAGTTTCTCCCCTTTGAGGGGTGGGGGAGGGGAAAGTATTTTGACATCAAGTCGCATCTGTCATTTACACAACAAACTAACTGGAACTCTCCAATAAAAAACAAACAATCACACAGAGACTGTACAGACCCCACCTCACCCCCACTCCTCCCCTCTCTTCCCCCCCACCCCCAGCAGCAATTTTCTTGGCCACATTCCTCTGGAGAAGGCACTCTTGCCATGAAAAAAAATTCCTTACAGAAATTCCCAGGGTTAGTGTGAGGAAAATGAACCGTTGACTCTATTGGCACTGGCGTTTGATCGACTTGTTTCCCCCTGCCTGTCCTTATAGAAACACAGAGGGGGTTTCACCGCCCCTCCCTCGTTATAATTGTCCAAGCTCATCAGTGACCCCGGGACGCGATCCCATATGTCAACAGGGATCGGATCGCAGCCCTGGATGAACTAGAGATTTTTACAGATTCCCCACCCCCCTCCCCAAGTTTGATACTTTGCACCTTGCATTAGAGACAGTGGCGCGGGTGGGGGTAGAAGGGGGGCGTGCACTTTTGCAAAGCTCTGGGATTTCTAATCCCCCCCCTTTTCAAACAAACCCGCCCGCTCCTCTTTGCTGGTGCTACCTTCAGGAATAGCGTGGAAAGGGGCCAGCTGGGACTGGAGATTTACGAGCGCCTGTCTCCGCGCCAAGCGCGCTGTGGTAGTAAACGGCGAGGAAAAACAAGGGGGAGGGGGAATGACCCCGGCTACTGATTTATTTTTAATTGTTTTGTGTTTTAACTCCACCACTCCGGGAAGAGCGAGCGCAGCCCGTCTCCACGGGCACCGCAACCGGCAGCCCCGCTCCGGAGCCAGCCGCGGCTCGTGTTTACATTCCGCAGCAGCCGTGGCTGGGGCGGTGCGCGGCACTCAGGGAGACCATAAACTAATTGGAAATCCATTAAAAGATTACCCGGGTTTCCTGGCGGACGCTCGCCTTCTTGGACACGAGCCCCGGGAGGTTTCGCTCCCTTCCCACCTGAGTTATTTCGAAAACGCTGGTTTGATGGACTCCCCCCCGCGCCCCAGCGGGTGATAATCCAAATATTTTAGATCTATAGTAAACCAGGAGCCAGATTTAAAGTCTCCTTAAAGCACTTATGTCTTGGTCAAAAACGCTTTTATTTCTCGGTCCAATACAACAAAATCCGACCCAGGATGGGGGGGGGGGAATTTGTTTTAGGAAATACAACTAAATAATTACTTAGGCTTTTTTTAAACTGCAAAGCCTGGACGCTGTCAGCTCAGGCAGGTAAGAGGGAGTCGATCCAAGCCACAGTCACTTCGCACAATTACTTTGGGATCCCCCCTTCAAAATCCCCCGCGAGTCTGATCCAGCCATCCGGATTTTGAGCGCTTGGCTTGGCAGGATTGGGCCGCCACAGGTTGCAGAATTCGCTAGCCCCTTTTGCAAAGTCATCTCTTTGCATTGGATTGGGACACACACACACACACCGCAGCACAAGTTGTGCTGTCAACGAGCACAGTCTAGAAATGTCCCTCGCCGCTCCTGCCCTTTGCAATCACCCTGTCTAGTGCGAATCCTGCATGTGCCTTTGATTATCAGCCCCACGGCTTCCCCTCTCGGACATTTTGCACCGTGGAGTGGAGGGAAAACACAAACACACAACAACGCAGCCATTGGGAGACAACCTGAAGTCACGCAGCACCCAAAACACAACATTTACTGCCACCTCCCCTCCCCAAAAAGCGATCTCGCTCCCGCCTCCCCATCGCCCCGAGAGATCCCAGACCCCACATCCAGATGCGGCTGCGGAGCCCCCTCCACCCGGAGGGAGGATCTTCCCCGAACGACACAGGGGATGGTACCAGGTTTCCAATCATAATGAAAATCGCCTTTCCACAAACACACGCAATTCAAGCCCAAAGGGGTGTTCGACCGAGTGCAGGGGGGCGGCGGCCGTGGGGCTCCCGGGGGCCATTGCAAAGCGGCCGGAGTTGGCTGGGGACATTTGTCGTGGCAAATCTCCGCCCGCTGTCACGGACTCGGCTCGGGGAGGCTGGTTGGTGGCCGGGCGCCAGGCGAGGGGAGCCTCAGCCGAGCGAAGCAGCAAGGCAGAGGGACCCCGCTCCCCGGCCGGGGCAAGGCAGCCCCAGAGAGGGCAGGAGGAGCGAGCCGCCAAAGCATCCTCCTCGCTCTCCCCCGGCACCACCCGGCTCGGCGCAGGATCCAGCCGAGCGGGGCGCCGCGCACAAGCGCCCGAACCTGCGATCTCCGCCTCGCCCCCCCCCCCCCCCCCCCCATCCCTCCCCAGGGCGAACGCGCCGGGCTCGCTCCGCAGCGACGCCTCTGCCCTGCGAATAAAAACACCCTCGCCCGCCCCTCCCCGACCCCAACCACGCGAGGGGCCCCGCGCCCCGCGCACCTGCCCCGCGCGGGAGGGGAAGGGAAGGGACGCGGGGGGGGGGGGACACGGGGATGGGGAGGCAGAGGCGCCCCGGAGCCAAGGGGGCACCTCCAGCCCCGGCAGCGTGAAAGGGTGAAAAACCAGCGGCGGCGGCGGCGGCAATCACCTGGTCTCCGGGCTTTCCTAGAAACTCCGCGCATCACCACTTCTAAGAACCCCAGTTCTAAGAATCAACACCGCTCAATTCTCGGAATTTGAGCGGCCGGCTCTACCACTGCGCCCAGCCCAGGGGAGGCCGCCTGCCACCCCCCTCCCTGCCCCTTCGCTCCTCCCCCCGCCGCCCCCGCCGCCCCCCCCCCCCCCCCCCCCGGGCCCCCCGGCGCCCCCCCCCCTGGCCCCCCCCCTGCCCCGCAGCGGCGCTGCGGCGCCGGGGAATGCCGCCGGGGCCCCCCGGGCTCCCCCCGCGCACAATGGTAGGCGCCGGTCTCCGGCGTCACGTGGCCCGCCTGCCTTCTGTGACGTAGCGGCGGCTTCGATGTTGCAGGGTTCGGCCCGTGGAATTCTGAGAACTAATTTGCTAGTCGGTGACATAAGAGAGACCCGGGGCCGCAGCCGCCCCGCTCTCGGCCGTGCAAGCCCCGCAAACACCGCCGGCCTCCTCGGCACACACCAGATCCCCCCCTTCGCCGCCCCCCAGCACAATGCGTTACAATGTAGGGACTGGGAGAGGGTGTTGGGGGGGGGTGTCATAACCCAGGAGGAGAGGAGGGGGGGAAACCCTAATAAAAATGCAGGAGGAGGAGGCAGACAAAAATCTCAGGCAGTCAGTAGGGAGGCGAGACACGGAATCGTTTAACGTTATTTCTGCATCTGCTTGAGCAAGTTTCTCCTTTAAAAAGATCCCAGGATCCTGCTACCTTGGACTCTTTTAAAAAATAATGATCCGTCTTTTTTGTTTGATCCGCCTCTTTTTGGCTCTCATGATCGTACAAGGGATTTACTTTTGAGACAAGAAGCTATTTTTTCCCCCATGCAGATCTATTTTTAATGATGTTTTTTGGCATTGCTTTCTTAAGGTGAGGAATATCCTTGCTCTTGAAAGGAAATATACTCTCAGCGGATTATGTTTTCCCTTGGTGCTGCTTCCCCCCCCCCCCCCTTCCCTGTCCAGGACTCTTAAGTGGTGGGTTAATTCTTCTCCGTTGTTGTCATTGTTGCCGATTCTTGCAAAATAGAGTGTAAACAGTAGAAGTAAACGTCTAGCTTCGGCAGTGTACCGTTTTCTTTTATTATGATTTGTGTTTTTTAAAGTAGCTGTAGAGTGTTTGTTGCAGGAGGGAACTGCAAAGGCCTGCCTTTGCCATTGGAGGAGACTTCAGCCAGCAGTGAAAATGTAAAGACCTTCCAATCTATGCTACTGATAGAGTTGCTGGTGTTCGTGCTGGGTAGTGCGGCGGGGGCGGGGGCAGACTGCAAACGTATTATCATATGGACTCTTAATCTATAGATAGATAGATATAGATATAAGCAAATGCATTGCATCTTTATTTTCACTCTGAATCGACTCAGGCCTGGTCTGAGTGTGTACATGTCAGCTGATTTCTATCACAATTATTTATTTTTTCCCTGTTCATTTTGGGGTAAAAGGATCCAGTATTTCTGGTGGCTACCTCCACATAACAGAGAGGAAGGGGCGGACCGCCGTGTGTGTGTGTGTGTGTGTGTGTGTGTGTCTGAGTGATAGTATTTCATGTTTACAACAATTAATAGAAATTTGTTCACAAGAATAACCATCACAGGGTCACTATGTCCTCGCTCCAGCAAATGCAATTGCTTAGAGCCACTTATTAAATTACAAATGAATTCCACAAAGGCTGCAATCCTAATACAAAGATATTATTGTACATTCTATCCTGCAGTTTTTATTTGGCAGCAAGGTTTCTGACTGAATTGCTCAGATCTGCTTTAAAGTAGAAAGTAGAGCCTTACCACTAATTCTACGTCTGTTATTTAAAATAGCCCAGTAGCAAGTCAGCTCTCATACTCACACGCTTGAGATGATACAGACATGCTTTAAAAACGTCTTCCCTGTAGTTAAAAAGTAATACATAATTCAACGGGAACAAGCATAGCTTTACTTAGATTGTAAGATCTCAGGGACAGGGAAGACGTGTTTATCTGGGTTTATCTTGTTTATCTGTGTTTGCAGGGAGCAGTGTAAATAAATGGTGCTATATAAATGGACTTATTAACAAATAATGTAGTGATGATAATAACCAGGCTTCTGTCTCCATACGAGATGGAATTTATGAAGAATATCTGTGTTCTGTTTGTCCCTCTCCGCAGTCTGATCTTTTGTTCTACATGTATCGATCGGCTGGCTGGATGCAATGTTTGCAGAAAGTTAGGAAGGAGCTAAAAAAAAAAATAAATCCTGAGATTGAAGATTTATCCTGATTGCTGTTCCAACTGGCATTTTACAGAGCTGAAATCTTGTCATGCATTTATGCTGCCAAATGTTGGGTTGCATCAGAGTTTCCATTATCAGCCCCTTGTTTACAAGGAATTATAAATTAGCTATGAGCATTCCCTTTGGGCTGTGAACTTGGTATAAAGGTTCTCAGCCTGGAAGCAAATAAATAGATTTTATTAATTTTTCCTGGGCATCCCATATTCCCCCTACCTCTCCATTTCACTCTTGCCTACTGGTGGTTTCCCTTCACCCCCACTCAGTTACTGTACCTTGAATATGCATTCCTTGTGCACTGAATCACCCCATTAACTTTTCATTAAGTTTCTCCCCCCTACTCTGAAATGGGAGTTTTGAATGCATAGGGAATGTAATATATCCAGCATAGGAAAGGCTCCATAGAATACCCTTCAAATCCCATGCATGCCACTCCTACATTGGCCAGAGGGGTCACCGCAGAGCAAGTCTGTCCTTTGCTTTCTTCACTGCACACCTGCCCCTGCTGGGCTGGGGAGTAAGGTCCAAATTGCAGGCCAGATTTGTAGTCTTGCAAAACGGCAAGGAAGTTTACTAATGTTGACTATGTGATGTCATTCCTTCAGCTCAATCACTTGGCAGCATTTTAAGATTAAACTGGCCCTTGAAGGGGAAAGTTAACAGGACAATGGACAGGGAGTGGAGTGGATATAAAAACATGTAAACAACCAACTTGTTAACATGACCTGCTATGCACATGCTTTAATTTCTTTCATAATCTGGATCCAGTGCTTCAGATCTGATGTATGCAACCTTCCGTTCCCCCCCATATTTCATTTTTGGTCCTTACACACATATAAGGACTGTAGGAGCAGTCCTCACTATATCGACCTACATATTTTGTCTATACGCCACATCAATACAATAGTAAACATTAGATTTGCATGAAGGACAAGGACAGCTCCTTTTGCATTGTGTCAGATCAGTCACACCTCGGGCTATAATTTATTATTAACTCTAGCATTCTAGTGAAAATTGCAATGGAGGTAATTCTGTCTACTTAAAAATCTTCCTATGGTTAGGAAAAGTTTATTCTTCACTTTCCCCTCCTGCAAAACTGCTGTGCAGTTCTGCAGGGGCAGTGTGACTGCTGAGTTACTAGCCATTGGAGAAGCATGTCACAAGTGTCTTTGTTGTTTTCCACTTTGGGATGAAAAGCACTACATACAAGTAAATTATTATTAATAATAATGCTTACCCCTCTAGAATTACAATGCTAAATGTGAGGCCATAGGAGTTGGATATATTGACCAAGCAGGGTAGATGACCCTTAATACAGAATTAGTCAGTCTTACTGGGATATAGAATGTTTTTATACGCAAGTATTTCATGTTCTCAGGTAAGCCGCACATTTAAGAAGGTGGGCCTGATCTTTTGATAGATATTTTAAAATAAATCTCAATTCAGAATGATTTTCTTTTTTTTTTAAATTGGCCCCTTAAGACCATAAACCCTATCTACCCAAATATAGACAGAACCACCAGGTCTTTTAAAAAAAAAAGTGCCAGAGACAGAAAAGTGACCCTTAAGAAAGGACACTCTGTCTTTGACACCTTTCGGATGGCTGTTACAGTCAGACTCAGCTAAGCTGTGGAAAGCCAGCCTTTTTTATCAGCTCTGTGACATAACATAAACATTATTTAAAGGCAGTTTTGTGCATGTAATTTTATAAAAGAAGGGTGGATGGCACACTGCACAGAATAGTGTATTCCCTGATTCAATTGCATTATCTTGTTTTCTGATCTAACCTACTTTTCTGTCCGAGGTCGGTGCTTTGCAGGAGTGCAATCTGTGAGCCCTTTTGTGGGTGTCTGATTTCTGTAACATGTTTTGGTTTCCAGTATCAATGTAACATTCAGAGAATATCATGACACTACTCTAGGAGTATGCGATCTTATCTACCTGACATTTAGTTTTTTAACCGTCCATTCCCTTGATTTGCATAAAATCACACAGTCATAATTTTTTGGCATCATCATAACAAACTACTCGAGATTACCAGCTTGCTTTTGCTTGCTGCCTGTCAGCCCGAATGCATGTTTCTCCCTTTTCGTTGCATCTGGACGAGGAGCTTTTGGGATCTATTAACGTAGTACTTTCAAAAGGATGAACACTTCTGCCATTATATCTATGACAACAGCAAAGCTCTTTAATAAGCGTCATGATTTAACTTCAAAACCAAAAAGCCCAACCTGTTGGGTTCTTGCATCTTATTGTATTTTGGTTTATTGTTTTAAATATAGATCTCTTTGTTTTTATTTACAAGGAAAACCCACAGAACACCCGGCCTGATCCCAGAAGACATGCCCTGCGACTGCTGTGTTCATTACAAAACAATCCTGCAATTAAAATAAACTCCAGAGCTAAACAAACTGCCCCTGTTGCTGATCATTTGTTAACTTCAGCTCCTTATGCCTAGAACAATTCCCCCCACCCCGCACTTCCCCAGCACTGGTATCAGAGGTGGTAGCAGCTGGAGTTGTGGAAGGAAGAGGGGGAAACACGCTAATGTTTGTAACTACAAGGCGGGGGCTCGGAGGGGGATATTATGTTAAATAGTGTTGGAGTATTCATAATCTGGCAGGATCCTTCCTTCTGGGGAAAGGACTGGAAGTGGAAAAACTTGATTTGCATGGTAGGGCCTGGCCTTTTGTACACACCCTCTGCACACCGGACCATACTAAACCAGCTCCGAAGGCTGCTGCAGCTCACTCACAGTCCAAGAATGTGCATGGGGACTACACTGGTACTTTTCCATTCACGTGCCCACAGTGGAGTGTCTTTTTATTTCATCCTTCCTGCAGAAACCTTTTGACTTAGATACCAATCGACATCACACTCGTCCATGAAGTTAACAAAGGGGCGCACGCCGCACAAGGGGAGGGAGAGAGATTTTCAGCCTATCTGCCTAAAAACCTTCTTGTACTTCCAAGTTATTATTCACTTGTCCACCTAAAAAGAAACCACACAAGAGTTGTGTTACTGGTTTCACACATCTTATCACACTCTCTCTCTCTCTTTCTAAATACAACCTCAATTTTCAGATATCCTGGAGGGTTTGGATAATCAAGGCAATTGTCAATGTAATTACAAGACAGTGAGGGCACATGGCCCAGGATCAAACAACAGGACAGTTCAGATAATGAGGGCTGGAGAATTGGATAATCGTATTTTATCAGTAAAATTGGCATTCATATATTATTGAGAAATTGTCCTGATAATTGACAAATCTATTTTTTCCATCATCAATTTGAGAGTCATTGTGAAACTTATCTGTCAGAAATTATTTTTCCTAGGTAAGTGTAAGAGTAGAATGTTTGTAGTTTTTTGATCTATCTATCTATCTATCTATCTATCTATCTATCTATCTATCTATCTATCTATCTATCTATC
>ML677401.1:12514654-12562897 GCA_007922305.1 Dermatemys mawii
ATCTATCTATCTATCTATCTATCTATCTATCTATCTATCTATCTATCCCTGCAAACACTTACATCCAGGAACAGCAATTACGTAGTATGTATGTAAGGGTATCTGTTGTAAGTAGGCACGTGTACCTGGGCATCACAATTCTATGTCACAGGTATGTGATCTTTGGTTTGAAAGATAAATTTCAAACCCAAGTACTAGTGAGTATCTGGCCAATTACAGAAAATTATCCTTCCTCCTCTCTGCCCCCAAGCAATTTTTAACCAGATACAGACCAAAGTCTGTGGGACTTGATTTGGTTGTTTTCTGTTTTGCTGAGTTTGCTGGTGATTAAGTGATTCACATGTAGTAAGAGAAACTTACGAATACCTTTTACCACTGATCTATAACATTTTCAAATACAAACATACATTCCATACTCCCTCCCCTATGCTTTACCCCTATTTTTTTCCCCCTTTTGCTTCTTGTTAGAATTTGTCTCATTTGACAATATTAAGCATGAGACTTCTGGAAATTTAAAACTCACCATGTATTTAAAGCTGTGCTAGAAATGGTTTTTTTTTTAGCACCTCTCTTAACAATCAATTAATGAGATTAAAAACAAAACAAACAAAATCTCTGAGATGATTCAAGCCTCAGTTACATAAGTGTTTGGTTTGCCTAAAAAAATTGATTAAGGGCAGTCTTTGAATCAGATTCTTATTTATTATTACTCTCTATTTCTATTACAATAGTGCCTAAAAGGCCCAGCCAGATCCAGGGTAATAAAAGTCAGCCATGGAAAACATTTTAATTTCATAAGAAGAACTTTGTGAGCTTGAAAGTTTATCCAACAATATTTCGTATAGTGACAAAGGACCTGATCCAAAAATGGAAAGACTCCCAGTGACTTCAGTGAATTTGTATATGGCCCTTAATTCTTATTCTAAACCAATACTATTTTGTTAGTTATTGTTTTATTAATTGTTTTGTTAGACATCTATGTGGTTAAAGTTATCTGCATTTAATTTTCTTTCTTCAAATAAAATTTTAATGCTTTGTCTATACAGTTCTTTGAGTGATCGGTACAATTTTGGTTCATGGAATGTTACTGAGTCTACTTAAAAAAGAATTCAGTTAATTAATTGAAAGATATCAATAAATAAAGGGGGAAATGTCAATAATTTGTTTAATTGTCTCCTGAAATTTTTTAGTTCTGTGTATCCTTTTTAAAAGGATGGATCTGCTAACAAATTTTATTTGAGAAAGCTTCATTTGTATCTGTATATTTACAAAGTATTTTACAAATATTCTATTAGTAGATACAGAATTAAATAATACCAGATAGAGTGAATTATAGACTATATTTAGATACAGTAAATGGATAGAAACATTATTTGTCAGAATACCAGTAAGTGGGGAGGGATTTATTTTGTTTTATTTGGAGGGTTTTTTTTTTCAAGTACTTGATAAATAATTAATTTTTCTCTCCTTTTTCATGATGGAATGTAAAATGACTGGGGTAATTTAAGATGATTTTGAGGTGAATAATTCCAGTGGGGTTTTTCTGTGTTTTAAATAATTAAAAAGTAAATAAAAGCAGCCGCAAGCAATAGTCTGTTGGCTCTTACAGTGATGAGGAAGAATTCCATGGGATATTTATCTGCATCAGGTACATGGTAAATACATTCTTCCCTATCTGTGAGCTGGATTGAGCAACCTGTTATCCAGCGCATGGTTACATAGATTGTTATCAATCATATTTTAACTCCATATACCCTAAAAATTATTTCCCTATAGGATTATTTTTAACCAATTATTCCTCTAAAACAGAATTAAAAATCCAGCTGTCTGCAAAGAGTAAGAAGCAAAATCCAAGTGTTTTTTCTCCCTTTTCTTTGGTTTAAATTTCGCTCCCTTTTTTCATTCCCTTTCCAAGCCTCCCATCTGTTCCCCCAAATCCTGAGAGTCGGGTAAAGTGACTTCTGCAAGAGACTGTGCCACTTTGGCTTCTACACTTCACTGAGAAGCTGCTGCCTTTTGCAAGACTCCAAGCCTGGATCAACAAGTTAACCTTCAAAAACATTACAAAGATGCAAGTGGGCTGGTTGGGAGGTGAATCATTAAACAGAAGGTGAAGTATCTGACTGCAGGTTTCAGTTAAAGAGACAGTTCACACAGAAAACAAGGAATACTTGTGGCACCTTAGAGACTAACCAGTTTATTTCAGCATAAGCTTTTTATGCTGAAATAAACTGGTTAGTCTCTAAGGTGCCACAAGTATTCCTTGTTTTCTTTATGGATACAGACTGACATGGCTGCTAATCTTAAACAGTTCACACCCTCTCTCTTGGGCAAGGAAAGCCATCTCTAGATGTAGTGGTAAAAAGAGAGGTGGATAAATGAACCTGGAAAGAGAGGTGAGTAAATGAACCTAACTAAACTCTATATTCCCCAAAAGAGAAGTGGGTAAACTCTTTACTCTTGACTGCATTCCTTCTGGGTTCCCCAGTATCGAAGTGGTATCCATTCTGAATTGAAAGAATTTGTTTACAAAACAAAAAAAGGCCAATCTTGCTACCCTTATGCACACTGACAATTCCATGGGCTTCAGGGTCTATTCCCGCCCCCCGCTTCAAGGAGGAGCTGCTTGGATGAATACGGGGTGTTCTATATAATTAAGGATCGCAGAATCAGGACAAAACAATAGGATGGCATTAAAATATTGGGCTGTGCTTGGGACTCATTTTATCCTGACTGCTCTGAAATAAAGGGGCCTGATTCTGATTTTCTTTAAACCACTGTGCTCCACAGACATCACATGGAGATTATGCTTATAAAATACATGGCAGCCACCAAACTGGACAAGGTTACAAGCACTTTAGGGGACAGGAATAAACTTGACAAACTGGAGAATTGGTCTGAAACCAACATCATGACATTCCATAAAGATAAGTGCAAACTGCTGTCCTGAGGAAGGAAAAACCAAATTCACAGCTATGAAATGGGGACTAACTGGCTAGGCAGTAGTACTGCAGAAAAGGATCTGGGGGTTATAGCAGATCACACACTGAATATAAGCAATCTGATGCAGTTGCTAAAAAAGCTAATATAGTCCTGGAGTTTATTGACAGGAGTATCACAGGAGGTAAGACACAGGCGGTAATTGTCATGCTCTGCTCAGCACTGGTGAGGGATCAGCTGGCCTATGGTGTCCAGTTCTGGGCACCTCACTTTCAGAAAGATGTGGATAAATTGGAGATAGGCCAGAGGAGAGGAACAAAAATGATCAAAGGTTTAGAAAACCTGACCTCTGGGCAAAGGTTAAAAAAATGGGCATGTTTAGTGTTGAGAAAAGAAGATGAAGGGTGGATCTGATAACAGTCTTCAAATATGTTTAGAGCTGTTCTAAAGAGGATGGTAATCAATTGTTCTCCATGCCCACTGAAGGTAGGACAAGAAGTGTTGGGCTTAATCTACAGCAAGGGAGATTTAGGTTAGATATTAGGAAAAACTTTCTAACTATAGTAGTTAGCTAAGTAGTTAAGCTGTGGAATAGGCTTGCAAAGGAGGTTGTGGAATCTCCATCTTTGGAGGGTTATAAGAATAGGTTGGACAAAGATCTGTCAAGGACGATCTAGCGTCACTTGGTCCTGACTCAGCAGCAGGGGCTGGATTTGATGACCTCTTGAGCTCCATTTCAGCCCGATGTTTCTATGAGTCTAAGGTAGCAGGGAAACGGTTGATTGGGTTATTTGGTGTTGGGGGAGGCGCCTTTTAAAAAATGTAAATATATACATTTAAAATTCCCCATGTACAAAATAATGACGTCAAGTCCCGGCTGACTGGAGGCTGTGAGAGATGGCTCTGATCACCTTTTATAATTTTGGCAGGAGCCCAGATACTGCAATGATAGGCACCCTATGAGACCCCTGCTAGACCAACAAGTAGTGGATAATGGCAGGCAAGAAAATACCCAGATTCCAGAGCATTCCTGAAGCTACTAGGACAGCATTTAATTTGCCAGCTTACAATCATCAGGCTCTATTTGGGTTTGCTGTTGGTGATTTCGAACCACATGATGCCTGGGCTATTTTTAAGCCCATTACATTAACTGCTGGATTAAAAGTCCCTCTTTAGACCAAAGTCCCTTTTTTCATTAGGTAGGTTTAGCTGCGTTATGGCAGGCCATAGCCCTTCTCACCGGAGTGAAATCTTCGATAAGCTTAAACACAAAAAGGAAGCTTGTAAGAAGTGAAAACTTGGACAGAGGACTAGAGAGGAGTATAAAGATATTACTCAAGAATGCCAGGATGTAATCAGGAAGGCCAAGGCACAATTGGAGTTGCAACTAGCAAGGGAGGTGAAGGGTTTCTACAGGTATGTTAGCAACAAGAAGAAGGTGAGGGAAAGTGTGGGATCCTTACTGAATGGGGGAGGCAACCTAGTGACAGATGAAGTGAAAAAAGCTGAAGTACGCAATGCTTTTTTTGCCTCAGTCTTCAGAGACAAGGTCAGCCCCCAGACTGCTGCGCTGGGCAGCACAGTTTGGCGAAGAGGTGAGCAGTGTTCAGTGGTGAAAGAACAGGTTAAAGACTAATTAGAAAAGCTGGACAGGCACAAGTCCATGGGGCTGGATCTAATGCACTGGAGGGTTCTGAGGGAGTTGGCGGATGTGATTGCAGAACCATTGGCCGTTATCTTTGAAAACTCATGGCGACTGGGGGAGGCCCCAGACTAGTGGAAAAAGGCACCTATATATCCCCTAGATGCTGGGTTCTCAAACTGGGGGGTTGTGAGGTTATTACGTGGGGGTCGTGAGCTGTTAGCCCCCAGGTGGTGGGACTGTGGCTGTCAGCCTGAGCCGCTCCTCCCCAGCCCCACTCCACCTCCAAAGAAAGGGTGTCCAAAATAGAAGATTACCCAGGATGCTATTTTCCCTAGGGCTGGCCCTGGGACTGAGGCAACATTAAAGGGCTTGATTGTTCAGCAATTGAAGAGCCGCATTAAACCACAGACCAGTCTGAACTCTGAGATCTGCAAAAATACAAGTAATTTATAATGTACCAGTCAGACACCTAGGCAGGGGTGATACGGGGAGGGCTTGTGGGGGCTATCGCTACCTCAAAATTTGCCTTAGCCGCCTCTTCCCCATAGCCGCTTCTCCCAGTGCAAAAGTCAAACAATACACAGAAGAAAGGTTGGCAGGATATGGCATTGCCATCCTTACTTCTGCAGCTCTGTGCTGCTGCTGCTGCTGGTGACAGCACTGCCTTTGGTGCTGAGTACCCAGCCGGCAGCCGCTGCTCTCTGACTGCCCAGCTCTGAAGGCAGCACCACCGCCAGCAGCAGGACAGAATTCAGGGTGGCAACAGGGCACTAAGTCTTCTGTGAAAAGTGATGTTGGCAAAGCTTTTTCGCAGCCTCCTCCCAGTATTGAACAATAACGATTTAAAAAATAACTTTTCTGCTGATAGCAAGAATTCAATAACAATGTGTTTTAGTCTTAATTCAAAAGTGGTGAGAGAAAGTAAATTCCTTTTAAACAATAGGGTTATAAATTTAGCATTTAAAACAGTGTTAAATATAAAGTGTGGTTTTAATTTATAAGGTGCGGGGGGGGGGCTGCACTTAGAGGCACGCTGTGTGAAACTGGTCACCAATACAAAAAGTTTGAGAACCATCAACGTAGGTATATTTTGGGCTAGCAATTGACCAAATGCCCATCTATTTATTATCTGCCAAATCTCCCCTGCCAAGATCTCTGTGTTTTATTTCATTTCTGTCTCCAGTGCTTCAAAGTCAAGCAAACACCTTCAAGGGAATCTCAGTAATAAAATCTATTTCCTTCTCCCTGCAACCAAGAGAAAGCAACGTCATAGTTTTTTGATCCATTGTGGATGGGTTAATGCCTTACTTCTCATCCCCAAGAACGGCTAATAAAGGAGGAAAGGGGATTTGGCAGTTTAATACAGCAGCTAATTTTGTGCCTGCTTTCCTTGCCAAAAAATATTTTCACTTTTGGGTGATGCCAGAATATCAGAGCTGAGTAATTAGCCTTCTCCCAGGCAGGAAGAATTCAGCTAATCAAACACATGGGCACCTATTTTCCCATGCCCTGCCCAGTCCCAATTCTAGGCTGTGCACTAGGTATCTCCATGGAGGGGTGGAGCAAATGGGCAGGGAATTTTCCTCCAGCAAACTGCAGATCTACTGTATAGATTTTACTGCAGATTTACCCTGCCTTTGCCATGGGGAGAATGGCCAGGAGGCAAAATCTGCCATGAATACTTGCTCCGGGCCAGTCCTACATGAAGTTGTGCAATGGGGTTGCCTGGGCTTTCTGGGAGGGGGCACAAACCCCTTAGTAGACCCTGAAAATTATGCCTCTCTGACTAGCCCAGTGACATCATAGTACTTATGATGCCCCTGGCACTCAGTGGGTTGGAGGATGAGACAGGATTTGTCCGAGGTGCAGGCAGAGTGGCAGAGTCAGCAGGCCAACATTGAAGGTTATGTTGCATGATTCAGATGTTATCTTCAGATCAAAGTCAGCTCTGCTGCTATTAGAACACTGGTTCAAATCCAACTCTGGTCTGTAGTGACTGGGAGGCTTTAAAAATAACTGGCAGCTGTCAGGTTGCCCAGGTACGGTGAGTTTGGTGGTTCTCGGCCCATTTCCTAGTGGGCAAGTGCATATCTCTCTAACCACCCCAACCCACATGCAGGAAAAAGGCTTCACACCAGGGGCACCCAAAAAAAATATTCAAGCAGGAAACTTAGAACACAGTGGGGCTCAGTTTGGCCCTCCTTGTCACCTGCGTTCCGGGGGCCTGCATTCTGGATGCAACTCATTTCCAGCGGGAGAAGCCTTGGGGGGGAAACCCAATGTGCACGGAGCACAAGGAGCGTTAAGAAGACAATGGGGGTTGTCCCTTGAAATGCAAACCATTGCAGAGGTCTGAGGAATGGACACCCCAGCAGAACATCCACCTCACAAGAAGCCACCGCCCACAAGGCCTGGCGTGAAATGGAACCCTTTGAAAGCAGCCTCAGCAGAGATGCAGCTACAGCTGGAATCCAAAGTAACCTCTCCCTGGTACGGATGCAGGAAATCATAGACTAATAGACTTTAAAGTCAGAAGGGACCATTATGATCATCTAGTCTGACCTCCTGCACAATGCAGGCCACAGAATCTCACCCATCCACTCCTGTGTTAAACCCCTAACCTGTGTCTGAGCTACTGAAGTCCTCCAATCATGGTTTAAAGATTTCAAGGTGCAGAGAATCCTCCAGCAAGTGAACCATGCCCCACACTTCAGAGGAAGGCGAAAAAAACCCAGGACCTCTGCCAATCTGCCCTGGAGGAAAATTCCTTCCTGACCCCAAATATGGCGAACAGCTAAACTCTGAGCATGTGGGCAAGACTCACCAGCCAGACACCCAGGAAAGAATTCTTTGTAGTAACTCAGATCCCATCCCATCTAATACCCCATCACAGGTCATTGGGCATATTTACTGCTATTAGTCAAAGATCAACTAATTGCCAAAATTAGGCTATCTCATCATACCATGCCCTTCATAAACTCATCAAGTTTAATCTTGATGCCAGATTGGTCTTTTGTCCCCACTGCTTTCCTTGGAAAGATGTTCCAGAACTTCACTCTGACAGAAACCTTTGTCTAATTTCTGATGGCCAGTTTATACCCATTTGTTCTTGTGTCCACATTGGTACTGAGTTTAATTCCTCTCCTCTCCGTCCCTGGTATTTATCCCCCTGATATATTTATAGAGAGCAATCATATCTCCCCTCAGCCTTCTTTTGGTTAGGCTAAACAAGCCAAGCTCTTTGAGTCTCCTTTCATTAGAGGTTTTCCATTCCTCAGATCATCCTAGTAAACTTTCTCGGTACCTGTTCCAGTTTTAATTCATCCTTCTTAAACATGGGAGACCAGAACTGTACACAGTATTCCAGATGAGGTCTCACCAGTGCCTTATATAAGGGTACTAAGTTAGGGTGACCAGATGTCCCGATTTTATAGGGACAGTCCCGTTTTTTGGGTCTTCTTCTTATATAGGCTCCTATTACTCCCCCACCCCATCCTGATTTTTCACACTTGCTGTCTGGTCACCTAAGTACTAACACCATTTGGCCTTGCTTTGCGCTGGTATTTTTCTTTGCTGGGCAGTGGTGGTGGCAGGTAAAGGAAGGTAGAAGAGGAAGGGATGAGTCAGCTAGTAGGTGTCTGGGGGAGCTTTATTATAAAACATAGATACATATAATGAAAAAATCCTCACAGACAGAATAATGACATCCAGTCCCTGCTGATTGTGCTTCAGCCTCTGGTAGTCAGAGCTCACCTGGCTGGTGGGTACAGCGTGACTGACCCCACTCACTGACTCAGGAATGGAAACGCCTGGCTGTCTGAGTGGAATTTGCCCCTAGCACAAAGCCTATGCGCCATCCCTTGAGCCGTCAAGACTGGGCCTTTGCTGGCCCTTGGCACAAGGATCTATTTCTCCACCTAGGCCTCGACTCAATAATGCACTTTACACATGGTGAATTCCATCCGTACCCAGCAAAACATGTAAGTGGAGGCTTAACTTTAAGCCTGTGCTCAAGTTCCGTTCAAGTCAAGAGACTTTAAGTCCATGCGTAAACTGAACAGGGACAGAGAGATGAACTGAGGCTTTCGTGTAGAGGGCCTACACTGCATGATTGCTGCTATGGGTGCCAGAAGGCCTGGTGGCTAAGCAAGAGTGCCCCGCGCTCCCTGTGGACTGCAGAATGCAGGATAGAAGGGGTACGTGTGCTGCACAATTGGCCTGATGAGAGCAGACGACGGGTCTCATCTAGCACTGCAGCTCTGTGTTCCTATGTAACACATGGGTCTCATGGGCTGCAAAGTTGCTGATCCCTCTGTATAAGGTAGAAAGTTGGCCCAGGAGAGGAATCATAGAATCATAGAAGATTAGGGTTGGAAGAGACCTCAGCAAGTCCTCTAGACCAACCCCTGGCTCAAAGCAGGACTAATCCCAACTAAATAGAACCCACTTCATCAGAAGCATTTGAAGTGGGTTCTAGCCCACAAAAGCTTATGCCCAAATAAATTTGTTAGTCTCTAACTACAACTCCTGGTTGTTTTTACAGATTTCACTGTAAACGCTTCTCCAAATTTTTATCTTGCTTTCTTTAATGATATCATGAAGAGGACGATTCCTGGCCAAATCTGCTAGATGAAAGATATCTTGCACATCTTTCAGAGGGAGCTTAGCCATAGGGAGTAATTCAGCATGTAGCAGGGATTGATTGTGAATTGTCTGGCTGCAAGAGAACAAATTCTTCTGCTAGCAGTTGTCATGGGATCGAGATCTGTTTTTAGTTTAGAAGAAGTAGTTATAGATTTCAAAAGCAACAACTGTGGCCTCCGTTACTAAGAGCACCTGCGATCGTTGGAATGGAAAGAATGTTTACATTTTCTAAATCAATATTCACTATTAATGCTCTATGCTGTTGCCGTCTATCCTTCCACTTATGTGGTACTCCGCTCCATCCACATACATGGTATTCGCCAAAATAGTATTTGAATGTCAAACCTTCCACTCTATCATGTAGTGCTCCTGAGATGGGATTGTGATAATGCCTGATTTCTGTATGCTCTACAGCTTCCACCATTGCTATGCTGGGATGCTACACTGATGGAGAACAAGCACCATTGGTCAAATAGTTGAGCCGCTTTGCACATCTTTTTGCACCACATTAAAGGTTCCAAGTCTGTAAAAAACACAAGTCATCCCATTGACCAGAATGTGTTGCTTGTTTTATTTATCCATTCTCCTTTCTCTGGTGCTCATTATTGTGTTATCAAAGTGGCTTATAAATATTAATGAATAGGTCTCAGGCCCCGGCACAGGGTGTCAGGGTTTGTCTCGCAAATGGTGAAAGTCAAAGAAAAGCCATTTTTGCTGAATTTTTAAAATTTTTCTATTAATGTTTCTTTTTATTAATGGTTTTAAAAATGTAGCCAAGTCAAGGGTGTGTTTACACTACAAGCAGCAAGGCAGCTAAGCCACCACAGTGTAGACACTTGCTACAGCCACAGATGGGATTTTTCTGTTGTTGAAAGGTGTTAGCTAGGTCAATGGAAGAAACCAAGCAGTATCTATAGCGGTGCTTAGGTTGGCTCAACTACTGTCTCAGGAGGTGAGTTTTTCAGCCTCCCTGAATGATGTAAAAACCCGACCAAAATTTTAGGTATAGAGCAGACCTAAACTACCTTAATGTTATCTCGGTAACTCAGATTTGAAAATATGTGCTATCTACAAAGCTGCACTCTTCTCTCGTCCAAAGGACTAACAGAAACCATCAAAGACATCACAAAACCTTTCAACTCCTAAAGAGTTAATACGAGCAGCTATTGAATTGGCTTTGAAATTATTTTCAATGGAAAACGATTTCCTTTTGGTTAAACAACTGGCCTCCAGAGAACAATCATGCTCCTAACCTTGGCCTTCTGGCTTTATAAACTATTATTGGCTCCTTTGTTTAGCTTCAGGACAATTCATTTTGACTGAAGCATCAAGAGCTAGTCAATATTTGTTTAAGATATGCCACAGCCATATTCCACATAAGATATTTATATCCTGACTACCTACCATCTCCATTGAATATTCTATTCTTCACTTCCTGCCCTACACTTTTGTGCAGTATTTCTGGAGGGCTGGAAAACAACTTCTATGTTCTACACCAGAGGCAGCTGCATTTCAGTGGAAGACGAGGTAAGCCTTGTATGCATAGATTCAGACGAGGAACCAGGTTCTCTGCTCCTGTAAATCCTGTGAAGTCATGCCAGCAGCTAATTTGTCTCACTGTCTATGAGATTCGTGAGAGGAGGAGATCATGGGTGTTGGAGACTGGAATGCGTTGGGATGGGTCCCCAATTTCATCTCTTTAAGGGGTGGGAAGAGGTCCTATCTCTTCCATGAGAGGGAGAGATGGTAGGTGCAATCTGGAGGGTGTCAAAAGGGCAAAGCCTCCAGAAGTGTGGATGGTGGGCAAATGATCCTGGATCCCTATGCTAGTTATTAGACAGTGACTTCTTATGAATCTAGATCATGGACTGGCTGATGGGAGTGAAGCTAGATACCTTCAATCTGGAGCCAGGACTGTTCCAATCTAAAATGTCGTGAAAATTGGTATGTTGCACTGGGAGGCTGGCAATACACATTTTATCCTCCTTGATTGTGGCACAGTTAGGCTGATCAACGTAACTAGCACTAACATGGAGAGTATTTGCATGTGCCCATCCCCACACGGATGTCTGTATGTGTGGGTGTGCGTCTGGGAGATATATGCACACAAATTAAGGCAGAATTTCTCAAACCAGAGACATTTAGGCTGATTTTGAGAAGTGGCTTCTGATTTTGTGATTGCGAAATCTAAGCACCATGATGAATCAGCTAGCAGGATGTTTAAATGCTATAAGGTGTTCCCACAAAACTGGAAACTGTATCAAGGCCCTTTTATGACTCAGAAGCATTAGATTCAGTGGACAAAAAACAAATCAGTGCTGGCTCCAAAACATAAGTGAAACCAGAAGCAATTGGTGTTTTAAGACTGGAAATACTAAGATATATTCCCACCAGAAAATTGATCTTTGTAATAAAGATTCATCATTATCTCCTCATTCTGTCTCAGCTTCAACCATAGCTCCCTTTGCAACACCAAGGATTACTAGCATACTGTATTTTTTTTTTTTGAAATGACAGTGATAGATGCAAGATCTATAACACAGGAGGCTGAAGGTCTTTTTGGATTGTCCCGGCCCCATCTCCTAGCTCCTTCTCTCCAGGAACCTTCTTTCTGCCAGTGACCCCAGACTTATAGAACCTTCATTTCTTTCCCCAAATGCCTGTGTCTTCCATGCTGTCCCTTCCCATCCCCCTGTTCTCTGCAACACCGTCTCCCCCTTGTGCAAATCCAATCTACAAATGGAGTTGGTCGGCATTTTTTTGTTTGAAATGTTTTTCTGGTGAAAAATGGCTTTTTTGGTCGAGACGAAATTTTCTTTGTTTCATTTGCAACACCACTTTTGGGGTTTTCCTCCAAAAACAAACAAAACAAACAAACAAACAAACAAAAAACAACCACCCCAAACTGTTTTTTTCTGTTTTCAGCAACTGAAAACTCAAGAATATCAACCTGCTGGGTTACAGTGTTTGTTTTTCCTGAAAAATGTTCATTCTACTGAATGGAATTTTTCAGTTGTCAAAAACTGAAAACACTTCAAGAAGTTTTGGTTTTTCAACTGCACTCCAGCCCCTATCCCCCTAAAAGTGTGGAAAACTTTTGATGAAAAAAATTGCTTTGGTTGTATTTTTTAATGGGGAAAAAACCATCAAACCTCCATTTTCTAATCAGTTCTATCCACAAATCCATTCCTGCCATGGCACGTGGAAGAAGTGAGTTAATAAACAAAGCGGCATCACAATGGGTAAGGAAGTAATGCTCCTTTGCTCTCCGCCCGTTTGTTTATACTTTCACTTTTTCCTTGTACCTACATCCCGCCCTCCTTTTGATTGTCACACACACTTGTGGCGTCTTGCCTTGAATTAGACGGTAGGTATTTCGGGGCCCAGGTCACCTCTTACTGCATGGTGGTACAGCACCTAAAACATTGGGGCCTGATCTAGATTGGCATCTCTATGCACTATCAAAATACTACTAATAAATAATAACTTTGTGTGTTATGTTTAAAATCTAGATTGGAATCCCTTCCGGGCAAAGAGCATGGGCCAAGTTCTCAGCTGGTGTAAATCAGTGTAGCTCTATTCTGCTTGGCCAGTGATGACTGCAGTTTAGAGGATTGAGCACCGGGCTGAGAATTAGGTGGCTTTTATTCTAAACCTGATTGTGACCCCCTCGCCGAGCTGCTACATTTTATTAGCATTGAAAGTGCCAGAGCGGACCCCGGAGAGAGGGGCAGCCAGTTTTAGAGAGGCTGGCCTTACTCAGGAGGGCAAAGAGAGGGCATGCCAATTGTCCTGATGGGTCAGATGGGTGGGGGGCATTTTTCATCACTGCATGGACACCAACAAGAGTCATGCTCCTCCTTCCCCATCAGTGTAGTGTCCAGCTCTGCCATTCTCTGGTGGGAGTCAGTGAAGCTTTGTGCGGTGGAAAGGATCATGCCCTGCCCACAGGGGGATGAGCAGACTGACTCCAGAAGATGTGCATGCGCCCAGGAACTGGCCTCCGGCGTGAGGCATAGCTAGCTACCTATGCCAGCTGCACCGTGTTGGAACAAAGGCAAAATTTATAAATAAATAGATAAAGGGGAGCGACCGATATAACATTTACGGCGTCTGGGAAACAGCTCTGTCTGCACCTGGCATGGATGAATGTGAACGCAGGAATCAAAATGTGTTGACTCCTGTCCAAAAAGGAGTCTGTGAAAGAAACAGAGCAATTAGGATGGGCATACCAATGGAGACCCAATGTCTGGTAATTCTAGTTATCAGAGCCGTGCTCTGAAAACACTATAAACTTTCATTATTGTGCCATGAAAGAACATTGCTGTGAGCGCTGGAGTCACCTAGTCTCCCAAGTGTCAACATTCTCTCTCCTTGCCAGTTATGTCCTGTTCCCATCCCAGGAGGAATGTGTCATTCCCCTGCAGAGCTAAGTTCTGTGCTCCACTCAGAAGAATTCTTACAGGCAGGGGAAGTCGTGAAGGAAAAATCCACGGACTTTTGGAGCACATTAGGCAGCTTGAAAAGTTCCTTTGTTGCTTGTTTTTTTGGTTTTTTTTTTACCCTAGAGACACAAGGAACATCAAGTCTCATCTTCCTGTTTGTGCTGGAGAACTTCTTGGATGACTCAGAGCTTTCTGAAGTTTTAATGACAGGAGAAGGGGGGTGAATAGCATGTGTCTGAGTCCAGTAGGCCTTCTGAACCAAAACAACCAAAGCCAAAGTATTTTAAACAGTCTGAACAAAAATTACTTCCTCCTTCCATTGAATCAGGTTCCGCTGTCTGGGTATCATTAGGGGCATAAACTTGCTAGTTCTGCAGTTGACCATAAATGCTTTCTGGATGGGAAAAGCTGGCATATTTTTAATATTCCAAAGCCAACTGCCATCTGGAGTTTTAAAGCCTTTGGTCATATCAGCTGGATGTTCCTGCTAAAATGGTTGGCAGTGAAATAGTTAACTACGTTGTCATTTCGACTGTCACTATGGTGCCTCCAGTATACTGGCAGCTACCCCTAGAGCAATTGCTATTTTTTGTCTGTTTTTCTCCCCCTCAACCTTTGTAAAAGCAAACTCACTGGGTAAACCTTGGTGATACTGATCAGGGATTGACTGGATGGATAGGGTTGCTATCAAATAAATTCTACATGATGATGAAGCATGAAACTTAGCTAACATTGCTTTATCTACCTTTTATATCTTAGGGTTTTATATACTACTGCCCGTGGCCACACTACCTGAACACCTGCCACGTGAAAGCCATAGCAATGGCAAAGTCCCTAATGGATTTCCTGGAATATCTGGCATTATTCCCTTTACAGGGTCAGCAGTGTGTTTGGGGTAGGTTTTGTGAGGGAGGTTAGGGGTTTTTAGTAGGCTCAGAATAAAAGGGGTATTTGAATTGCAAGTATCACATATGGTGGAAAGGATCTCTCAAGGAGAAAGGCCTTGTAACATTTCTTGAAGCTGGTCGGACTCCAGATTCAACTGATCTCTCCTGGAAGATTGTTCCATAGTCAGATCTTCTCAACAGAGAATGCTTTATCCCCAGCTCTCACATGGTTTCTTTATTTCATAGATCTATAGATTCAAAGACCAGAAGGGACCATTATGATCATGTAGTGTGACCACCTGCATAAGAGACGCCATTGAATTTCATCCAGAGAGTTCTGTGCCAGGCATCAGCTTTAGTTTGGGCTATAGCAGATCTAATTCAAATCTTTACAAAGGATGTTTAGAAAACGTTTCCTACTCCCACTTTGGAAGATCAGACTGACTTTCTAGAAGATACTACTATGTAAGGAAAAAACAGTACCCAGCATCTTACATACATGGCCTTTGCCTCACCAAGTCCTTGTGTTTGGGTTACAAAGAGACAGAGTAGATACTTTGAAGCTGTCCAGTTGTGAGATGCCCCCGGCAACAAATGACGATCCCCACTAATGTCAGAGGAATAATGAAAGCCCATCTCAAAATAATAGGTTCTCAGGTCTCATCGCTCAAATAAAGTTAGCTCTAATCCCATCCTCCCTGTCTACTTTATGGCATCATCCGTGTTTTGACACTCCATCTTTTATCATTAAAAATTTGGGTTTAAAAATAGATCTGTTAGTTCAGTTAATTCCCCTCTGTCCTCTTCCCTGTCTTTCAAACACACATATAAAGTCAGGAAAAACAGACAAAATGGGAAACAGTCCTGGTGAAATCCTGCTAAGTAATGCTGTCTGGCAATGGGAGGTGTTAGATTTCAGCTGGAGGACATGATGACATCAAACGATATTGTGTCATGGTTGGCACTAATGGGGGACAAAGTGCTATGGATGACAGCTCAATTCCACACTCACCTTTTCTATGCAAGGCGTTGAAAAGAAATCGCTTGTCACGTCAGCCAAAACTGTTTTAGATGCTGAGTGAGATAGAGACGCATCTGGCATTACAGTTGTATCCGTCAGTCCTGCTGAACGACTTGCTGGATCTGAACTCGATTTCAGAGTAGCTGCATGCAAGGCATTACTGAGGAGTGTCTTTGATGCTTGACTAGAAAGAAACACACACCAGGTGGGTCTACTCTCTGGTTCATTCAATCTACTCTCCGGTCCATTCAATCTTCAGTCTGCCAAGAATTGTCGTACCTAGCCTGAGTATGTATTCCTCTTGTCCTGCAGAGGCCATAATGGGAATTGCATGCAGCTCTTGTTTATTCACTTGCTATGGGCCCTATCAAGTCTGCCTAGTGTGGCCAACGGTCCCAGATTAAGACGTGCAACAATCATCTTCGCAAACTGGCAGGTTCGCCCTGGGGGGCTCATGCTCCAGCTCTGCGGACATCAGCTCTTGACACCTCGGTGCAGAATATTGCACACCAGTGTGGAGCTGATCGTCACACGGGGATATGCAGTGCCCTGTGTCTGACTCCACTCCCCTGGCTCCCAGTTCTAAGCAATATCGCTTCTCCTCAGCTCAGACGAGAGGTTGCCACTGCCAAGTTACTGGAGAAAGTACGTGCCAATTCAAGCTGGCTGCTGCATAATGACCTTTTAAAATCACCAGCTGCCCATTTGCCAGCATGTCACCCATTATGGGCTCCTCTGCCATGCCAGGATGTTAGGGAGGAAACACTCTGGGGAGAGGAATGGATCTGTTATAATCCCCAACCAGTTCCTCATCGCTGACCCCACAATTTGCCTACCTGGTTTTGACCTGCCCCGTCGCCAATGATCCCTGTTGAAGAGGTTCCGGATCGGGCAAGGTCTCTGTGCAGCCAACCAGTGTCGCTGGCGCCTTTGTGACAACACTTTGTGCAGCTGCGGTGCAGGACAGATGATGATGCACATTGTCAATGAATGCCCGCTGACTAGGTTCAGCGGTGGCCTAGGAGAATTGCATCACGCCACTGAAGATGCCTATGCACACGCTAAATAAATCAATTGAAATAGAAAATTCCCTGTCCTGGGCTTTTATCTCAGTACAATAAGACCAAGGGTTGTTGAGTGCTGCAAAAAGCAGCAAGAAATACCGCTGGCGAATGTAGGTGACTGCTGATTATGATGATTATTATTAATAATAATAATGATGAAGATAATAATAACACTAATAATAATAGTGAGAGGAGAGGTGGGGTGGGGGTGGTAAGAAAGCAATCCCTTATTTTTGAAATACAGTGTTGGCCACCTTAAGTCTGCCCCACATGAAAACCTCCCAGAAAGTGAGGTGTTACCTGAGAATATGTGTAGGCCCTCTCAAGGAGAGTGCAGAGCTTTGGAGGAGTTGTCATGGTAGTATCTTGAATATGTGGGGCTGGCTGGCACAGGTGAAAGACATGACCAGGCGAACAGGATCATGGCCCATGGAATGAAGCCCCTCCCCGAATATGTCTCTGCAATCTAGCGGCATGGGCGCAGCCGGAGTGTTCACACAACACGGAGGAGGGGGACCTCTGAGAGGTGGTAACTGATGGTACCTACAGCATCGTACATTACACCACTTGGAGAGGGTTATCCCTGGAGAATGGCTATCCCTGATCCCTCCTGCAGCAGACACACTCCCATTAGATTGCCATTCAGCTCAGAGGAGGGACCTCCAGCGGTACGTCCCCTCACCAATGCCTCCCACACCTGTTGCTCTCCCATGAATCCAGTAAAAGTGATTTCACCTCAGAATGGGCAAACTTCACTGATGTCTGAATCTGGCTGCAGTTTGAGTAAGGAGTCGAAAGTCTAGCGGAAGCCGAAGCGACAGAGATGCCTTGAGTTACGCCAGCTGAGGAATTCTGGCTTGTTAACTGAAGCTTATTTATATGTACCACAGCTTTTGAGATTTCCCTGCTCCAAAGCCGCACAACCCTCGTTCACTCCGTAATCCTCCTGCAACCCTTTTCAGCAACAGCCCTTGGCACCCTGCTCTCTAGTTGCGAGGTTCTCCTCAGCACCCCCAAAACCATAATATTGTATCCAAACAGTTGATGCAATTGCTTATTTCCTCAGTAGAACACATCTTCCTCTTCCAGTTTGCAAGTTTTCCAGGGGTGATGGGTCCCAGCTAATGTCTCCAGCATTCTATTCTCTATTCCCAGCAGCCACTTTTCAATCCCAGTCCCCACTCAGAGAGGCCCACTACCCCTACCGACCATCTGGGGTTAATGGCTGGCCTCTCCCCATTCTAGGATCCACTGCTCCCAAATTCACCTTCATAGTGGCTGTCTTCTAGTAAGAGACAGAAATGGCACCAGAAGAGCGTTTCTTGCTGTGTTTTGCCAACTCCAGGTCTCAGTTGGAAATGGGGAGAAAAAAAACAACCACCATTTATTTGAAGACTTCAGAACCTTAAAAACTGATTCTGTTCAAGTCTTGCAATGGCTGATGGTTCAGGCACTGCTCAATTTGTAATGAAAGAGGTTCCAGGGAGTAAGCAATTAGGTGCCGCGGCTTAAGCCATTTTTTTTTACTTTCGTAACTGACATGGCAAGCCCAGAGGTGCCGGGGCTAGGAACTGCAAAGCCTAGAGGGACCAAGGCTCAGCCCTGGCAAGCCATGACTAAATAAGCACTGGGTTCAGGGCTGGGGGAGAGCCTTATTTTGTCAGAAGCCATTTGCCAATTCCCTACTCCATCAGGGATTTCTTTGGTTATTATTTATTTGCTCATTTAATTTCTCTAGATTGCTAAAAGTGATAAAAGAGACGGCGTCAGTCCAAGAGCTCTGGGCGCCCTGCCATTGCCTAGATGTACAGATTGTGCTTGTTATCGAACCTGGGCATAAATTAGCTACTGACACCAGCTTTGATTCCCATTGGATTCACATGGGTGGTTCAATTCAATGGGAATCTTTGTGTGCCATAAAGTCAAGCACTCATACATAAGTGTCTGCAGCATCACGGCCATTACAGGCCAAATTTACAGGCCAAAGTTGTGTCTCAATCAACCTCCTTCCTGTGTGTTCAGCATTTCTGAAAATCAGGCCACCTGCTTTAGGTCCTTAACCTTAGGCACCCAGGTTTGGTCATTTGACCAGCAGCTGCTATTTCTGCATATGGAATTATCCCAGAACAGCTCCCAACATCCTCAGATTTTTTTCCTTCTTTGGATCTTTTAAAACAAACCAACCTTTTGACCTCTATGGTTTGATCACAAATCTTTGAAAAGCGGTGTTGCTTAGTTGCAGTTTGTCCAATAGGTCGCATGGGACGGTTGCGGTTCTCTGACTGGAAGATTACACAAGTAGTTCCAATATAAAGACTTCTACACACATATCCATTTCCAGCTGAGATTCCATGAGCAGAGGTATAGATTCCAAGGTCAGAAGGGAACTCTGTGATCATCTAGTTCTACCTCCCATAGAACACAGGACATAGAACTTCCCCACAAAAATTCCTGTTTGAACAACAGAATTAATGGGCTCTCAAGACATGGGGTGAGGGACAATCATATGCTCTAGAGCTGAGATCCATTCCAGGCCCAGCTCTGCACCCAGGCATGAAGTAGGAAGAAATCAACCCATACTGTGTTACTCTTCCATGTGTCCATGTGATTTTGCACAGGCATGACTTTAAATGAAAACAAATTTCTGAGGGCCAACAGAAGGTATCCTTTAAGTCCCACTCAGGCCTATTGGGTGATTCCACTTAAGTGATGCCCATACTCCTTTATTGGCCTTCTGCAGAAGGACAAATTTCACAATTTGGATGAACATTGGCAGCAGTGGAACTTAGCAGAAAGAGAACGCAAAACGGGCATAACAACCTGGCTGGAGCAAATGCACTGAAAATATGCATCAATATTTGCCAAAATATTTTTTCACCCAGCTCTAATCAGTATCAATAAAATCTGCCTGAGACCTTTGCAATCAAAAAATGCAATCTACTCCGCCTCTGACATAACACTGCCTAAGATGCCACTCCCAACCACTTCTGGAAGATCAAATTGATGTGTTACAGGAACACAAGGCTCCACCCCTGTCTTGTTGGAGTGGTTAAGGGAGATATGGCATGTACTAATCAAGCTGACATGAAATAATAACCCATACAGAGCAAATTCCAGGCCTCTTGCCACTCTAATTGAGCTGGCTGCTGAATGGATCTGTACCAAAAGTGGGGCAACATTTTGTTTCTTCTCGGGAGGTACCAGACTAGGCCCATCTTTCCCAGCGCAGGAAGTGGGCACACACCTACACTCCAAGGGTATCATTTCTGAATGGGGCCCAATCCCGTAGCCTTTCAAGTATGTCTGAGGGGAATCTCTGCAGTTCCAAACCACCTCCAGGTCTTTGCAGCAAGCTGGCCTGTCGGTGCTCAGTTCCAAGTGCTGTGACAGAGTCAGACCAGAAGGGTATAGGAGAGTTCTGGAAGGCAGGTATATTAGTCTCAGGATGTGCAGGTCCCTGTTCCCTGGATAGTCAAACAAAGGCTACTCCAGGCCAATCAAGACACCTGGGGCCAATTAAGAACCTTCTAGAAAGGAGTAGAAACAGCTAGCCTAATTGGGACACCTGAAGCCAATCAGGGACTGGCTGAAACCAGATAAAAACCTCCCAGTTAGTCAGGTGGGCTGTGGGTGTCAGGAGCTGTGAGAGGAAGTTGTGCTGTTGGTGAGACTGAGTGGTGGACAACATATCATCCAGAAGGAAGGAGGCCCTGAGGTAAGGGTGAAGTGGAGTTTGAAGAAGCAGGGACTGCTGTGGGGAAGTAACCCAGGGAATTGTATTGTGTATTGTGGATAAAAGGTCAGCCATCTTAGCTGATACTATTAGGGTCCCTGGGCTGGAGCCCGGAGTAGAGGGCGGGCCTGGGCTCCCCCCTTTTCCATCTTCCGTACTGGCCTGTGATGAAGGTAATTAACCAGGCAGTGACTCTTGCCAATTATACTGAGAAAGGGAGGTCACTCTGGGGCCTAGATGAGTTTCTGAGGCCCCTAAATCTGCCAGGAAGTGCAGGACCCACAAGTACAAACTTGGAGCTTTGTCACAGTGCCTGCTCATTGTCCAAGGATCTGAGCGCCAGGAAGTTCACTCTGACCTGGAGCAGACAAAGCTGAAGGGTGAGCTGCTGTTCCTACTTTATAGACTGAGGATCCTTAAAGTCCGATGGTCCATGGTAATATTGTGAGAAGCTCTCTCCAAATATGGACCCTGTTGCTCTAATGATCCTGCCTTAACCCACCAAAGGTGAGCGTATTCACTCTGCATTCGTATTTGGAGCGGTCTCTGAACTGTGTGGCTCTGGAGTGCAAGTGGGTTGGAACTCTCCTGAGAATGGGTCCTCTTATAACAGTAAAGTCCTGATACCGCCTGGACTTGACAGACAAGAAGAATAGTCCTACTCTGGGCATTTCCTCTTCCAGTCCAATTTAGGGCAGCATGGAGGAGGTTGTGTGGGTGCATGGGTGAACATTATGGCACCAAAGGATAAAACAAAATGGTAAGAGGAATTTCTACCCACATTTTTAAATGTTAAAAATAGATTTAGAGTCCAGTTTGATTCAGGTTGCGATTGGGGTTCTTATTTCTTGACCAAAGTTGTTCTGAATGCGTAAGGAAACTGAATTCCTGAACCAGGAGGTTCCTGTTCTGCGTTTCTTCCCTTTCTCTGGTAGGCCACACACTGTCCATCCTGTCACATAGCCAGGTGTAGGTGGTGCGGAGCAGAACCAAAGGGCGGAGCTGCATGGTGGTCAGGAGGCAGGTCAATGGTAAGAGCCAGGAATCAGTTCAGAGGCAGGCAGGGACTAGGCCCGGAGCGGAGCAGGCAAGGGACAGTGCCTATGCTGGACAGGAAGCTGTAAGCAGGCCTGGTGCAGCTCCGGGGAGCAGAAAGCATTGATAAGCCACTGGGCTGCCGTTGCTACCAGGCTGTAATAGGGATCTATTGGGCCTTCAGTCCAATCAGGGAGCACAGTCACTTAGCGAGAGTGTATTGGACCCGGTGGAGCTCATTGCGTTGCTAGGTAACAGTGCCCAGAGCCAGCTGAGTTCCTGACACTCCATCACCTTCCCTTCAGTCTTGATGTTAGGCACTGGTGTGGTGGGCAAGTTTTTATACAGTGCAGCTTAAATATTATTGGATGGTAGCAGCTCCCTTAAGTCTGTCCCAAAAGGAATACAAGGTAATGGAGGAGAGAGTTTGCTGCTGACCTGCAGCTGATGTGTACTCAAGCAAGAGTCTACACAAGCCCTGCATTTAACACTTAGCAATTCCAGATGCCATCCCATAAAATTTGATAAGCTAAGTGGGGGCAGTGGCTGAATAGGAGATATCCAAGGAAAATCCAAAAGCGCTGCAGGAGGTGGAGTTGGTTATTCGGTAGATGGCACTCTTCTCTCTGAGACAGAACTGAACCCAACGCCTTGGCCCAGGGTGAGCGTGGGCTGCAGGAAATGCCATCTTTTGGATAAGGTCCTCTCCACTTCCACTCATTAAAAAACCAAATGCCATTTTTTCCCTAGAGCTCAGATGTTAGCCCAAGTGTCCAGGCCCAACCGCCAATGGGTTGGAAGCTCAGGTGCCACTGACCAGGTTTCAAGGGATGGGCAAACATTTGGATTGTTTCCCGTTTAATCCAAAATGGGTCTGCTCTCCCCTAATCTTTACTGTATAGACTATCAGGAGTTGACCATATTTACCATCACGCCCCGACCCCAGAAGTAAAAGGGGAGGAGTAAGAAACCGCAACGCTGACATTTTTTCAGCATTCGTGAGAGCAAACCAAATCCTTCATGTTATTTAATGCGTGGGGCCTGTTATGGCAATTTGTGAGGGGAGGCAGAGTGAGTACATAACTTGTTGGAGAACTGAGCACAGTAGAAGTGTTTGCAGCTCAACTTGCCTAAACAGAGTTGTCAAACAGGCCGGGAGGGCTACCCGTCCAGGATCCTGTACTAGGATTTACACAGCAAACCTAATGGCAAATGCAACAAATAGGGTGGAGGAGGGAAGGGCTGGGCTTCAAAGAACACAGGTAGGAGTACAGGAGGTAGATTAGTGGTGCACTTGGGTTTCTTGGGGCACCTAATTTGTTTCCCAGGCTCCTAATTCCACTGGGACAACAGCCGCATTCCTCCCTATGTGTTTTCGGAGATTGTGGGTTTTTTGTTTTTCCGCCCCCCCAGTTCAAAAGCAGTCCAGGCAGCACACACCCCGACTAGGACGGGGAGTACATGCCATACTGCTGAGGCGGGGCACAACACAAATATGCCTTTTCAGAATAGCTTTTACACCTGGAAGAGGAGACTGGTTTATTACCTTGGTAAACAAAAGTTCGGATTCAAGCAAAGTACAAACTTTGCCCCGGGCTGTTCTGACTGTGTACCTTGTGTTTGTGAACTCCGCAACACGGAGACAACATGAAGCAATGGAGCTACTTCCAACGCCCGCCCCCCCATCCTTTGTCATAGTCCCAGAATTTAAAAGTTCCTGGTTGCGGGGGGAGGGTGGGGAGGAGGTGTGGAGGGTGTTATGTGACATAATCCATCCCAGCTCTGGCTTTTTTGAAACAGCATTCAAAAGGATTCCCTTTAGTGGGCAATGTGGTCAGTTCTCTTTCTGCACGAGGGGTTTGTTTTTGAGTTTTAAATAGGAAGAATAGAATATACGTCATGGGACATGTGAGTTGGCAACAGGCCAGATCATGCTTCTGCCAGACAGGTATATTACTGGGGAGAGAAGGGTGCCGATTCCTCACTGACTGTAGGTGCTGGCCGTATACCCTGTCTCCAAGTGGTTTCCATCATTTACAGGTTCAAGAGAGCACCAGGTCGGGGGATGGGCTAAAGCACGGATGGTAGAATTCAGGCCATTTAAACACTCCCCCCACCCCCCGCTCCCTCTCACATAAGCCTGGAGGAACAGGCCAAAGTCAATGCACCACTTGCAACCCATCATTGGAAATGGGCCTTGTTCTGGCTCTTTGCACAGGGCTCAGTTTCACTCTAAATAGCAGGAGGTTTAACTACCCTGCTGCACAGTGAGTCCGCTTCAGTCCATAGGGAGTGTGGCCTGCTAAGGGGTATGGCCTGTCCTCCAGCTTCTTTAGTTGCAGTCAGTAGACTGTGCCAGTGGGGAAAGTGGGGGTGGGGGAAGAGAGTTAGAAACTGATTTTAAAGGAGCAGCAAAATGAGCCTGGTATCGCATTCCCAGCCCACCCACTCTGAGCCCTTTCCCCCTGTGCCAGCAAGATGGCTTCTGGCCCCATTGTTCAGAATTTCGCTGAATGTTTCTCCTAGGGAGGGGTGAATGTAAGTTTGACTAACACTTAAAACTGACCCAAACCTCAGCCCCACACTTGAACTGAACTAGAATGAAATTTTTTTGTAAACTTGGAAATATTCAAATGATTTTTGTTTTGCTCCAGATTTGCTGATGTCTCTGTATTTCCCCAGATCATAAGTGAGCATACCCCAAAACTTTCAACACGTCTTTCAACCTAAGTATTTTCAGCCCAACCCAAAATAGTGGCTGCTGGAAATCTGACTGAAGGGCTGCGTTTCCTGAGATTTCCAAGAGACTCAAATAATTGAGAGAAGCATCCCCAAGAAGCATTGGCACTCTTCCAAACTGCTGTGAGGTTCAGTCGTCATGAGTGGTTTCACTGGACCAGCTTCCCCTCTAATGTAACTCTGCTGCTGTTGCCACAGGGATGAATGCATTCCGGTGTATGAAAATTCTGATAGTAATGTATAGTGTCCACCTGTGGACAACATCTAGTGATTATGGTGGGGATACATGGATGCTTATTTACAGAACCTGGTGTATCGTCCTTGGCCATGTATCTCTGGCCACGTATCTCTGGGGAGATTTTCAAAATCATACATGGGAATTGGGCCCCCAAACTCCACTGACTTTCAAGGGGAGCTGTGTGTCTAACTGCTCTTTATGCCTTTGGAAATCTCCGCCTTACACACCTTTGCATACATTGGGAGCTTTTTTTGTTGCTGCATTTGGCTTCAGATTCCCAGGCAGCCTGCAGGGGCAGTGTAAGAAAACCCACATGCTGATCACCACAGACCCAACTACTAGACAAAGATCCATGACTTACAACCCGGGCCTTCAGCATCAAACCTACAAGACTCGGCCCACTAGGTCCCTTACACCCCCCATGGGCCCAGTCACTAGGATGAGACATTCCACTCACATTCTCATCAGTCTGTCACAGCTTTGGAGAGGCAGATCCTTGCTTTCCGCCTTTAGCGGAACAGGCCGAAAGAGATAACAGTACATCTTTGGTATTCAAACCTGGCACCAGCAGCCCTTCAGTTGCATGAGGTGGGATATTAGCCCTTTTCAAAGCAGCCACTTCAGCAAAGGAAGGGAGTAATATGCAAACCTTAGAAATGTACATTGAATTCTTTACACTTATTAAACCCAGAATAAACTGACCTGCTGTGGAGGGGCAGGAGAAATCTACAGTAATCTACAGTGTTAGTTTGTGGGTGTTTGGATTGACGAGGCATTAACGAAGGACGAACATTAAATCAAGAGAGCAGCAGGGCTGATGTCACTGGAGAAATGTCCACTCAGCTCTCTGAGCATAACTTCTGTTGACCCATTCACTTTGCCGGATTACAAGCTAAAGTCATTAGGGTTAAATTTCATCCAAATATAGTAGCCCCGTTAACACAGCTATGATTTCAATTTGTTGAGTGATCGCTTTGGCTGTGTTTATTGCAAGCTCTTAAAAAGACTTGGAAGACAAATACATATAGAAATTAAATGCATTTTGCTATAGGATTCATTGAACATGCCTAAATACATGTAGTATAACTCCAGTGCTCAATTCTGAAATTGGATACACAGGGACTGATTGCCCCCTGTGCTGCAAAATGCTGTGGTTTTGCCTGGGTGCGCAAGTCCTCTTGCTTGTGTTATTTACAGGAAGACTAGGGAAGAACTCTGTCTGGCACCTCTGCAGGGCTATTTTAACCCTTTTCTTTTAGGAGCGGGGAAGCCATCCCACTACAGCATGCTATAAATAGTAAAGTCTGATATGGAACATTGTAAAACACCACATGTCCAACGTGTCCAAACAGAGTCAAATTCTGGCAATTGCCCCTCATCGATATCAGTGAGAAAAGCTAAAGCCAGAGACAAAAGAGTGGTGGAAGCTTTCTATCACCATCCCCCCTAACTCTTAAAGCTCATGTCGAGACTGCGTCATGGACCCTCTGTGACGGAGGCCTCAAAGAGACTCTTTGGGGCCGTGCCTAGTAGGAGACTTTGCACACTCATTGCTTCTTGTGTCGAAGGCTCTGCAATGGCTTTACTCAAAACTCATGAATTAAGCCTCACACCCAGGCCTGTGAGGTACTTAAGAATTGTCAGCCCGAAGGGTGGGCAAACGGAGGCATAGAAAGCGAATTTTGCAAAGGTCATACAGCAATCCAATGCCACAGCTGCGACTAGGACCTAGCCCTTCTGACTTTGTCCGTTGCTCTAACTTCCAAACTCAGTGTCTTCTTATGAACACTAGGCCTGGCAACAGAGTCACGTTAACACACCCAGAAGAACTCGGTGTTTCCACAAGCAGGAAGGGGAGTGTGCAAAAACTGTGCTGCCACACAAAGCTGGAAACAACTGGACAAAAATGAACAGGGAGGGGAGACATCTGGGATAAGGATCAGGAAATACTTTCCGACAGTGAGCTCGAGGGGGCATCCTCCCATGGCAAGTGCTGGAAGTTCCATCATGTGGGTCATTTAACTTGCTCAATCCTGAATTTGATCGCCAGGATGTCTGGGTATCTGGACACCCATCAGTGGCTCCATGGATGAAATACAACCAGGATGGTTAATGTCATGTATTGTGAGACTGTTACACTCAGAGGTGCTCCAGAACAGCAATCACAAAATTGAATCAAGATGCGCAGACAGGTGATCAATCAAAAAATGTAGTAGCCATGAACCCCGTTAAGTCAGCGACAGTCTGAACAAACCATAACAACAGTCCAGATGGCAGCCCCCTCACAGGGAAAGTCAGCCCCTCTTCATTCAGCAGGCTGAGCAGCAGAAGAACCGGCAAGAATTCAGAAAGGAACAGATGCAGGTGCAGCACCAACTGCTAAAGCGAATCTCGTAATGAGGAACAGCAGTAGGACAGAGGGGATTAAGCCATGCAAGATGGGCCTAGCGGGTGACCCAGACATGTCTTCTGAGAGAGTAGTAATGGGAGCCAGACAAGATAAGGGATTTTGTGCCTTCTGGGTAGCACTCTATTTGTAAGAGGAAAGCTAGGCAGCCTATACGGCCCTGAGCAAGGACCAGGCCCGAACTATGAGGTGGTAAAAACGGTTATCCTGGATCAGGTAGGCCTCCTGGTGGAGCAATATAGACAGAAATTTCAGGCCACTAGAGGGACTGGAAGGGTATGGCCCAGGGCATTAGTGCAAAAGTTAACTGACTAAGCTAAGGCCACACCCCCAAAATGAAGGAGAAATAATAGATGTGACAATACTGCAACAACTTCTCCAGTGCTGCCCTGACAAACACCTGGGTCTGGGTCCAGAGGCACCAGCCATTGACCCTGGAAGCAGCGATCAAACTCTCAGAAGGGTTTGTGGGAGTGGACTTTCCCAAGAGAGAGGTGCGATCATTTCAGGGGAGGAAAGGGGGCAACTTGCTCTCACCAGAGAGGACAGAGGAATAAAAGGCTGAGACTAGAAGAACTTCAAGGAACTGGGGAGTAGTTTGCTACCAGCATGGGGCTCCATGGCATGACCCATGGGTCTCAAACCTGGTCCATGGGAGAAACCATGCTCCAACCTTCCGCCAGATAGCCTGCTGGCAAGAGCTTATCTAAGACCCAGGAAGTCCTGACTCCCTATCAGGCTCCTCCACCTCAGGTCCAATTGGTAGAGTCCCAAAGCGGCTGATTGGCCCCCTAGCCCTACTTAAGCCAGCAGTAGTAACAGGAAGTTATCCGAATAACTGAGACTTGTGCTTCCTATGACCTGCTGCTGCTATCTCCTCCTGTTTCCTGCCCCTGCTTCCCTGGCTTGATTGCTTGGCCTCCTGCCTTTGACCCCCGGTATCCTGACCTGGCTCGATTGCGGTTCCTGATTATGGTTCTGATCTCCAGTTTGTCTCCTGCTTCTGACCACCTGGTGTCCCGACCCAGCCGACTCTTGACCCCCCTCTCATGACCATGGACTCTGGCTCTGACTACTGGGTCTGGCCACCTGTGACCGGGCTGGGACAGCCTGGGGGATATAAAGTGAGATTGCCTTGTTATGGAATGTGGGTTCATGCCATGCTGTGGTTGGACGGTGACCGCCAAGGACGAATAAAGAAAATGCCCAGCACCTCGGTAAAGATCGTGCAGAAGCTCCATCGGGGACTGGTGGACTCCATTTTGGGTTTGTCACAGCCAGGAAGGATGTGGTGAAGCCCCACTGGATGCTGTCAGGCAGAAGTTCAGAATTAGACAGCAGCCAGGGTGAGGCTCTGTCCAATGGCTGAGATACCCCTAGAAGTTAAGGGGAAGTTCAGATGGAAGCGGATGGGGGTAGTAGATAGATTGCCTCATCCTGTCATTATAGGGACAGACCGGAGCTCTGGGAACCCCTGCCCTTATAAAAGAAATACAGGGCTCAGGGTCACCCGCAGCAGAAATCTGGGTCAACAGGGCATGAGGAAAAAGGGTAAGAATTAGACCAATCAGAAACTCATACCAAAGGAAACAAGCCAGGGGGAGAATGGGACCTCCCTAGGGAAAAGGAGTAGAAGAGAAGGTAATTCAGAGCAAGACTTAGGGGAAGAGAGTAACTCTAGATTACTGATAGGAGTTGAACAAAAAACAGAATGGTGGAAGGAAGAGCCAGAGGAACAGTTTATAGGGCTGGGAGAATCAGAACCCCTAGTTAATGAGAAAAAATGGGGGACAGCAACAGAGTTAGAGTAAGGAGAACAAACCAACAAGTTGTCCAGGGAGAGGTAGAAACAGAGTTATAGGGACATTCCTCACCCACAAAATATGACTTTTGCAGGGGGAAGATGGTTGAGTGTGAACTAAAATAGTTTAGCGCGCTCCCCCTCCCCCGGCCTGAAGAAGGGAGGGTGCGGGGAAAGAGAAACCTCCCTGTTAAGCCATGGGGGGAGGAATGTGACAGAGTGCTGAGAGCTAGCCCGTGAGCCAGCTCTCTGACCACTGTGGCATCCCGTAGAGTGGGGAATGGACTGGAGCTATCTCATCAGCTTGGGAGAACAAGGCCAGCTGACCCCAGACCGACAGAGTTCTCAGGCAAGGGGGCTCTCCACTCCTCCCAGGCCCCGAAGAAAGGGCTGGAGGTACAGGGGTAAATAGCATGGCTGCACGGGACTGCAAAGCTGTGGGTAGAGGGAACATGAATACACACCACAAAGTTGCTACCTAACCGGCAGAGTCTAAGCAGGTTTCTGTGCTAACGGGCAGAGTGCTGCCCTGATACACCTCCCCTTTGCTTTTCCTTCTGTCTCTCTATTTCCTTTTCCTTGGGGGAGCTCAGCATACTCCATTCCCTTCTCTTCCATTATCCCCGCTCACTCCTCAGTCCGACTCTGCTCAGGATCAGGGTCTGGAATATACCACTGTTGATAGACTGGCAGAGTCTGGGAACCACTGCTCGGAGTGGCTTGTCTTTATTTTGTGGGGATCACTGGTCTCCCTCTCTCTTTCCCTTACTCAAGCCCCACACTTGGGGAACTTCCTCCTTTACTACTTCCTTTGGGATCCATCAGGGCCTCTTCTGAGACTGGCCCGGAGTTGGGGGGCCAACTAAGTGTACCACACAGCTTCCCCCCCAGAGTCAGAACCTAGCATGCCTCCAGTTGTTCAATAGCATGTCTGAATTTTTCCTGTTGCCCTGCAGCACTACGCACTGAGCTGTTCTTTTGCTGGACAGTTCCTCATTGCCTCAGGACCCAGCAGTAGCCAGGGAAGATATCAGCACTGTCAGCTTTCTCGGACTGAGGCTTGGACTGTGCTATGTTGTTCATTGCTCCAATCCAGAGTTTTGCTTCTGTTGCCTCCCAAGTGCCAAAAGAGACTTTGCCTGCCTGCCTGCCGAATGCCAATCACCAGGTATCGGTGTATAATTCATTAATCCATTTGAAAGTCTGTGTTCTCCATCTAGCTTCATGTTGTCTTAGAGTCCTAGAAATGTCAGACCGGCAGGGACCTCAAGAAGTCATCAAGCCTATCTCCTTGTGCTGAGGCAGGACCAAATAAACCCCTAGACGACCCCTGACAGGTGTCTCTCCAACCTCCAACCATGGGGATTCCACAACCTCCTTTGGAAGCCTGTGCCAGAGTTACAAAGTCTGAGTTACAAAGTCTGAGAGTTACAAAGTCTTTCCTAGTATCCAACCTAAATCTGCCTTGCTGAAAATTAACCCCATTTCTTCTTGTCCTACTGTCAGTGGAAATGGAGAATAATTGTCCTCGTTAGAACAGCCTTTAACATATTTGATGACTGTTATTGGGCCCCCCCTCCGTCTGCTTTTCTCAAGACTGAACATGGCCAGTTTTTTTAGCCTCTCCTCATAGGCCAGGTTTTCTGAACTTTTCATCACTTTTGTCACTTGCCTCTGGACTCTTTCCAATGTGTCCACATCGTTCTTAAAGTGTGGTGCCCAAAACTGGACATATAACAGTCCTGTTAATACACACCAGAATATTAACCGTTGCAACTGTCTCACATTATTAGCTCATATTCAATTTGTGGTCCACTGTAATCCCCACATCTTTTTCAGCAGTGCTACCACCTACCCAAGTTACTCCCCATTTTGTAGTTGTGCATTTGATTTTTCCTTCATCAGTGAAGTACTTCGCATTTGTCTTTGAATTTCCTCTTCCTGATTTCAGACCAAGTCTCTAATCTGTCACGGTTGTTTTGAATTTGAAGCGCTTGCAATCTCTCCCACTTTGCTGTCATCTGCAAATTTGATAAGCACAATCTCTGCGGTATTATCCAAGTCATTACTGAATAGTGCTGGACCCAGATAGACTCTTCCAGAATCCAAATATGGAGGTCTCAGTTGGAGACTATTGAACTATTGAGAACTACTCTTTGAGTACAGTCGTTCAACCAGTTGTGCAGCAACCTTATAATAATTTCATCTAGACCATATTTCCCTAGTTTTCCTATGAGAACGCCATGTTGGACTGTGTCAAAAGTCTTACTAAAATCAAGATATATCACGCCTTCTGCTTCTTCCCTATCCACTAGGCCAGTATCTCTGTCAAAGAAAGACATTTAGTTGGTTTGGCATGTTTTGTTCTTGTCAAATCCATGTTGGCTATTACATATTAGCTTCAAAGAGTCCTGTGGCACCTTAACAAATTGGTTTGTTAGTCTTTAAGGTGCCTCAGGACTCTTTGTCGCTTTTGCAGATCCAGACTAATATGGCAACCCCTCTGATTCTTGACATATTAGCTTGTTATCCTTTAGATCATTGGTTCTTAATTTGGGGTGCATGCACCTCCTTGGGGTGTGAGATGCCCTTTCTGGGGGAGTGAGGCATGCCAGATTTTTTTAGAAGGTAAATCATTGAAAACACAAATTAAGCACAGGAATGTAAGTAGAACTACTTTGTTTAATCAAACCTATGTATTTATTAACATTATACATTTTTACTGATTACTGTAATATACAAACAAAAATTTATTTTCAAGTTTTTAAGCTAATTATAGTGAAATTATATCACTCCAGAATAGTGTATCGCCATGTTGCGAGGTATTTCTTGATGCATGTGCAGATGATGATGCAACAGCACCGTGGCTTTGTTTGAATTCAGTTAGCCGCTAACTGTTAGCGTGTCGGTTACAGTTTACTTCCACAGCAAAACTCCACAACATCTCTAGGTAGTACTTGCGTATTTTTGTGTGCCTACTGTACTATTATTTGTGGTGAGTAATATAAAACTATTTTACATATATTTAATGTGCATTAGAGTCTAGATGCTCACATTACTGATTGTTTAACAATTTGTTCCAGCATCTTCCAAGATATACAAGTTAGGCTGACTGATCTATAATGCCTTTGGTCTTCTTTGATACCATTTTTAAAGATAGATGCTATGTTTGCCCTTCTCCAGTCTCCAGTCTGTGAGTTCTTGAAGATAGTCACCAATGGTTCCAAAATTGCTTCATCTAGTTCCTTTAACTAGCGTAGAACTAATTTCATCAGGTTCTGCTGACTTGAATACATATATCTGATGTAAATATTTTAACCTGTTGTTTCCCAGTCTGACTCATATTCCTTCCCCTTTGTTTCTAATATTAATTGTGTGCAGTATCTGGTCACCATAAGCCCTTTTACTAAAAACTGAAGCAAAATAGGCATTAAACACTTCAGCCTTCTTTATGTCATCCGTTAGCTCTCCTTCCCTACCAAGTAGTGGGCCTACACTTTCCTTCATCTTTCTCTTGCTCCTAATATGTATAGAACTTCATATTGCCTTTTATGTCCCTTGCTAGGTATAACTCATTCTGTGCTTCAGCATTTCCGATTTCGTCCATACATGCTTGTGCTATTATTTTGTACTCATCCGTAGCAAAATGTTGTTGTTGGTAAATAAGTCTGGTACAAGTCTGTCTTTCCTTCTTTCTTTCTTTTCCCTTGATCTCACATTTTTCCCTTTTTTCATGACAGTAATAATGGCAAAGTTAATGCCAGGACATGTCCCATATATTTTATTTAGAAGATGGTAAGATCTGTAGTAATTCTGATCTCTGCTGAAAAAGAGTTCCACTGCCATTAAGAAGGCTCAGTCCCCTGAACTTATGAATTTATCCTGGGGGGGTCAGCTCCATCTCCTCACTATAGACTAACACCCACCAGCTCTCCAACATTTTGACACCCTAGGTGAACACCCTTGCACTGACTCTGCCAGTCAACAGATGGGTCTAGCTAGGCATGAAGACTTACAAAGTAAAGGAGTTTTTATTTTAAATGGACACTCGAAGAAAAAAATCAGAGAGAGAGAGAGATGGTGAGGGGGCAGGTGTGTGTGTAGAGGAAGATCCTTCTCCCTGCTCTCAGAATAGGACCGTAGATGATTCAAAACAGAGAGTATGAAAGATGTAATTTATATTTGCTCATGTTGGTCAATGAGCTTGTCCCAGCCAGTTTCACAATTACATAAAGTTACTTTCTGGATCTTACATATTAGCACATGGCTGTTGTATTTGGGCTCACAACAGAACTTGAGGGGAGGGAGTTGGTTTCACTGCGTTTTTTCTTTTAACCTGTGAGCGAATGATTAGTATATGTTGTGAAGGAAAACCCGATATTTGGGGGGCTTATATTCAGCGGGCTGTGTCTCTTTAAAGCTCCGTTTTCGTCGATTGGAATCACAAAGTTACAGGTTGATCCTTCCAGAATCTGCAGAGCCTCGTGGGTGTGAGACTCATAGCAGCAGCTGTGGTCAGCTTTCTCTTTTGCAATATCTCCTCTTTCATTATGACTTTCTGGCCGCCCTCCTTTCCAGACTTGCTAGCCTAGGGCAGCAGGCTGAGGTGAGTGACACATACAGATAAGCTCACGCCACCTTTGGGTTTTAAAAGGCCCAAACCCATAATGCTGCAAAAGAACAGCTACCAAAAGGGGAAGGGAGGCTACATTTGTTTTTAAAATGGTTAAGAAGCATAATCGGGGCTGCGGGGTTTGGCAGGAAAGAATTGGGAGTGAAGAAAGATAACCATGTTCGTACCACAGGGCTCAGCTCTGGGGTGGTGATTCTTTATTTTAAATTACCCTAGGACTAGCCTATCTCAGGCTATGTCTACATTACCACGGTAAGACAACCTAAGTTATGGAACTCCAGCTATGTGAATAACAATAGTTGGAGTCAACGTAAATTAGATCAATTTACTGCAGCGTCTACACCGCCCTGGGTTGATGGGAGACACTCTTACTCTTCTTGTTCGAGGTGGTGTACTGGGGTCAACCAGAGAGCGATCTGTGGTCGATTTGGTGGGTCTTCACTAGGTGATGGTGTTGGTTAACATAGTTAGACTTTTGTAAGACATTTGATTTGGTACTGCACAACATTTTGATTAAAATGCAAATGATAGAAAATTAACATTGTAAATATTAAATGGATAAAATCTGGCTCACTGATTGGTTTCAAAATGTAACTGTAAACATGGAATCATCATTGAGCATGTGTGTTTCTAGTGGAGGTCCCACAGGGATCAGTTCTTGGCCCTATGCTAGTTAATGTTTTAATCAATGACCTGGAAAAAAACATAAAGTCAGCCCTAATAAAGTTTGCAGATGACACAAAACTTGGGGTGTGGTAAATAATGAAGAGGATAGGTCATTGATGCAACAAAATCTGGATCACTTGGTAAACTGGGCACAAGCAAACAATGTGTGTTTTAATATGGCTAAATATAAATGTATACATCTAAGAACAAAGAATGTAGGCTATACGTACAGGATGGGGGATTCTATTCTGGTAAGCAGTGACTCTGAAAAAGATTTGGGGGTTGTGGTGGATAATCCGTTGAACATGAGCTCCCCGTGTGATGCTGTCACCAAAAAGGCTGATGCGATACTTGGATGCCTAAACAGGGGAACCTGAAGTAGGAGTAAAGAGGTTATTTTACCTCTCTATTTAGCACTGATGCAACCATAGCTGGAACCCTGTGCACAGTTCTGGAATCCACAATTCCAGAAGGATGTTGATAAATTGGAGAAGGTTCAGAGAAGAACCACAAGAATGATTAAAGGATTAGAAAAATTAAGGGTTACCTTGATTATAATACCTACCCGAGGAACAAATATTTCATAATGCGCTCATCAGTCTAGCAGAGAAAGATATAACACAATCCAGTGGTTAGAAGTTGAAGCTAGAAAAATTCAGACTGGAAATAAGGTGTCCATTTTTTACCACGAGTGTAATTAACCATCGGAACATGGGTCATGATGGATTGGATATTTTTCTAATAGGTCTGCTCCAGGTGTGTGTTACACAGGAAGTCGGACTAGATGATCACAATGGTCCCTTCTCACCTTAGAATATCTGAATCTGTGATACACTGAAGGAATTTTCTGACTTTGGCTATGTGCTCTTCAAATTTCTTCTCTGCCCTCTTCATTTCCTTCTTACATTTCACGTGCTGCTGTTTAAATTAATCTCTACTGACTTCAGCCTGGGTTTCCATTATCTGAGGGATGCCAGTTGGATCAAGTAACCTCTTGAACCAGCCATTTAGCAATAGTGCATCTGTCTTCCTTTTGCGTTCTAGGAACAGGAATGCTGTCTGTGACTCTTCCTTGTGTGTGCTCACACAACACAATGACAGGGTCATATAAGCACCTAGATAGATTGGTATCTTCCATGCTCTGTGTCTAAGGATTTTAATCTGACTTTAAGATCTGTTTGACTTGTTGCAATCCATGCGGTGCAACAGATCCACATATTTGGGGAGGTAAGATAAAAACAAACACAGAACCCTCCAGACGCCTTCACCCAAAAGCCCTGCATTGCTAGCCACACAATGAGGCATTGTTCAGAGGGAAAACTACACTCTGCTGAATAAGCAACATCACTTCCTGCAGCACCTGAGTCTTCCTGGAAAATTTCGCCATCCCCATATTGGCCGTGCCTTGCCCTACTTATCCTGAGAAAGCTGACAAGATAACAGTTTGTGGTAACATGGCTGCTGGTGGAGAGAGTAGGGCGGCCAGTTTTGGCTGGCTGTATTCCTGGAGGTTTCATCATATGACATAATCTTTAATTAAGATTAATCTTTAATGCCTGGAGTCTCCAGGACAATTCTGGAGGGTTGGTAACCCAAGGAGAGAGAAGAAACGGAAAAGGGGATGGTGGTCAAAGTATGGGACAATTGGACAGCAAACAAGAAACTCAGCATGCAGCTGGCACAAACTATCACTGTCATTTGTATTCAGGAAGAGAACCCTGGCTGGGGAACATGGCATGGGGAACCCAGACAGGAGGGCACATCCCTGAGTGTAGCCTCCTCCTAATGAATAATAAAGGTCATCTTCACACCTCCACCCCCTGCCACATGTCTTGGATGTGGCAGAAAGGGCTTTGATGACATGGGATCGGAGCAGCTGTGCTCACGAGGAAAACTAAACGGATGACTCTGTGCCAGGCGCAACCACCTCGGGATGCTTGTCGTGCTGGAATAATTGATTCGCCTTCCCTGCTGCACATGCCAATGCGATTGCCGCGTTATGCAGAGAGAGGCCATCCATCAGCTCAACCATCACGGGTGGATTTTTAAAGAGCTTTGTAGCTGTGGGACCAGGAATAATATTTTATTTTGCGCTGCCCGCAGAAGCGGGGAGGGGCTATAAAACCACACACGACAAGGCCTACATTGATCGCCTGCTGGAAGGGGAACGGTGCCAGGAACTGTGGTATTGCACAGCTGTTTGGGTGCATTATGGTGTGTGAGGGCTAAGCTTCAGACGCTAGGCACTGCTGGAAGACGGAGATTCCACTAGATGGACAATTGACTTTAACCAGGATGGAGACTCATGATCTAGACTAAACGAGACAGTGCCAGACACAGTGGCAAGACTTCGCAATAGCTCCAACCTGCGTTCGCTTGAACGTTGCTTTTTACCCATGTTCCTAGTGACGTTAGTGCCGGCAGAAGGTGCTGGATTCACAGGGCAGGATCCAGCCAGCTTTTCCACATAGTGCCTCGACCCCAAGCCAGTTCTAGGGTTGAGGGGGTGCATCAGTAGCCATGACTAATGTAGTTCTTCATGTCTCTGCGGAGACTTTCGGGGGAGGGGGAGGAGGGAAGCTAGTTCTAGTGATGCAGTCACCTGTCCACTCGGAAGTGGTCTGAGAGCAATGGCCCATTTCACAAAGGCCGCCATCAACTTACGCTCTCCACTAACCCCACCTGGACTGAACCGGTTAGCTGTGTACCAAAGACTCCGTATACCATTAACAATCCCCTGGATGACCCAGTCCCCTCCTGATTTAATTTGGTGGCCCTGTTCTGAGAGGAAATGAGTGCCAAAGTGGCTATGGGGAGGATGCTTTCGTTTTGTTTTGGAAAGGTGGTGCCAGCACTTAATTTTCACTTTTGCTGCCTCTGGGGGCAATTTGGCACCATTCTGCTTTCTCTAACTAGCTTTTTTATTAAGTTCACTGGATTGTGTGAACCAGAGCTGAGAACTTTGCTGAAATTCTAATCTATGCCCACAATGTATGTGTGTATGTGTGTGCATGAGTCATTTTAATTCTCGCTCATGTTATTTCCTGGAGGGGGAAGGGAGATGGCTTAATCCACGGTAGAAGAATTTCATGCTCAAGCCACATAGCACTGAGGAAGAAGGGGGGCACATCAGTCGATTCCCCACTCGCAGGGGGCGGTGAGTCGGAAGGGACACAAAACTGGGAGATTCTCCCTTCTTTCCCAGCTGCACAACTAAGATAAGCTAGTCTTTGGTGTCTGGGCTCAGGAAGCTGCAGTCATGTCTCATCTCAGTACCACTGCTTTCTGTGTGTCACTGCGGGCAGAGGTGAGACTAGGAGAGGAAACCACAAGTGGTCTGGGGTGCTGTCTGTAAAAACTACAATACGCTGGGGTCCAAGGGCAGCCTTTCACACAGACACATGAAGAAGAAGAACCGGCTGGACCACTCACAGGGGTTGCCGATCTCTCTCGCGCTCAGGGAAGTTTTATCCTGTACAAGTTTGGTGTGATGTCTCTCTCTCGTGTCCTGTCTCAGTTTGTCTCATGCTGCTCTAGCTTGTCTTGTTTTGTTCCTTTTTGTTTGAACGTCTTGCTAGAACGTCTTGTCTAGCACTGGCAAACAGGTGCAGACCAAATAAAAACTGGCCCAGACTCTCACCCACTGCTTGCACTGAACCCAACTGGGACAATTACTGACGTCCTAAATTGTTTGATTAACTGTAAGGCAAATTATTACTCATTAACTCAGCACTGTGGGGTTCTGGCTGGGATCATTTAAATGACCATACCAGAAGGCACTGAGATAGAATTAAGGTTGACAGCACCTATCAGTAAAACCAGGTTGTTCTTGGAGTAACGTCTGCCTCATCTCAGAGCAGAAACCACTGGACTTTTCATGAGAAAAGATATCCTGTTGAGAGTGCCCGTGTGATTTTGCAGGGTCAAAGAGTTCAGATGAAGTACAGATAAACCAGTTAGGCCAATTTCCTCCTTGATATACACAACTGAAATCAATGGCGCTAAACTGGAGAAGAATTTGATTTAGGAACCTTTGGTTGTTGCCTATTACCTCTTGATGACGATTATCACAACTATTGTCAGTATCACTGGACTGGGGAAGAGTTTGCCTTTATTCCTATTTCTGCCACTGTGTCTCTCTGGGCACATCACACAGCCACTCTGTTCTTGAGTTTCCCCATCTATAAAAAAGGAGTAATCATTAGAGGTGGCTGGGGAAAAATTTCCCATGAACAGTTTTGGGGGAAAACAAACATTTCAAGGTTTTTGTTATTGCTGTTAATTTGAAAGAGAAAAAAATCCATTTAGTCTAAAAAGCCATTTACATTCGGATGATCTGCTTTCTGTGCTTTATCATTGGCATTTTATTAATGTAAAAATCTGATCATGTTTATCGGAAACTCTGATGAAAGAAGGGTTAAGAGAGTGAGGGAGGCACAAATGCTTTAGACAGTCAAGGCAGAGGAGACTGGAATATGATGCAAATGGGCCCCTGTGGCTGTTGGACTGAATATTTATGATCAAGGAGCTGGGGCTCTGTCTGAGCCTCTCCGACTTTAACCTCTCTGGATACATCCATCCTGATCAGTGTCATGGGCAATGGAGCATTTGGGGCCTATTTTTTAAGTAAGTGAGGTGTGCAACTGTACACATATTTTTATGTGCCCAACTTCCCCATGCAATTGCCACAAATTAGGGAATTGTGTGTGCACACTGATAGCTGCCCTATACAAGCAACAATAATTGTGTCTCCTGCAATCCCAGTAATTCCGCATAGAGTTCTGTCCCTGTCTTGTTTAAAGATCAGGCTCCTAGATTGTAAGGGCTTTGGGGCAGGAAGATCATTTTACTGTATGTTTGCACTGCACATGGCCCAGTGAAGCTGCAGCTGGTTTTCTCTTCTAGGTGCTACCACAATATAAATGATAAACAATAACAGCACCAATGCAGGGTGTATGTTCTGTATCCAACTCCTTCTTTCAGAGGCATTTAAGACAAATGCCTGATAAAGGTAAGAAGTGACAAAGAGTCCTGTGGCACCTTAAAGACTAACTAACTTTAACTTTAGTTAGTCTTTAAGGCGCCACAGGACTCTTTGTTACTTCTGCAATTCCAGACTAACACGGCTACCTCTCTGATTCTTGATAAAGGTAAGGTCCCCTCTTTGTAGGATTCGCCTACAAACCATAATCTCCCCTTCCCCCTGCCCCCAAACTATCAAGCACTGTCTCTCTAGCCCTTCTGTCTGGACAGCTGTAATGGTCCAAAGTGAACAAATTGCTCCCATCCTCTCCCCATTTTCTTGGGTGGTCTCCAAGGACAGATGACCTCTTTGTTTCCGTTCCAGACTATGGTCGATAGTCTGGTTTTAGGAATCCATTTTGCAAGAGTAGATTTGGGAGTTACCTTTCAGGACTTCATATTTTTATAAGTTCATGGAACATAGGCCCATCAGCAGTTGTTAGCCAAGACAGCCAGGGACTCAGCCCCTGCTCTTGGTGTCTATAAACCTCTGATGGCCAAAAGCTGGGAATGGACTGGGATTATCATATGATAATTGCCCTGGTCCATTCATCCCCTCTAGGGGGTGACCATTGGTCTGGGTCACTGGCCACTGTTGGAAGACAGGCTACTGGACTAGATGGACCATTGGTCTGACCCAGTCTGGCCATTCTTAGATACTTTTTATCAATTGACTGATGGAAGAGAGAACTACAGACAGACCCTTGGGGATACGTTCTGCTCTCATTTACACCTATGCAACCCCATTGACTTTAGTGACCCTGACATTGAGGCAGGAGAGTCTTACATCATTCCTACACTCAAAAAGAGTTCTGTTAATATCTCTCTGCTACCCTGGATAGCCCCAGCCACCTGTTCCCGAAAGGGGTGAAGCACAGCACCCTAGCTGTAGCAGTGGGATTCCTCTAGCCAGTTAGGAGCTGGAGAATTTGTTACAGTAGCATCTATCATCAGTTTCCAAAAGAACAGGGGTTTTAACGAAAAAGACATTGGCAGCAGTTTGTAGTCCAGCGATAGGCAAAGGTCTGTGATGCATACCCAGGAGACGCCAGGGTTTTCCGAGTTCAGGCTTGTGCGGCATCCGTGAATCATAGCCTCATTCCCGGGTACTGCGGTGGTCTGACAGTACTGCGAGACCTTACATAACGCACGGTGCGCGCTGGCAGTACGCAGGAAGACCAGGCTATATGAGCTGAAGGCAGTCTGCCAATGCTCCCTTTACTTTGAATGCCTTTGCCTAAATTCTTGTTAGTGTACGGCAATGTGTTTTAATTACTGGAGAAGAAGGAGCAAGAACACACATTTGGTCTCAGGCACAGGTTTTAGGAAGCTAGGAGGCCTGAATCCAGCACTGGCTGAATGCAGCATTATATGTGCCTCGGTTTCCCCATCTCTCAATGGGGATAATGGTATTTTACCCACCTTTGTTAAGGGTCTTGATCGTCCTCATCTGAGAGGTATCACAGAGATGCAAAGTATTATTATTATTAAACCCAGTTTGCTGACAAATCTAATCTTCCATGCGGTATGACCTAGGAAATGGACCGCCAGGCACCGAGAAAACACATAGTGACAGACTCGCCCCACACAACATACACTCTAAACAGAAAGGAAGGCCTATTGTCTTCACTTCACAGGTGTGGAACTGTTTCTACTTGCTCTTAGACAACCTGTCAGCATAGATGCTGTCACCACAATATCACCTTCCCTCTCAAGGAGCAGGAGGGTAGAGTAGGAGGAAGCAGGTTTATACATCAGGTGTTTCTTTTCAACCAGAACATTCAGTTCCCTGGTGAGGAAAGACAATGGGTGAAACTCTCCAGATCAGAATTTTATAACCCAATCAATGCACAGGGGAGTTTGGATGACTCACAAGATTTGCAACGGGATACTTTTGCTTCTAGGTGAGCGATTAAAATCTAGCTCACAGCAGCAGTGACTAAAGCTTGTTATTATTTGATGGCTTCTGGGTGGCCTATGTGAAATGAGTCTGCTGTGTGAGTCACATTCGTTGTATCTACATCACAACCAATATTCTGGTAGACAAGCCAACAGGGGGGCAAAGGATTGACTGGGCCAAGGATGGACTTTGGTTCTTCCTCCTGGTCAGAACTGAGAAAAATTGTTAATATACGGTATTGGTGGCCTAATTAGTTAATGCGATGACCTATTCCCTCTGGACAGCTGGGATCAAATTCTGGCTTAGGTTGCAATGAGATATGAAGTTTTGGTGGTCTTGAAAAGTTCCACCGGTGCTAACGCACCATGGTGTTCACCATAACTGGACCTTTTGAACTCAAGGGATGCTCAGGACTGGAGGGAACATGAAGCCAGTACTGAGGTGTATTCATAAAAGCTGCTCGAGGGAAATTTGCACAGCATCTCCTGGCATTAAACCTGGGTCTAACCAGCGCTGTCAGTTACTTAACTTCTTGAACTCTAGAACAATGACTCTTTTAAAAGTGGGAAATCATTAAAATAAACTAGAGAGAAGAAGTGGCAGGAGGGAACAAAGAGAATGGGGAAGCTGCTGTTTAAAGCTGCTAATAGACCAACATGTCACCTGAAATAGACTCTAAGGCCCAACCCAAACCTGGCTCAAGTGAATTTAGGGATCATGTATAAACTGTGCTCCAGTCATCTCCTAGCTGGGTTTGCCCAATCTAGTATGCACAGGCCTAAATCCTCATAGCACCATGTCCAAAAATGGTGTTTCAGCCTAGGGTGGACCAGGTTTTGAATGCTAGAACTTTGCTAGAATGTTTTCTGTCCAGGGTCATGTGCCCTGATGGCAATCAACAACAAATACAGACTTAGAAAGTAAATGAGACTTACCCTAACCTTCCAGCCTAGGTTCTGACATAGCTCTTTGAACGTAATTTGGTCTCATCCCCATTGGCTGGCTAAGCCACAGGCCAGACTGTGAATTCCTTGCTCATACTGACGAGCGGTAAGTCATGCGAGTAGGTCCATGAAGTTAATGGGAACTGGAAGTGTTCAGCTTCTTGCTGTGCCCAGGCCGCAATTCTGACCAGTAATTCTTCCTCAGAAACAATCTGTGACATAAAAATAGGCTGGAGAACAGGGTGCTGGAAATACCAGACTGGATCAAGGCCTGGCCAGAAGGTGAAGCTAGACAAATGCAGCCTCGAAATAAGGAGTATATTTTTAACAATCAGGTCATCAATCTTTGGAACAACTTACCAAGGACCGTGGTGGACTCCCCATCATTGAAAATTTTTAAATCAAGACTGGACATTTTCTAATTGATCTTCTCAAATTCAGCCACAACTATTAGCACTGAAGCTGGAATGAATACATTCTCTGGCCTGTGTGACACATGAGCTCAGACTAGGGGATCACAGTGGTCTCCAGGGGCCTTAAAAATCGATGAATTTATTAAAGCACCCAGCACCCTTTCGCAAAAAGCAAGACCAAATGGAGAGAGGAGGAGGAGCGTTCTGTAGGGAGGAAGGGCCTGGCAAAGCTCCGGGTGTTGAAATTGGATGGCAATATAGCAAACTATCCCCTGCAATACAGAGCAACAATAAAATCAGCAGGGAGCACTTCCCATCACTGCAGTTTCCAGGAATGGAGCTGAATCATTCTCCCAACACGCGGCTGCCAGAATCTTTAACAACATATTAGAATCTGCCTGATTCAGAGGAGTTCTGGGCACACTTGCATGGCTAGAGATCTTTTTAAAGCATTTTCATTAGACTGAAAGTGAAATGGAGACAACACTCATACACATTTGGGGTGGTGTTAGAGTGGAGGGGATTTTGGCTTTACAGTGTAATAATACTTTGCACTATGTAGCTTCTCTCCACCTGAGGATCTCAGAGCACTTTTCAGATGTTAATATCATGGTTAAGCCTCATTGCACAATCCGAGTTAGGTGACATTTTACCTATTTTACAGATGGGTAAATAAATAGACCGAGAAGTTAAGAGCCAGATTTTCCAGTGTGTTCACTAATTTTGGGCTGTCCACCTGAGAAATGTTGGGCTTGGTTTGCAGAGGTGCTGAGCTCCACTTGTAGTCAATGGGTCTTCAGCACCTCTGAAAATTAGGCCATAGATGTCTCAAATAAGCAGGTGAGTCTGTGGAAGAACTAGGCCTGGGACCAGAAGTCTTCATCTGCTGCTTCACCTGTTGGATCCCCAACTTAAGCAAAGATCCATTCGTCTTTTTACATATGCTTTCATGGTTCTATTATGTTTCCTGTTGAAGCCATTGATTTTTAACCATTCTTACCTTCCACATCATGGCCAAGTTTGGCATAACCAACCTATATCTCTGCTCTCTCTTTCCTCCTGCTCCACCGTCTGCTGGCTTTGCTCCATATAAACCACACTGCAGAACATTCCTCTTGTCTCCTACTCCAACCCTTGTCTTCATAAGTTCTTCCTTGGTACCCTATCTGGTTGCATCCCCCTCCACTCCAGAACCACCATCCTCTCTTCATTCAAAATGAACCTTAAAACACACTGCCTCTGCAAGGCCTTTAGCGGAGAATCCAGCCAGGCAAGAAGAATGAATCTCAATAATAAATGGAATAATAATAGGGAGTGTTGCCTTTTTCACTATGGCTTGGCATTGTCTGGGAATCCTATTGATAAATTTGTGACCTATCATCTTCCTATAGTCCAGCTGTGATGTAATACACACAGGCTCATGGCTTCACTGCCCAACCAGTGCAGGAGGAGACACTGGAGTTGCGGGGAAAGGAAACACCTTATTAAATGCACAAATATAATTGAACCTCCAGCAAGAACATGCAAAGCCAATCGGCTGCTATGTGTTCCCAGAAACCACTTGAAAGCAGAGATGAGCCTGAATCAGAACCCTGGATCCAAACACCCCTGAAGTCTGAGAGAGGTGAGGTCCAGATCCAAATGTTATATTTGGATCCGAAGCCCCAAGTCGGAAGAACTCCCCCAAAGTTGTGAGAAAGTCTGGGTCCCATTCGTTACACTATGCATCTCAGACCCATCTCTACTTTAAACTAACGTCAGCGATTCCAGCACCATTGCATTCAGCTTTTCATTGAAAACCCACCTGCACTAGACTTTTGCTGGCCCCTGGAGCATTTTTTATTCCAGAGGGACCTTGTGCAGCAGGGGAAGAAACTCAGCATGGCTCAGGGGGTGTAGCTGGGAAACAGGGAAGATAAATGCAGGGGGAGGATTGTGGGGGAACTTCCCCTCTAGAGAACTGTGGGGCTAATAGAACATTTGTCAGACCTGAAGTAATGATTGAACATACAGGAAAGTGTGTGTGAGAAAAGAGAGAGAGAAAGATCCTGAAGGTTTTCATCCATTGCCCTTTGGTTTTGGGTTGCATGTTGGTGACTCTTTAGACAACTGACCATCACAGCCAAAAAATCCCTGATCTTCTGCTACTTGAACTGCCGAACTGTTTTGACACCTTTGATCCTTGCATTGGTGCACATGGCATTATTTTGTCATGGATCCTCAGCTGGGGACATTCTAGACAGAAGAGGTGAGAAGGACACGAGACATGTCTAAACAAACATGGTGACTGGGTGTTTGAGAGATGTCAGGGAGGGAGGAAGGGGAGCTGCTGGCTGGTGTATTTCTCAGGGACCATCTGGATGGTCCTCAGTACATGGAAGGCCTTTGATCTCTGCAAAGGTGATCATTGGGAGCAGTCAGACAAGTTGGACAGCAAAACTCATGTAAACTAATATTTGTCATTGCTGAGATTGCAACACAAAGGCAAAGACAGATGGATCATTTCAGGACTTGGTGTCCTTATCTCCACCTACTGCAGCCCATAAAGTCACATGAGAAACCAGGATATGGGAGGCGGAAGTTTGGGTTGGAAACCTGGAGGGAGATGGAGCAGATCTGGTAGCACGGAGTTGCAAAGCTCTCAGAGAAGGGATTTTAAGGTTACAAGAGCGAACTTCGAGACACATAAAGTCACCTACGTATTGGGTTCTGAGATCAGATTCCACCCTGAATCAATGTGTCATCACACAGTGGAACTCACGCTCTGTCTTAGCCTCAATGTGCTCTTCACACAGTGGGATCTGAGTTCCTCTCTCACCTGGCAGTCCATACTGAACAGAAGAGCTGAGTTCACTGCAGAGACACCCGCAGTGAGAAATGAGAAAGCACCTTGCATCTGGCATACCAACCCAGGATGGGAGGTCTCAGAGGGAGCTTCCGTCAATGCCGCTCAGCCAGAAGAACTATCTTGTCCAGTTTGGGTCCTTTCCAAGCCAAAGAAGGGAAAACAGTGCAGAAATTCTGCTTCTCCCCACCAAATATACCATGGCATATACTGAGTCCCTGCAGAACATATACATGGGGACAAGCAAATAGCTCATGCAGCTAATGCTGAAAAATACTCTGCATGTAGTGCCCAGGTGGATGGCTTCCTTGTTTGCATGTAACTTCAGCATGCAAAACCTTACTGAATAAGGAAAGAGCTGAAGAAGGTAGATATGTTGTTCGCAGTAACTGAAGGTTTAAATATCTCATAGAACACATACACATGCACATGAACAAGGGCAAAGGCTAAGCTGAAATCCATGAGAGCTGCTGTGTTTTTACTGGCTGGACAAGCCTGAGCACTGGAAAAGGTGATGCATCGTTGCAGCTGACGTTCTAGCCTTCAGCCGTGTTTAACTGATTATTCAGGAGACACAGCTGCCTAGAAAACCTGGTGCCATGGAGAAGATAGCTTGCTTTTAAGCTTTTTTAATCTCTATCATTCCTTGGAAACTTTGGCTTTATTTAATAAAACTGAAGCATTTTTTTGTGAGATAGATTTAAGCAGGTGCTTCGTGATTTATCGGTCCGCAGAAGGAGACAAGCACAGAGTTGGTAGTATGCCAGGACAACAGCAAGTAACATTAGGTCAATGCAAAGGGTGTTCCCTGGGCACACTCTGTCAATGAGGGGTCATCACTCCAATATGACATGTGCGAGGTTGAAATCTCTTTTGATTAAGAAAAGCAAATGCAAAGCCTGTTAAGAAAAATGTCCTGAGACGCCCACCTCATCCTAAAGCAGCCCTGAGCCAGATTTGCAGCTATTAACCTTTTGATTTCTTATTCGGTCATGTCAAAATGAACAACGTGATGAAATGTTTTTGCAGTGAGCACATTAAGCCCACGGAGCCAGGTTTGTGCCAAGTATGAAATCTGCTAGGTTACATTAGGAATGAATTTGATCTAGAGCTCCCCAGAGTGTTAACTATGTGTAATCCTCTCTCCGGGCCAGGTGTGTTGGATGTCCTTGCTGTGTCCAATCCACAGATGACACGAATGTGTTCTGGCTCCCAGCTCCAAGAATCAGCCCTTTGGTTCAAACTTCAACTGGCATCCTAGATTCAGTAATCATTTCAATGATCACTGAAATGCAGTCCTCTCTGCAGCGGAGCATGGCATGTAACAAAGAAGTAGATTGAAGTCAATGACTTAGAGATGAATGACTCTTTGGAAAACTCCAAGGAAACTAAAACGGCCTGGGCTGTCCTTAACTTCTAGCTTTTGTTTATTGTATGCTGGGAGACGGGATCCTGGGAATTCTTATTTTTTCAGATCCAGGCCATGTTTGCCTCCTTTGCAAAGTCATGTAGTGGTGGGTAGTCAGAGGCTTCAGGAAGGAAAGGACTTTGCTGCACTGCCAGTCTGAGGCGATTAGCAGCGTTTATTGCATGATTATGTAAGTTTTGCAATGCAGCTTTGACACATTCTAAATCCCATTCCAAATTTTTCAGACAGGGCATTTTTCCTGCCTCTGGGTTTGTGGCTCTTCGTGTGAAGGATACCTGATTGACCACACTGAAGACAGAAGCCCCTCTTTTCACCTACAGAGCAGGTGCAGCAAGCAAAGAAGCACACACACGCGAGTGCACACACACAAACTGGATGAAAATTAGCCATGTCATCTACTGCCACAGAAGGTTTCTTCAGCACTGAAACTACCAAAGCTTCCTTAAAATATGCAGGAATGTTTCCAGGTTGCAAAACCAGAATCACGCTGCCCAGACTCATTACATTCAAAGTAGGAAAATATCCCTTTGGCATAGGCTTCTAGGCCTTAAAGCCAAGCTGATCTCTAGCGTAACTCCTCTGAAGTCAGGGGAAATTACACTAAGGGATTAATTTTGGCCCAGTATTGAAAACCACAGGCAAATAATAATGATCCCTGGGATTAAATTGATCCAATATACACAATTTCCCCTTAAAATGGTCAGCTTCTTAATAACGTTAGATAAATGAAATGCTCACCAAAATCATTGCATGCTTATGGAGAGGAAACGAACGATGATTTACTGACATATCGGGATTAAGAGGTCCCCCCATAGTATATAACTGCCTATATCTTTCTGCATCTAACTTATTCGTTCCTTGGGTGTTTTTTTCACTCTTTTCTCATTTGGCTTCTCACGGGAATCTGCTTTTACTAGCTGCTCTTTGTACTGCTGGCTCGTGGTTAGAGCCGCAGATTAGGACTCAGGAATATTCCCACATGGACTTGCCATGTGATTTTAGGCATGTCAGTTGATGATTTCCATCTTCATAGCTATAGGCACCTCAGTAACTGGCCTAATTTTCAGATGTGACAGGCATGTACAGCTCCCATTATCTTCCAAGATCCGGCCCTTGATCCTCAGTGAAATGGGCTGCCAATGTAGCGCGAAGTAGATCAAGGCCTGGTTTACACTGGAGGAAGGGGGAAAGTCGACCTAAGCTACACAACTTCAACTACGCTATGTATCTTAGGTCAGCTTACCTGGCTGTCCACATGGCAGCAAGTCGACCGCTGCCGCTCCCACGTCGACTCTGCTTCCACCTCTTGCCGAGAGGAGTACAGAAGTCGACAGGGAGCGTGCTCAGAGATTGATTTATCATGTCTACACTAGACGCGATAAATTGATCCCCAATAGATCAATCACTGCCCACCGACGGGTAAATTGATCCCCAATAGATCAATCACTGCCCACCGACGGGTAGTGTAGACGTACCCCAAGAGTGCTTGATAGAGGAGGAGACAAAACTTTCTCAGGTGTTGCACCTAGATTACAGGGTTCATTCCCACAAGAGAGGAGAATGACCATGCAGTACCATGCTTGACCCGTACCTGGGTGGCTAACCCCTCCTGTTGCTTGTGCTGCCGTGGCTAAACTCCTCATTTTTAGCTTGCTGGCTTGATTAGAGCTAGGACGGGATTTTAAACCTCTAGCTCAAAGTGTGCACATACCCTGAGGCTCCTTCATAAAGTCCTTTGGCTGTTTCTCTCTCTCTCTCTCTCTCTCTCTCTCTCTCTCTCTCTCTCTCTCTC
>ML677401.1:12562907-12610435 GCA_007922305.1 Dermatemys mawii
CTCTCTCTCTCTCTCTCTCTCTCTCTCTCTCTCTCTCTCTCTCTCTCACACACACACACACACACACACACACACACCAAGCATGAGTGATAACAGGGACTTGGACACACATACACAAACACACACACATGCACATACACACACACAGAGATGCATGCACATATGCACACACACACACACACACACATACACACACACACACACACACACACACACACACACACGGAGAGCCATTAATGTATCATCAAGAACTCCCAGGTCTCTTGTTTTACCCTTGCTTCCATTCTGAGAGTCAACAAGATTTTTCCTGGTGACTTCTCCCCATGTTAGGGACTAGGACTTTCTCCTTCCGTGACAAGGTCTCATTCCACCCCATAACACGGTGCCTTTTTGTTACAAGTCTAGGCCAATCTTGCCCAAAGTGACTTGCGATTTTCTGACTCCACACCTGTCAGACCTGAAAGAGCCTGTTTCTCAGAAGGCAAGCAGTCGGCACCTTCTGGAAACCAGGGTCTCAGTCTGGGCCCTTCAAATCACTAGCCACTTCCGAAGACGTGGGCCACATCTTTTACAGTCATCAGCAAAAAAAAACTCAAAAGCAACAACGTGGCTATTTACTGGCAGAGATGGGAGTAGCATGGGAATTTTGCTTTTCCTTTCACCACTTCTCACCCAGTCAGAGACTCTGAAACCCAGCCTAGGGCCTGATTTTTCTTGTAAAGGTCAATTTTAGCCCCTGCATCTGAAAAAAGGGCCACTGTGCTTAATTTTTTTTTCAAAAGAAGCCCCCCACACAAGTGTACACACAGAGTTACTGTTCTGCTGATGCTTAGGTCTGCCACAAAAAGCCTCCTCAAAGGGGGGCCCCCATATCACTTGACTCATGTTGCGTAAGGTTCTATAATTCGGTCAACGCCGCTGGCTACTCTGGCTGAGACAACAAAGCACCAAAGCAGCAAGATTCTCACCAATTTACAGTGTCAAGGAACGGCTGTCCGAAGCAGGCCAGCGGGGCTTTTAGGTAACACAAATGACCAACAGTAGATTGCGTTGGCTGGTTCTTGGATCCTAGGGCCTGGATCAGTGGAGTGCAGTTTCATCATTATCTCTTGCTGTGTAGGACTTGAACACCTGAGAAGGTTTTGTTCGGACTCTGAGCTCTTTGCTTTTCCAGCTGTATTGGGGACAGGTATTGAGGGGAAGAGCTGATTGTAAAGAGGGTCATTCTGCTTGTGCTTATAAATCCTTGTGTTTCTGTTTAATAGGCATGGCTGCTCCGGGGCTCTTGCACCCGTCGAAAAAGATAGGGGTGCTCAGCACCCATAGGGCCAAATTCATCTTTTGTGAGCGCTGGCACCCAAACTATGTCCTGAACCCCGTTCTGCCTGCACTCTGTCCTGGGGCCCCACTCCCACGCAGCCTCTTCCTCCCAAATCCTCGCCAGCCACTCACAAGGGGGAGGGAGTGAAGAGGAGCACTCATGGGCAAAACCAAAATCAGCCCCCGTGTTCTGTTTAATGAAAGTACCAGAGTGAGGTACCTGCAAGATGAAGGAGCAGGCACAAGGGTCAAAAGATCAGGGCTCTGTTCTTGACCCGGGCACAGCCTTGCTATGTGACCTTGGCCCAGGCATTTGTAAAGAGTGCAGGCTAGGAAATGTTTTCCTCCTCCTGGGAACATTTTTTGAGATTTTGGGAAATTTTTCCTGTCCCGCATCAGGCTGAAAACTCAGAATTTCAAAAAACTTGGTAAGCTGAAAATCTGGCTTTTTTCCCCAGTTTCAACAATTTTTTTTTTAAAAAAAGTGGTATAATTAGCTTTAATTTCTGAATGAAAAGTCATTTTCAAACTGAAAACTTTGGTTTAAAAAAATGTCAAAATGGGACATTTAGACAAGTCTGAAACTTCTTCCCAACATTTTTTTTGTGTCGTGAAATTAATCCAACTGACCCTTTCCCACGAAAAGTTTCCGTTTGGATGAACTGAGGCACAAGGTGGGTCAGGTAATCATTTTTATTGGACTAGTTTCTGTTTGTGAAAGAGACAAGCTTTTTGAGCTTACACAGAGCTCTTCTTTAGGTCTGGGAAAGGTATTCAGAGTGTCAAGATGGAACAGATTCTTAAGCTAAGCAATTAGCTACTGTCACAAGAGACCAATCCAGGTGAAGTGGGCAGATAATTCCTCTGCAGTCAAAGGACAACGGCAGGTCAGTAGGTTATAGATCGCTGTCATAAACCATAAATCCAGGGTCTCTGTTCAGTCCATGATTTTTAGTGTCTACCAAAGTTTTGAATTTAAGCTCCCAGATTCATCGTTTGAAGGTGTTATTCAGGTTTCCTTAGAGGACAAGGACTGAGAGGTCAGATATGGAGCGATCGCTTTGGGTAAAGTGTTTGCCGATGACTAATAGGGTTGTTTTGTCTTGTATCATTTTTGTGTGAATGCCTTCAAGAGCGTGGTGACTGTCTCATTTCACCCGCTGGCATTATCGATGAAAAAAAAGTTGTATCATGAAATTCCCAACCAGCACTTCAGATAACTTCTTTCTTCTCCACTGCCTTCATCAGTAACAATGGAACGATAGTGCTCGTCTACCTTGTGACCAGGAATGAAGTTTTGTTCACCAGGATAATATCAGATGGAAGGTGCTACAGGAAGGCAATGCATTATTATTCCTCCATGTATCTCTAGTGCAGCTTAAGCTTCTCCTAGGCTGCCCCACCAATGTATCTCAGCCGTCCTCTGGAAGGCACAGAGGTGTCCATTCAGTCTCACGGGAGATGACTAGTAATAAGGCCAAGGAGCAGTAGTGAATTCTAATCACTGAGAAATGGTCCTCTTAGTCCCTTTTTCTTCTTACTTCTAGCATGGTGGCCAGCAGGACGCTGTCTTGCTTCTGGCTGTGTCAGGTGGACTGAAGGGATCAAAATTGTCCATGGTGTAACACTATTGAAGTCATTTGGAGGTGCACTGGGGATATATTTGGCCCACTGTTGCTGCGTGATCAAATAGTCAAGAGAAATTAATCAACTAGTAGCTACTGGCCGGTAGTTGTAGACTCACTATGTGTGCCTCCCAAGGGATATCATGTAAAAGGTGCCAGCCAGAACCTCCACAGTCCCTGGTTTTGATCCTGTATATACTCTCGTGAATCCAAGACATCAATGGCCCTACATTGACTGGGATTAGGGAGAGGGAATTGGGCTATAGCCAGGCTACCAAGTGAGCCAAAAAGGAGCTCCCTCTGGCTGAATTCAGTTGCTTATCTCAGCTGGGAATCACTTTTTAGGTAGGACATAGAGAGGATTTATTAAGACTATTAGGATGAATCTTACTCTTTCAAAACCAAACTCAGGGTGATTCAAATCTAGGTCCCATTTTCTAGGAATATCAGCTAACTGGCTTTGGGTTCTGGTCAGTGCAGCTTATCCAGCAGTCCCTTCCATAACTGCAACGTCCAGGCCAGGAATTGTGAAGCCTCTGTGTAGTGACATTAGGATGTGTTTAATCACCCTAGTAGCGAGACATCCAAGAAGAACTACAGGGTCTCTCTGTGTCCCGCAGCCTAAATAAAAACCCTCTCTATAACTAACCACTAGATCTGAGACCTGTCTCTTCCCTACCACAAGGGGGCACCACCTTTAGCTTCTAGAGATGGCCCAAGCCATGAAGTTCAGCTCTACATCTTCATCGGCATCTGGATCCAGCTTCCCGCAAGCTCAGGGTCGTTTGGACTAGGCACGTTGGTTAGGGCTGGTCTCTGCTTTTCTTGAACTTGTGTTGAGCAAATGTTTATGAAAGGTTCCATCTCCTATCCCAGTCTCCAGACGAGAGATTGGCGTGAAATCGACCAACTAGTGAGTTTGGATGGCACCATGTAGGAGTCAGAAGAACTTTATCAATTGACTCCAATGACGAGAATTTACATGTCATCCATAGGGATCTACTCTCTCTCCACGCTGATATTTGTATTTATGTTTACATTTGTCAGAAGCAAGATGACCAGATGTCCCAATTCTATAGGGACGGCTCTGATATTCAGGGCTTTGTCTTATATAGACACGAATGACCTCCACACCCATTCTTATTTTTCACACTTTCTATCTGCTCACCCTAGTATAAGCTTTTCTGCCGCAGAGGAGGAATTTACAATGCCAAAGCAATGGAAGCGCTGGTGTCTGGCTATTTTTACTATCCAGGAGCTGATTGCCCTGAGGAAACTGAATCTTGAAACAATATTTGTGACCCAAATACTGGATAATGACAGATGCTGCCCTTCTATCTCCTTTGTCTTGTACCACACCCATTATACTTCTTCTTGCCTGAGACCTCCTTCCCTTGCACCATGGCCTGGGGAAGGCTGAAAGCTCCACGGCACGGACTGTAAGACCTTCAGATCCAGCAAGGCCAATGCCCCTTTTTAGGGCTTTAACGGGTTCACAATAACAACAAGGACAATAAAATACAACAAAAGAATCAGGACAGCACAGGGTGAGAGGTCTCGTGTTTCACAAGCTTCTTCCGCTACGGTTAGGTTTCCAACTCAACTCCGGCTGCAACTGACAACTCTTCGAAAGCTCTGCAGCCCCGAATGCTCCAGTGCTGTAACCACTCACAATTCCTAGCGGTCAGGAAGTTCCATGCGGCTTATGCTGGTGTAAATCAGGTATAACCCCACTGATGTCAATGGAATGTGGCCAGGTCAGTTCACACCAGCTGAGGAACTGGCCTGTTTCCTCCAGCCTAGGAAGAGCATCCTGCAAGTTGGCAGCCTCCCACTCCCAGCTGGGCATTGCACTGATACCAAGAAGCCTGGGCCGGCTGTAGGCACTAGCAGAGAAGCACGTGCTTGGAGCAGCATATTTTAAGGGGCGGTTTTCTTGGTGCTTGCGGCGGCAAAAAAACTAGAGCCAACTCTGCAAAAAGCTCTTCTCAGCTGGAGGGATGATGGATGTCAAATGACAGGACACCACCAAGGCCCTTATTTAAGGCTGAGCACTATATACAGCTTCCTTTCCCAGCACGCGCTTCACCAGCCTCTTCATCAGAATGGTCCACAGGCAGTCCTGGAGTAAATCATAGAAGCACAGAACTAGAAGGGACCTCAAGAGGTCATCTAGTCTAGTCCCCTGCATTCGTGGCAGGACTAAGTATTATCTAGATCTAGATTATCTAGGGGTGGCCAAGCTGAGCCTGAGAAGGAGCCAGAATTTACCAATGTACATTGTCAAAGAGCCACAGTGACAGGTCAGCAGCTCCCTATCAACCTCCCCTCCCGCGACTCCCAGCGACTTCCACCCACTGGCAGCCCTGTCGATCAGAGGGCTAGTGGTGTTAATCTGTATTCACAAAAACAAGAAGTCCGAAGAAGTATGTTTTTAGCCACAAAAACGTATGCCCAAATAAAATCTGTTAGTCTTTAAGGTGCCACCGGACTCCTTGTTGTTTTTAAGGGTTCATCTACACTGTAAAAAACCCCAGAAAATTCAACCCACAGTAATGAGTCCCTCAGCGCAATTCAGTTGACTTGGCCTTGTGCTCTGGGGCTAAAACTAGCAGTGCAGACGTTCCCGTTTGGGCTGGAACTTGAGCTCTGAGACGCAGCCCCATCACACGATTCCCACAAGCCCTGGGCTCGGAGACTTGCTGCTGCAAAGTTTAGTGTGGCCGTTGCCTGAGACACTTTTGAAAATGTAACCCTGTGTTGAATTCCTCTGTTTTGCGTAGCAGTGAGTCAGCTGATGCCTGGGTGTCTGCCGCAACCGTATCTGTCTTTACTATTACCTTGCCCATTCCTCCTACCTTCCTATGTGCCTGTTTATTCACTTGCTGCATATTGTCCACATCCCCTAGATTGTGAGCTCGCTGGGGTCCGGAATTTTAGGGCCCCTAAATGCAATTAATAATAATTAATAATGTATTAATAAATAATAACTCTCTTCATCTAGCACACTACTTAAGGCTGTTGATATGGCTGAATATGCATTTTGAACAGTAAGGGTAATTGTGATGCAGGTCGTTTACCCCTCACAGGGCGGGAAGGGGATATTGTGGGAATGAGGAGCCAGTTAGGGCACCTGGCCACACCTGGAGGGAAAGCTGGGCTTAATTGAACAAGAAGTCCAGCCAATCTGGAGTGGGCTGGATTACAAAGCCAGGAAGTTTGCAGCAGAAGGGGGTTGCAGGGACAGAGTCTGCAGTCACTGTCTGAGAGCAGAGAGGAGGGGAGGAGAAAGCCCAGGATGGAGAATAAGCCCTGGAGTTCTAGATCTGGAAGAAGGGGCAACCCCAAAGGAGCTGTGGGAAAAACGAAGCCCTGAGAGGACCAGGTAGGAAGAACCCTCAGGAAACAGCAGCAAGGGGTAGGGCTGTGCAGACCTTAGCTGCTTGTTCTAGGGTCCCTGGGCTGAAACTGAATGTAGAAGGTGAATCTGGATCCCCCTACCAGCCACTGGGAAGAGGCACAGGGGTGTTGGAGATGCCTACCAGACAGGTGATCTGGAGAGACTTTGTTACTCCAGAAGGAAGGATTATATAGTGACCTGGTCAGAGGGCCCAGTCGTCAAGAGCGAGAACCCAGAGTCAGGCAGTGAGACGGGGATCACAGCTGGAGTTCCCGACAGAAGAGGGCACCAGACCAAATGAGTGCTTATCCTTAGAGCAGCCACAAGGAGGCGCCACCTGCAGTGAGTGAACCCCTTCACAGTAACTAACCACTGAAACAACTTACCTAGAGACATGGTGGATTCTCTGTTGGCGTCCACATCAAGATTGGGCGTCTCTAGCTAAAAAAACAGCCTTACCTCTGACTTAACCGAGTGCATCCCTAGTACAAATGAGAGAAGCCAGTTAGTCAGGTCCTGTTCTCAGCCAAGCCAGTAGCCATTGTGTAACACGGCAAATGCTCTCCACAGCAAATAGACCTCTCTCTGTTTTGTGCGCTGGATTGAGGAGCTGTTTTTGAAGGGATCCCTTTGAAAGGAACTCAGTTCTGTTTGTTTTCTTTGCTTGCTTGCTGTCCCATCCCTGTTAATACAGGAGCAGTAATTAATGACTCCTGGCAAGCGGCAGAAAATGTTGCTTTCAGAAAAAGCAAACCCAGTTTTCAGGTGCTTTCTTGAAGGGGCATCCCAGCAACAGCACAATGCAAAGCCCTGAGAAACCACAATGCCTTTTTTATTTTCCAAACCCATTCATAATTGGGTAATTATGTTCTGCCACCCTGAACAAAAACCCATTTGTAACGTCGGCTGGCGAGATATTCTTTACTTCCCACCTGCAAAACTGACCTATACTTTCCCTGGCACAGAATAGTTACCATGATCCTCCCCAGAGGTGGCTGAATTTCAGTAATGGGCATACGATTGGAGTTGTCCAAATCACACGGAACGCCTCCAAATTCTGGAAATTGTCTTGAAAACCATGAAACATTAAAACATAAGAAATGGTGGGTTCTTTTTATTTGCCTTTTGGTTTTTGGGTGCCTTGAAAATGTGGTGGCGGCACATTTTCAAGCTTCTCTCCACCACCACAAGGGCTAGAAATACGCACTTAAATAAAAAAAACTTAAAATGGAAGCTGAGGGGACTCACACAATCGCAGGATTCCAGGAGGTGGGGCTTTAGGGAAAACACCTCGCAATGGTGACACTGAATGAGCCTTATACAGCAAAACAGCAGCTGCAGGCCCCACCTATGTTAGGTATCACCTTGATTCACAGGCGCTGACTTTCCGCTTTCCCAGGGGGTACTCCATCCCCTCTCTATCACGAGGCCCTGCTCCCACCCACCCCTTCCCCTAAGGCCCCACCATCACTCTGCCTCTTCTTGCTCCATTCTGCCCATCCCCGAGGCTCCACCCTTCCCCACCTCTTCCCACACCGTGTTCTGCCCCCTCCCCCAAGTGCGTGCTATCCTCGCTCCACCTCTTCCAGTGTCCTCCTCTCCCTGCCCCCCAGCACCTCCCACCTACCGCCGAACAGCTGATCAATGGAAGGCAGGAGGCGCTGGGGGGAGGGGAAGGAGCTAATCGGCAGGCCCCCCTGAACAGCTGATCAACAGGTGGCTGGTGGGTGCTGAGCACCCATGGAGTCATTGCCTATGCCCTGATTTATGTGACCACTGTAAAGTACCCTAAGGTCTCCAGTACCCTGTATTAAAACTTTAGCTCAAGGCAACCCCTGCCAGATGACTGGAGTTTCCCTGATCTCTCATTGGTTGCTTAAGCTTGGCGTCCCCATAGAGCCAGTCTGTAAAGTGCTTTAGGATGAAAAACACTATCCATGCTCATGTATTGCTCCCAGGAGCCCCCCTGCCTCCTCCCCGTCATATGCCTCTGCACAAGGGCTGGCCAGGGCCTGCTTCTCGGCACCCCATGGGCAGGAGGTGTCGGAAAGCAGGAGGGGAGGGGCAGGGCCGTGACTGAATCCCTCCCTCACTACCACCTAGCAGTCGTCTTCCTCGCACTGAGCCACCGTGGTCAGACTCCTACCCAGACTGAATGATGCCACAATACAAGAGGCCCTCCCGCTGAGGCTGATTTCGTGCCCTGGTGCCCACGCTCTTCCATGTCCCTGGGATGGACCCGCCTGCCAATCTGGACCCACCTGGCAACAGCTTGTTCTTATGCAGTCTCCAAGTACTGAGTCAAACCCTGGCGCTTGCCCGCAGATAAAAATAGCAGCGTGGGTCCCATTCAGGCTAGCTGCAAATGTACTTCCGCAGAGAGGCATGTGCGTTGGGACTTGTGCTACTAATTTCGTCACTGCCTTGATCCCAGCTAGCATATGAATGTCTTTCCAAGCTGGGAATTACACCTTCCAGCCACCATGTAGATGTAGCGACAACAGTCACCACTTCTTCCTGGTACTACACATAGGGTGATCAGATATCCCGATTTTGTAGGGACAGTCCCGATTTTGGGGTCTTTTTCTTATATAGGTTCCTATTGCTGCCTCACCCCCTCTCCTGATTTTTCACACTTGCTGTCTGGTCACCCTAGCTACACACTACTGGGACCATTGCTGCATGATGGTGGTAGCCTGCGACACGTTGCATCAGCTCATCTTTGGGGATGTATTAGGCGTCTTTAATTTGGCATAGATGGGGCAGCAGAAGGGACAGCTTATTGTAACAGATAGAGGAAGGAGCCGGGAGCTTCTGAGTTCTAATCATGGCTCTGAACTGCCCCCCAGTCCATTTCCCATCTCTGTTTCCCCACCTATAGTTTTGAGGTAATTATGTACCCACACATAGGGGATGCACAGGTTCACATTGGAAAAGCACCGTGCACCTGCTAAGAGATGCTCTACACAGAATTATCTTTTCCTGCTGCTAAACTTTGTAGGGGGGGGGTGGGGGGGGGGTGAGCCATTTCAGGCACAATTATAACATTTCTAGTTTCATATAAATCTAAAGAAATGAACAATAAATAAAATACAAATCGAGTACGATCTTCCCTTGAGATCTGAAGCGAAGCTTTTAAAGATTTGAAAAATTCAGGACAATCGTTTATACATATTCCTATTCTCTGGCCCCTTCACTTCCAGATATTGAAGTGGGTTAACTTATTTTAAACTGTAGGTGAGCTGGAAACATGGAAATTTATATCTGTATCTGGGTCGACATTTGGAACCAGGTTTCTAGATCAGCCCACTGTAAATATAGGGACCATTTGCACCCAGATTCACATTGCTAACTCTACCAAAGTGTGCATAGGGGGTGAGGATTGGAGGGTTTAGGCTCTGAACCACCTCTAGTTATCACCTGTGTCATAGTGCCTCCCCTTCCCGGGGTATGAAGGACCCTGCGGTTCTTGTGATTCTACCTGTCTGCCCTGTACTATGACTGGATTGCTGGTGGGATAACAACTTTCCATTTGTTTGTAGTACTGATGTCCTACTTGGCATACAAAGGAAAAAGCCCCAAGCAAAGCCGGTTTGCAGCTGGCTTAGCAACCTGGAAATGCATTCCTGTAAATTTCCAGGTTCAAGTGTAGTTTGTTTTCATTTGCTGTCAAGCCAGCTGAACTTCTCAGTCCTTGTTTGTCTCACTGTTTCACCTTCCTGTGGCTGTTCTAGGAATCGGTGCCTCTGGAATCAGATCAAGGTAACGGGTATAACTCACAAACAAAGAAGAAGCTGGTACATTAAGGGGAATGTGTTGCTTAATCTCCTCACAATGATCTTCCAAAGCAAAACGAAAGATTCTGGTCCAGGTGGATCCAGATATAGAGCTGCACTGATTACAGCTGCAGAAGTTCTGACCCATAGATATTATTTTGTTAGACAGCGAGTGTTGTGTTTTCAGTGCGTGGCTCACGTTACTTTGCCATTGACTTGGATGGCAGAAAGATCGGAGTGCTAACAGACAAAGGCCCTAGTCAGATATGGATATCAAGTTAATGTGAAGCTTTTCCTTGTTTCATTAGGGTGTGACCTGGGCTGTTAGGACAACAAAGGTAGCACAATCGTCGGGATTTACCTTAAATGTGTCCAGATTATAAAGCAGACAACAAAAACACAAAAGATGTGGCATTACCCAAGGAGCAGTGGCTCAGGGACATTATCCAAGAGAATTGTTTCCCAGGTGTCTGGCTGGTGGGTCTTGCCCACTAGCTCAGGGGCTATTAATTGCCATATTTGTGTCAGGAAGGAATTTTCCCTGGGTCTTATTGGTAGGAGCCCTGGGGTTTTGCTTGTTTGTTCATTTTGCCTTCCTCTGCAGGATGGGGCATGGGGCATTTGCAGGTTGTGTGAATGGAGGATTCTCTGGAACCTGAAGTCTTTAGACCATGATTTGAGGACTTTACTAATTCAGCCAGAGATTATGGGTCTGTTACAGGAGCGGGTAGGTGAGATTCTGTGGCCTGCGTTGTGCAGGAGGTCAGACTAAATGATCACGCTGGTCCCTTCTGACCTTAAAGTCTGAGTCCATGATATTGTCACCTAAGTTCCCTCTAAGCTGTGTGGGTGAGCAGCAGCTTATTAAGAACCATGTAGGCACTCAGGGCTGCAGCGGAGAGAGAGAGCTGGGGGGAGTCCTCTCTCCCCGTGGTAACCTTGAGGCAGCCTGGGCCCCAAACTCCTCATCTCCAGCCCCACCCTGGAGCCCGCACCCCCAGCCAGTGCCCTCACCCCCTGGCACACCTGAATCACACTTCACCTCCATGTTGGGACACATAGCAAAATTCATTCCGCACATGTGTGGGGAAGATTAGAGGGCCCATTGTCACCAGCGCTATTCGAAGAAAAGGTTTAGGATTTCAACTTGCTACTCAGATTTTTTTCATTCTTGATTTCAGAGTGAATGTGATGGTTTAAAAACTAATGGAAGCCAGGAGATTTGGGTTTAAAAATGGCTCCTGACTGACAAGGGTTTGCATGCGGATGTACGCGCACACACACACACATACACACACACACACACACACTGCGTTAAGGATCCCAAGATTCACTGTGGGAACCTAGGGTAGAACAAATGTTGGTTTGGCCCCTTCAGAGAAAGGTGCTGTCCATCTTTGGGCCACAGTCCCAAGGCTGGATCTTCTTGGTCAGACCCTTGTTCCTCCTGAAGTCTATGGAGCTCTGTGCTGGCAGGAGGATCTTCTACCATGGCTCCATTTACAGGACTGGAGCCTAGATGAGGTGAAAGAACATTTTGTGGAACACCCTAAGCCTAAAAAAATGATATGGAACAACTCGGCAGCTCATTTGCAGGGCACTTTTGGCCGGAATACAAGGCGTGGCTTTGTGGATGCATCTTGTCCCTTGTGTTTTCCCTCCTCTGTTCCCCAAACGAATGGTGCGATAACAGCAATCATGCAACACAGCAACACACAGTTAGTGCCATTGTAGTGCTTAGGTCAGCGCTGCCTGCTGTCGGCTGCATTTTCAAGGCAACTACTTAGAACAAGGGACTAAGCGTCAAGTAAATCTCTGGATTCTCTCCACCACTCTGCCACTAAGTCATGCTTTACTTTTCTATGCTTCCTTTTCCTGTCCGTAAAAATGTGGATAATTCTTCCCTGCATCATAGAAGTGAGGTGATGATTCATGAACTGTAACATGTAGGTGATGGAGAAGTGTGAAGTATTGGTAATAATCCTAATAATTAATAATAACCACTTGTTGTCTCAGTTTACCCAGCTGTGCAATGAAGATTTACTACTATCATACTGGGAGACTTAGTTAATAAGTCTCCCAGTACCCAAGTCTTAGTTAAGATCTACTACTATCCTACTTGAGTACTGGGAGATTTAGGTTGCTTTGCTATGCTTGGATGAATGGGCCAGAAAACAGCAGAGTAATATCCAGAATTTTTAAAGGTCTCATGGTGGATGGAATTCGCAAAAAACTGAGGTTCATTTTTCTGCTGAACTTTTTGCTCTGTTCCCACTTGGCTCTTTCCTAGCAAAGGAAGGATGGAGAGTCAGGCAATCCCAGGGGATACTGAGTTCTTGCTACTCTCCAGGTATGGTACATACACCTGCAGCAGAAGTTTTGCCACCCTGTCCTGTACTCTGGGGCCAGAGAAATTAATCTCGAAGAGTGAGAGAGATGAGTCAGTTTCCATGCTCAGCTTCAGTTACATGCGGCTTTCTGAAAGCATGCATCAAATTACAAAGACTGATTTTTATTAGTATTTTTTTTAATTTGCCCACCAGATCCGGAACTGAAACCATCAATTCATTTCACTTCAGCTCTCACTCTAGACTCAAATCAGCAATAGTGCCCCTGGGATAAGACAAAGGTTTCATCGCTGAATCACTCAGTCTTCTCAACATTTGGTTAATATGGAATTAAAATGTACCTGTTCTGCAGTGTGAGAGGCGTTTATTCAGCAAACAAAGTAAGAAACATTGTAAGAGTTTATCACATCCTTAATTCCCTTTCTTCTTTTCTGGAGAGACACTAAGCCTCCAGTAACTTCCCTGGGGGCATTGGGGAAAAATGAAAGAGTTTGCCAGAACATTGGTTTTCCCCATACCACATCAGACTAGTACCCCGACTAGAACCTCCCCTTGTTCTCCAACTCTTTCCATTCTGAGAGTAGAGAGATCATCTCATGAATCCAGTTCTTTGGGCAACATCCCCCAAAACCTGGCTCTCAAATTATTTCATTCTGGAGGCCACCGGAGAGGTCTCGTAGACCACAGATTGGTCACTTCCGTCTTAGGCTCCAGAAGAAAGAGAAAGCACATCATGCACCTTACCAACTGTGCAATGCTATGCATGGAGGGGAAAATAGCTCATCCATGGCTGCTTTCCAGAAATCACCTTAATGCTAACCTTATGCTTAGGTTATTTCATGCTCGTGGGGTCTGATCTAAAGTGCCTTGGAATCAGTGGGAATCTTCCCACTGGCTTCAATGAGTTTTAGGCCTTGAGTTAGTTGAGCTACACGTGTTAGAAATGAGCCTAAAGGATCCATTTGGGTATTTGTTTCAACCACCTCTTTTGATGGCGGATTCTTCAGGATGATTATAGAGTGGGTGAAGAAGTATAGCCGCTGGAATCTACCGGGTCTCCTTCTTAGGGTATGTCTACGCTACCCGCCAGATCAGCGGGTAGCAATCGATCTATCGGGGGTCGATTTATTGCGTCTAGTCTAGATGCAATAAATCAATCTCTGAGTGCTCTCTCCTCAACTCCTGCACTCTACTGCTATGAAACGTGCAGGCGGAGTCGATGGGGGAGCGGCGGCAGTTGACTCAGCTCCGTGAAGATGCCACGGTAAGTTGATCTAAGTATGTCGACTTCAGCTACGCTATTCTCGTATCTAAACTTGCGTATCGTATATCGATTTCCCCCCACCTCCTGCCCAGTGTAGACCAGGGCTAAGTTACACTACAGCTATGTTACACTGCTCTGGAAATAAAATCAAGTGTAAATGTAATTCATGCCCAGTTTAAGATCACTTTATACTGCCAGAGTCATATTAAGCAACCGTAGGCCTGTCTTACACATAGGTTTTATACTGGTCTTACTGTTAGTTGAGTGTGATTTTTATATATATATAATATGCACACCCACCCTTATAGTTATACCAATAAAACTGCTAGTTTGGCACAGTTATCCTGGTAGAAAGATGCCTGATGTCAGTGTAACGTATTCCCCTTCCCATACAGAAATGAGCTATACTATATAAACACCTTTGTACAGGCAAAAGTGCATTCACAGAGGGGGTTGTGCTGTTTTAACTGTGCCAGGATAGTCCCAGTGGTACAACGTTGTCTCAAAATCCAAGCCTTTGTGTCAGTGAGAATCAGGCCTGTCCTCCTCAACTATCAGCAAATATCCCCTTATTCCCATGTCATGGGACAAGGTCAAAAGAAAGGGACTGATCAGTTGATTTCACTTACTCCCTGAATTCTGACTGTCTCCACCAATTCCTCCTCTGTGCCAGCCCTTGCAATCTGATCTTGGGATGATAATTCGAGGGTACGGTAGTCAGTGGAAGTCTTTCAGTTGGCTTCCGTGGGCTCTGGAATTGCCATACTGCCTTAGAGCAGGTTACACTAATCTGTATCATTAAACTCTAGTGCGGGAAGTGTCCTGTGGACTATGAATATGCCTATGAATACAGTCAGCGACACCAAGCAGGCCAAGAAACACAGTCCTGCCAGATCTTTATCAGACCCCCTACTAACAGCTCATCATGTAATACAGGCCTGCACAACATGCGGCCCGGGGGCCACATGCGGCCCACACAGGCTCCCTGTGCGGCCCGCGGGGGGTGAGTAGAGGCAGAGCAAACCAAGCGGTGGAGTGCGGAGAAGTGGATGGGGGCAGGACGAAGGCAGGGTTTTTCGGCCCGCAGCTGGGTTTTTTGCAGTAATACGGCCCTCGCTGCTTTCCAAGTTGTGCAGGCCCGATGTAATGCTTGTGTCTGATCTGGGTGTTTGGTGTTTGGTTTTTACTAGCTGTACTACTTTGCACACTCCTTGGGACATGGAATCTTGTCTCCTTCCATTGTAAAGTACTAACAACCTCACTGGTGCAGAATAAAGTCAGAATGGTTCTACTTTGGACTTGTCTCCTAATGTAATCCAGGGCTGAAGGACATGCTCTTTTTAGATTACCCACACTGTAGATCTCCTAAGTATAATGGAAGGTGCAGTCTCAAAGGAGAGATTTGAATGTGCTATATTTCACAGAGCACACACACACACATGGAGAAGTGAGATAAAAACATAGGCTACTCTTGCTGGGAGCCTGCAATGTAACACAACTTTATTTCTTAGAATCCAGAATACACAAGAATGCCCCCACACACACACCAGAAAAGAGACAAAACAGGCTGCTCCTTAAAGCAGAGAGGCACAACTCACCTCATCTTGCTCTAGGCTCTCTGCTGTCTGACTGCTGAGACCCAGATGGTCGTATCAGAGCCCCCTAGCAGCAAGCAGGACCAGGAAATCTCTTACTCTTAAAGCGATTGCATGCCATTTTAACATCTTTTTCAATGCATCACAGAATGTAGGGCACCCAGGCACAGCAGGGGTTAGAGCAAAGGGGAGACAAGCGCTTTGAAATGCAGGGAGAACTCCTCTTCCTCTCCCTGATATGAGGGAGCCGTGTACCCCTGAACTTCCCCACCACCTTGGTTGGTACAGGGAGGACTCCCCCATCCCATCTGAATCAACTTTAACGTCTGGCAAAGGAGACGTTCTCTGATTCCCTGCCTCAGATAGAGTTCAGGCTATCAGGGCATGTTTTCACCACCCAGCAAGGGCCAATCCCTTAGCAGATATCATGTTGATGTCACTCCATTCCCAGTGAGCCCTCTTAGTTTTAAGCACATGCTTAAATCCCATTTAAGTCAATTGGACACAAGTGCATGGTTAAAATTAAGCATGTGATTAAGTGAGTAACTGAACTGGGATCCTGAGCAGGGAACTGAATTTTACCACGTAATCCAATCAAAACAGCTCAAAGTTAGAACTCACAATGACAAAGAATTATTTGAATTCGATTATATGGCAAATAATTTTGAACTCCAGAGATAGATATGGAAAATCTCAACCTATTCCTGAATGATTTATCAAACCAAAAATGCGGTAAAATTCCTCACATGACTGATTTGTTATGAATGATTTATCTGGAACTATTATTATTATTATTATTATTGTTATTATTATTATTAGAACTTGCTTTGCCCACCTTAAGATGTTCTGAGACAAGATGAAAGTACTGAAACTTCTAATGCCTTCCTGCTGAGTTGCCACTGTGGGAGTGAAACAGAGAGGGATGGCTCGGTTTTTAGTAAAATCTCTGGTTTATGTAAAGTATCTGATTCAAAACCAATTCTCACAGTAGCCTTTTTGCAGACTGAAATAGTAGGCTGCATTCAAAATAGACTCCAAGCTCAGTGAAAAGGAAACGCTGATGAAAATCACGACTCAACACCCTTGTATCATTCAATTGCATTAATTTTATTTGTTAGATTTAAACTGTGCCTCCCCAGAAGGAAATTCACCATCAGGCAGAGTGCCCGTGTGTCTCTTAAATTCAAGCCTATAGGTGAAATCCAGGATCGGCTGAAGTCAATGGAAGCGTTGCCACTTCTCTTAATGGGGCGAGGATTTCACCCTGTAAGCGTATGTGGAATAGGCATTAAAAGTACAAACGTAAGTAAATAAATGTCTATTACTTAATCAAATGCACGGTATTTATACAGAATGCAAGAAAAAGACATCCCCCCGAACAGATAGCTCCTCCCTCCACACCCACTCCACCCCTCCAGTCCTTTTCCACCCTCCCTCACTTCTTCTCCACCGGCCAGGCCTGGGAACAGAGATCGATCATACACCAGGGCCTAAAGACCATGAATTTCACGTTTACATGGGAAAGGAGGGTGCGGGGATCCTCTCCCCAAGCCACCAATGCTGAATTAAAGAGCTCTTTGTCAACTGCCCTCCTGTATTTGTGTTTCACACCCATGTCTTTTGAGGCTGGTATCTCAGCAGCAATTTCAGCTTCTGAAAACCATTTCAAACACTCCGACTCAGCAGGCTTTAGATACACAGGCGACGTCTGGGAGCAGCTAAGGTCACTGTCATTGTGTGTGTGTGTTCTGTCCGTGCGTGTTCCTGTGTGTGTGTGTGTGTGTGTGCGAGTGTACAGCTGTGTTGTTCTACTCTCTCATTACCTCTTAGCAGCTCTGCAGCTGCTGGGGATGAAGGAAACATTCATAGGTATTTATAAACATTGATAGGTGCTTCCTAGTGTCACGACGTAGGGGCTCCTGGATTGGATGAAGCAGGCAAGGGATTCCTGGCTCCAGGCTATTTTGCTACCTCTATTGTGCTACAGCTGTCAAGGATGTTCAGCCTGTCATATTGATCAAATATGCTAGGGGATCAGGGTAACAGTTTCTTATTTTGGTGATGTGCATTAAGAAGAACTTGGCTGGGGGTTGGATTACTGTATTATAACATCACGCTTGTCCGGTTGAAGCTAAGGGCCTGTCTTTATTTCCACGCAGGCATCACTGAGCAAGCTGATTTTCTGGGGGCGTTTTTTGGTATTGTTTTATATATTGGAGGGGATTTAAGACATGGGATTCAGAGCACTTCATCACATGCTTAACTAAGTACATGCTTCAGTGGAACTTAAAGAAGTGCTTGCGTTAAACACATGCTAAGAGATTTGCTAAATAGGAATCAGTTTAAGTGCACCATGTAAAGTTAAGCACGTGACAAAGTGATTTGCCAAATAGGGGCTCACCTAAGCCACAATAACATTGATCCATTCTTCATTTACTCCCACCCTCATGGTGCCATTATAATGAAATCAACAAATGAAGAACCCAGTCCTGGGATCATGCATGGGATTAACTCCGTGCCTTCAAAAATCATGATTCAGGCCCCTCAAAATCATGAGATTGGCTTTAAAATCCCAAAAATTTTAAAATAATAAATTTTGGGGGAAAAAGAACAAGGAGTCCTTGTGGCAACTTAGAGACCTACAAATTTATTTGGGCATAAGCTTTCGTGGGCTAAAACCCACTTCATTAGAAGTATAGAGTGGAAGATAGATAGATAGATAGATAGATACAGAGAACATGAAAAGATGGGGGTTGCCATACCAATTCTAAGAGGCTAATTAATTAAGGTGAGCTATTATCATCAGGAGAAAAAAAAAACTTCCTCTCTTTGTAATTTGCCTTTGGGCCTTTGAACATCATGTTTTCCAGCTTTTCTCTACAGCCACAGGGCCTAGCGACTTTTTTTTTCTAACTGAGGGTCTCATGTAATCACCTGGCTCAAGGAGCTGGAGGTTTAAGGCAAAAGAGCAAATATGATGAGAGTGGCAACCCTGTGTCAATTGTCTTACATGTGTCGTCCCCCTGAAACCTAAGAGATCTAGTCACAGGAGCAAAGTCACTCATGTACCTAAGGAGTTGTATGGCCAGGGCCTAACAAATCAAAAGTTATCGTCATCCCAGGAATAAACCCTTTTATAAACTTTTCTTTTCACGGGGGGAAAAGGGAGGAAATATCCTTACTCTAAACTAAATGTATTTCTTCTGATCCCTTTCTCCTTCCATGTCTAAAAAGTACCTGTCTAGACACATGTGTTTGTCTTGTAAGCCCTACTCTTTTAAGTCGTTCCTCAAGTGCTTGAGTCAATATTAAGAAGACTCACGGCAATAAAAGAACTTTATGACTTCTCTAAGCAGCCTGCTCCTTTTACTCCCACATTATGCTTTCAAAAAAAAAAAAGTCATATGACCTACATCTTTATCTGCTCCAGTCTGAAGGCTGCTATATATAGGTTTCGGTTATGAATGTTTTTTCCTATGAAAAGGTCAGAGCTCGTACATGTACACTGGTGCGAAGCCCTGCTTATTAAAAAGCAAGCAGATGGATTTGTTAAAAAAGTCATTTCATAATGTGGCTGCTGTGAAAGGAGAATGCTTTAGCAGAAACATCCTCAGACCGCTTTATGAGAAATAGAGGTAGAAGAGTTTTGCCTTGTGGTTAAATCATCTTTTTCCTTGCCCAGCCTACCCTTCCCCTCCCCCATACATTATTTCTCTCCATACTCAGCACCTCTGCTACCTACATTGTCCTCCACATACACCCCCTTTCCAACACCCACTGCCCTGGAAAATCTGGAGGTGGTGTCAGAAGTAGGAGTCTGATATTCCACGCCAGCCCCAGCATGATCTCATCACAGACAGGGACACCCGGCCCTACCAAGCACTGAGTGCACTCAGCTGCTGTTGACCTCAAGACAAGTTGGGGAGGTGCTCAGTGCCTCTTAGGGGGTGCTCAGCCCATCACAGGATCAGGCCAGGAGTTTCCTGTCGAGAGCACTGTCCTGTAAATCGATTGTTGGGGTTTCACAATAACAGAAATCATACATGGTTTAGGAAGTGGCGTTCTCGCTGTTCGGCGGGGAGGCTGTGGGTTCTAATTGCACAGCTCCTGCCCAAACCTGCCCTGAAGTATGATCTAAACGGCGCTCAGATGCCAGGGGCAGCTGCCCCGGGAAAGTAACATAGGAAAGTACCAGTATAGAGCAGGAGACAAAGGTAGCTGATCCAAACAGCGGAGGAAATTCTCCATGCCTGCGTTGCAGCGGAGCCATTCCTTCAGATGAGACATGAAACCCAGGGGCCTTCTATCACGTGACCATGGTAAAGACTCGAAGAATGAGCTGCCCTCTTCTAGCTTCACTGGCTGAAGAAAACAGAATTAGCTCGAAAGCTGCCCTGTCCCCCCTTCTCTCTCTCTGCATCATCCCAGAATTTCGTCTTCCACCTACACCCAGCTCTGTTGCTTCAACAGCCTGGCTCCCTGCTACGGATTTAAAGAGACATGCCCACATCCTCACACGCCGTAAGTGTCCGTTGAAGTCAAAGTGGAAGAGCCTTTCCAGTGTTACAAAATTACCGTATGTGCTGAAAATTTCCCCACCCCGTTTTTGGGATGAAGTTTTGAAACTTTTCCATTAGCCCTAGTCCCCAGTTATTTTATGCCCAGAGTGGGGGATAACCCCAGTCCTCTGACCATGGGAGAACAGGTTCTCCGCCCAAGGCTGCATGTGTGGACTATAGCTGAATGCAGAAAGGGCTCTTCATTAGCCTCCCCAGGCACTGCCTGGTCGGTATTTAGTTGATTGTGAAGCATCTGAGACACGTTCACCACAAAAGGCCTTCTCTAGACTAGCCATTATTTCACACTTTCCCCCAGAGACAAGCCGCTGATGGGATTTTAACTGCCTAGACCTGTTCCAAGCAGGGACAGACGACCCGGTGGACAAACCCCTGTCTCCGCTGGTGCTCTTGTCACTCACATGAGGAAAAAGAAAGGTTGAGTTTGCAAGTTCTTCCAGCCTAAAAATGAAACACCTCATCTGCCCCCACAGCGAGTTTGGTCTCAACGCCCCCACACGTAACTTCCACACATATTCATCAGTTTCTTTTCCCATCATGCAGCCTCTGTGTAGGGGAAAACAAAGCCACAAACTGCCCCGATTCCAGACCCCCTCACTCACATACCACCATCCTCTCCACAGAAGCTAGAGATGGAACAGTTGTCTTGGGACATGCAGTCCATCCCCCATCTGCCAAAGTAGGACCATTCTCCTACCATATATTCACCTGGCCCATGGGAGACAGACCCGGGCTGTCATAGATTTCACCATGAGGAAATGTTGGTTGAAATGCACAGGGGTCTTTCTGCTTCGCTACCCTCCTGCTTGGCTACTCCTGTCCCCACCCCCCATGCTTTGGGGATGGATTCTGGCTCCCCACCCTGGGGCTTGTGGAACTGAGAGTTGCATGTGTCATAAGTCTGCAGGGTGCAAGAAACTTGCCACTGCGTTGCCCTGCAAATGGGATCCTGGGAGCAGTGCTTTCCAGTGCCTTCCAGCCCTGTGTCCAAAGGACCAGGAGGCTAAACGAATCATAGGATATACAGTCTTAGGGTTTGAAGGGACCTCAGGAGGTTCTAATCCAAACCCCTGCTCAAAGCAGGACCAATCCCCAACTAAATCAGTTATCACCTGCCCACACTAGATTGTCAATGTGCAAAGCCAAAGCACCACTTAAATCCTGGTGGGGTTTAAACGAAGACGCAAGTGGTGCCTAGATCCTCTGTCGGAGATGGCTGTCACCCTCCAGGGAATGCGATCCAGTGTCTGATGGGTTCTTTAGAGATAGTCTGCATGGCATCATTTGAGTGCAGAAAGGCAAAGGAGTGAAATGCAGAGAATAAAAAAAAACAAACCAACAACAAACTCCAGACCCATGTTCTTTAAAAATTAGCCACAGAACCTAGAATCCAGCTTGAAACATGAAGCCGGGTTGTGCATGTGGAAGCCCAGTAGCAGTCTGGGGTGGTTATTTTGTGGTTCGCAGTGAAATCAAAAAAAGGTTTAGAAAGGCAAGAATGAAAAAAAAAAAAACCCCACGGTCTTTCCAGCTGACCTGTTCTGTCACTCGGTTGAGTGCTGTTTAAGGTGACCAGACAGGAAGTGTGAACAATCGGGATGGGAGTAGGGGGTAATAGAACCTTATATAAGAAAAAGATCCCAATAAATAAAAAGATCCCTATAAAATTGGGACATCTGGTCACCCTCGTGCTGTTATAATGTGTGAGCTACTTATTGGAATGGATAGAGCCACTCAGCAATCCATCCTCACCTTACCTGGGCTCACTCCACATGCCCTGCCCCATTTCCACCCTCCAGATGAGTGGAGAAGCTTTTCAAGAGAGAATATCTACCTGCCCCCTGGGGCTTTATGGGCTAAATGGGACCCATTTGATTATTAAACCCCATTCACTGTGTGAAGCAGGGGAAAGTGAACTAGCTCCGGCCACGTCTCTCTCGTTGCAGGAGGAGGGAGGGGTTGTACTAATACCAAGAAAAAAGAAGAGTGCGCCAGCTGCCTTAGTCAGATATTTATAATGATCTCGCCCCACACGCGGCAGGAAGTGAAACCAAGGTCCCAGCCAAGCCATCTCCTCCTTTCCCCTGTCGGCAGCCCCCAAGGCAGAGCGAGGGCCGAGTGTGTGGTCCCACCACACTGTCACTCGGTAGCCAGAGATGAGACATATTGTTTTCAGTCATCACTGTTATGATGCCGCGAGTCCGTCCTGTCCCTCCCCTGCCTCCCACGCATAAGAACAGAAGAAAGGCCGTACTGGGTCAAATCAAAGGTCCATCTAGCCCCTTATCCTGTCTACCGACAGTGGCCAATGCCAGGTGCCCCAGAGTGAGTGAACTTAACAGGTAATGATCAAGTGATCTCTCTCCTGCCATCCATCACCCCCTTCTGACAAACAGAGCCTAGGGACACCATTCCTTACCCATCCTGGCTAATAGCCATTAATGGACTTAACCTCCAGGAATTTATCCAGTTCTCTTTTAAACCCTGTTCTAGTCCTAGCCTTCACAGCCTCCTCAGGCAAGGAGTTCCACAGGTTGACTGTGCGCTGTGTGAAGAAGAACTTCCTTTTATTTGTTTTAAATCTGTTGCCCACTGATTTCAATGGGTGGCCCCTAGTTCTTCTATTATGGGAACAATGAATAACTTTTCCTTATTCACTTTCTCCACGCCACTCATAATTTTATATACCTCTATCATATCCCCCCTTTTCCAAGCTAAAAAATCCAAGCCTCTTTAATCTCTCCTCATATGGGACCCGTTCCAATCCCCTAATCATTTTAGTTGCCCTTCTCTGAACCTTTTCCAATGCCAGTATATCCTTTTTGAGATGAGGAGACCACATCTGTACACAGTATTCAAGATGTGGGCGCACCATGGATTTGTATAATGGCAATAAGATATTCTCCGTCTTATTCTCTATCCCTTTTTTAAGGATTCCTAACATCCTGTTTGCTTTTTTGACTGCCGCTGCACACTGCATGGACATCTTCAGAGAACTATCCACGATGACTCCAAGATCTTTTTCCTGATTAGTTGTAGCTAAATTAGCCCCCATCATATTGTATGTATAGTTGGGGTTATTTTTTCCAAAGTGCATTACTTTACATTTATCCACATTAAATTTCATTTGCCATTTTGTTGCCCAATCATTTAGTTTCGTGAGATCTTTTTGAAGTTGGTCACAGTCTGCTTGGGTCTTAACTATTTTGAGTGGTTTAGTATCATCTGCAAACTTTGCCACCTCACTGTTTACCCCTTCCTCCAAATCATCAATGAATAAGTTGAATAGGATTGGTCCTAGGACTGACCCTTGGGGAACACCACTAGTTACTCCTCTCTATTCTGAAAATTTACCATTTATTCCTACCCTTTGTTCCCTGTCCTGTGAAGGCCTTGCTAGCAACGGGAACCTGATCACAGTAACAGCGTAAATCTGGAGTAATCTGCATCAATCCATACTTCCCTCTGAGCAGGCAATATGCAGCGTGGACTGAACTATAGGTTCCTTATCCCCTAGCATCTCTCTCTCTCTCGGGGACCGTAGATGCAGCCAGTGGGACTGAGAGTAAACATTTCAAACCTGCTTTATGTGATCTTCCAGAATCTATTTTCCTACCTGGCCGTCCCCCACCCCCGGGACTTGAGATACGCAGGGCTCCAGCCCTCCAACAAAGCCAAGCAATTTTCCTGACAGATGCATCCCTCTGGAAGGCTATGCCTAGATTCATTTTTTTCATGTAATCCTAAAAACTGTCATTTATTCAGTGCTCCTTCTCCGAATGATTTTCCAAGCACCTGACCAGCCATGTAGAGGGGTCACACCAGCACCCCCTGGAAAGCAACCCCTCCTGGAGCGGGACACGGCAACTGTTTAACCGTGCACAGCAATGCTGGGAAGCAACCGAGGGCAAAGAATGAAAAGGAATGTAGGCTGAATACCAGGGAAGAATTCCTGGTCATGAGCTCTATTAGGCTCTGTCCCTTCCTTGTCCTTTAGTCGATTGACAGCATCCCCTTCTGTGGCCCTGGAACGTGTGAGCCACACAGAATTGGGCTAGCCCCAAACAGCCAGCATGACGGATGATCAGCTGAGCCGAGTGAAATGATTTAGCATCTTGCCGCCTAGGACAATCACAATCAAAGACCAAGGGTCAGGTTCTGATTTCAGTGCTAGGTCCCTTGGCTACTGTACAGATTTAAATTATGGGTGCGTGTTCACTGCAAGAGGCCATTAAAACCTGGGGTTAAAATAGCAGTGAAGACAAGGCAATTCAGCTTTCAGCTCAAGTTAAAGCCTATGAGGAAGCCTGGGGTTGACCTCGAGTTGCTAACCTGAGTTAAATGCGGAGTTGCCATGTCTTCCCTGCTATTTTATCCCAAGTTACCTAACCTGAGCTAAGAACGCTGCTCTTTGGGCAGTGTAGACACTCCTTGTGAACTGAGATCAGAATCCGGAGCTAGAGGCTGGGCATTGTACTCTCTTCCCCCACAGAGTGCAATTTGTTCTGCGTTTGTTCTATATTTGTTCTGCGTTTGCTCCTTTCAGTCAGCTCCCGAGTAGTTACTGAGGGTGGGTGTTAGCTCTGTCTCCCACCCCAACATTGGAGCATTTAAAACTGCCCCTCAGCGATCCCAACAAGGGATTGCCATCACGGAAGAGATCGAATGGCTTGCTGAGTGTTATTTTCATATCAGACTATTTGTGGTGGCCACAGTAAATTTACACCGTTGGCAAACTGGCCTGGCAGAAGGGGCAGGCGGCGATCTGGATTCAGACCCTGGGCCAGTTCCACGGAATGAGGGCTGCTTGAGAGAGGGCTTGGACCACAGCAGGGTGACCTTGTGTCTCATTAGCTTGATCTGCAAGGCCTCAGTCAAAGCTCTTTTATTACCGCTCAGCGCACCAATAAAAATGCTCTATAGATGGGACTTGGCAGCCACACACACGCACATCCAGAACCAGAGGACAAAAGCCTTTTACAAGGACACAGTCTGCTAGGTTTTGTTAAGAGGGAAGGGCAGGAGGAGAATTTGCCAGACTCCGTGACAGTTTAGTGGCTGTTCTCAGGCCTGCTTGTTCCTTGCCTCTGCCGTCAACCCATCCCTGCTCCTACTTTGCCTCACGCCAGGTAACCCGTCTTGACCCTCAGCTCCAATTCCTGGCTTCTCATGTTGTCTCTGACCCTGGGCTCTGGCCTCTCACTCTGGTTCTGACCCTGAACTCCTATTCCTGGTGAGTCACTCCTGCTCTGACCACTAGGCATGACTCCTACTCTAAGCGCATCCTGGTCTCTTACAATTAGGGTGTCAAACACAGTGGCGCTGCACTAGGGCAGTAGATCCAGAAAAGGAAACTGGCCACTGGGGTATGTCTACACTGCAGAAAAACCCCTGCAGCAGTGAGTGTCAGGTGTGTGGGGCTCACGCAGCAGGGCTAAAAGTAGCAGTGTAAACATCACTGCTTGCATTCTCAGATCCACCTTCTTCCCTGGGTTTCAGAAGCAAAGGTCCAGCTAGAGCAAAAACGTCTACACTGCTACTTTTAGCCCCAGGGTGTGTGCCTGTGTCCGTGGACACAGTCTCTGAGGCTACATGCTCCTTTTTCAGGTGAGGGTTGTTTTTTTCTTTTGCAGTGTAGTCATCCTTGAAGCAATCTGTATTAGCCCCCGTCCAGCGGCCTGTTAATTCCACTTTCATACTCAGCCCTGCCTCTGTTCAGGGGCCATTGGTTAGCAGAAGCTTCCCAGCACAGTAACATACACTAAAAAACACCAAGCGTCATTCCTCATGAATGAGAAAAAGGGGGTGGGAAGAGACAGAAGAGTGAGGCTTAAAACCAGCAGCAAAATACACTAAGAAACAGGAGTGGAAGCAAGGAGTGAGGGTGATTTGTGCCCTCTATGGATAAATCCAGTGTGACTCTTAAATCCTTCTGGCAGCCAGGTACCATAATGAGAGGGGATTAGAAATACTGGTGCAAAGAAAGAGAGAGGGAAATATGAGTGAAACTGACCAGTTTTGTTTCCTTGTCCAAGACAAATTAAATGCAGTGTGAAAAAGCCACGGATGAAAATGAGAGATGGTCTACATAAGTCAAGGCCTTTGGATATGGGGGTTTCATTCTAGTCCATCTCTGGTGAACAGTAAATTTGATTTTTATGATTCATTCCATTTTAGTGATCTATGGTGTTCTAGTGGCTGAGCTAAGGACATACACCTTGGGTTGCTGAGTTTTACAGGGACAGTGTCCCTTTAATTGCCACCCACTGTTCATAGATTGCAAGGTCAGAAGGAACCACTCTGATCCTCTAATCTGACTTCCTGCATCACACAGGCCAGACAACTTCCCCAAAATAATTCCTAGAGCAGAGCTTTAAGAAAAACATCTAATCTTGATTTAAAAATGGCCAGTGATGGAAAATCCACCATAACCCTAGGTGAATTACTTTTGCTGCTAAAAATTTGCAGCTTATTTAGAGTCTGAATTTGTCTAGCTTCAACTTCCAGCCATTGGATCATGTTATATCTTTCTCTGCTTGACGGAAGAGCCCATTGTTAAATATTTGTTCCCCATGTAGGTACAGATTATAATCAAGTCACCCCTTAACCATCTCTTTGTTAAAATAGATAGATTGAGCTCTTTGAGTCTGTTACTATCAGGCATGTTTTCCAATCCTTGACTCATTTTTGTGGCACTACTCTGAACCCTCTCCAATTTACCAGCATCCTTTTGACTTGTGAGCATCGGAACTGGACACAGTGTTCCAGTAGCAGCTGCACCAGGAGAGGGAAAATAACTCTCTGCTTCTACTCAAGAGTCAAGGATTGTTTCACACTGGGCACGCATGTTCACCTGATTATCCACCATGATCCCCAAATCTTTTTTAAAGCCACTTCTTCCCAGAATGGAGTCCCCTATGGTGAAAGGGCAGCCTGTATTCTTTGTTCCTAGATGTATACATTTACATTTGGCTGTATTAAAACATACATTGTTTGCTTGCATCTAGTTTGCCAAGAGATCCAGACCGCTGTGCATCAGCGACCTGGCTTTTTCATTGTTTGCCACTCCCCAAATTTTTGTGTCACTAGGTTTATCAGTGATAATTTTATGGGGTTTTTTAGGTCACTGATAAAAATGTCAAATACCGTAGGGCCAAGAATCAATCCCTGCAGGCCCCATTAGAAATATAGCCACTCTATGACAATTACCCATATACAGTTATATTTTGAGACTTATTAGTTAGCCAGTTTTTAATTCATTTAATGTTGCCATGGTAACTTTATATCGTTCTATGTTTTAATCAAAAGGTCATATGGCACCAAATCAAAGTATATGAAGTCTAAGCATGCTACATCAGCACTATCACCTTTATCTTCCAATCTTGTAATCTCATCAAATTAGTGTAATAGGATCTATTTTCCATAAACTCATGTTTATGATCTGCAATAATTACATTGCCCTCTGTAGTGGGGTGACTGCCCCACTCCTGCAAAAAACAGCTTAAAGCAGCCCTGCAGAGGGCTGTGGCAAGGGAAAGGCAGCCCAGCAGAGGTCTGCAACAGAAGGCAGAGCAGCCACAGCTGTGGCTGGGTCAATCAGGGCCCAGCTGGCCCTGATAAAAAGGGCCAGAGTTTGGAGCTGACAGATAGTCTCCTCTGTCTGCAGAGGCAGACAGGCCTGGCTGTTGGGAGCTTGACAAGGTACCTAGAGGGGAGCAGGGCTGGGGCAAGGCAAGAGGAGCTGGGGGAGCTCTGGCCTGGAAAGCCCCAGGCTGCAGGGCCTAGGAGATGGCCCAACAAAGGGTAGTGGGATTACAGGGGGCATCCCATGGCACTACATGCAGAAGCAGCAGGCCCAACCTTCCTTGCGGGTGATGAGTGGCAATGATGCTGCAGTCTGCCCCAGTGAACAGGGGTAAGTGACTGGCAGTTGCCTAGACTGAGGCAATGAGGGGATAGAGGGTTGGGTGCTCCCCAGGAAGGGGAGACCCAGAGCTAGACTGTGGGGATACTGCAGGGGTGCAGCACCCCAGGGAAGAGGGCACCAGGGTCCAGGGAGGGACATGGGGCCAGTAGCAAGTGGGAAAATTGGCCTGCAGAGGGTGCTCTGGATGCTGGAAGAGCTAATTCCCAGACAGACCAGCAGGAGGTGCTGCAGGGTGAGTTGACATTTTGCTACACCCTCCTTTAGTTCTTTATTAATCCAGTCATGTATCAGCAGCTCCATTGTCTTGCCTGGGATTGATGTCAGGCTGACACACCTATAATTACCCAGGTCATCCCATTTCTCCTTTAAAAAATTGGCACTGCATTAGCTGATTGAAAACCAACCTAAACAGTCCAGTAAGCTCCTCAGTCAGCTCTTTAAAACTCTTGAGGTACGTCTATACTACCCGCCAGATAACTCCTCAATTTATCCCATCTCGTCTAGATGCGATAAAGCGATCCCCAAACGCGCTCCCTGTCGACTCTGGAACTCCATCTCCGCAAGAAGAGGAAGCAGAGTTGACGAGGGAGCGGCAGCGGTTAACTCACCTCCATGAGGATGGCCAGGTAAGTTGACCTAAGATATGCAACTTCAGCTACACTATTCATGTAGCTGAAATCGAAGTATCTTAGGTTGACACCCCCCCCCCAAGTGTAGACCAGCCCTTAGATACAAGTTATCTGGATCTACTGATTTAAAACTGATTAACTTGAGTAGCTTCTGTTTAACATCCTTTGGAGGTGCTAGCGAAATAGGACTGTTATCATAGAAGTATCATCATACGATAAGACAATATCATCTGTTTTTCCCCCAAAAAGAGAACAGTAATATTTATTGAACACTTCTTCTGCTTTTTCTGCATTATTATTGATAATTCTGCCATTTCCATATAGCACCAGAACAATAATTTACAAGTAACTACTCCTGATTTGCACCAGTGTAAGGGTGGGGGGAAGTCAGGTCTATTAATGTTTCAAGAGTAGCTCATTTCCCTATTGGGAAGTACCTATTGCAGGGGTTCTCCAACTTGCTCATGGCATGCATATTCTAAGAGAGCCTTGTGGACCCTGCCTGCCATTCATAAGTTTGTGATGTCCATCTTTTGAGCCAACACCAGGGACCTCCAGAGCTAGAAGCCTGAGTTTCCAGCTTGAGATAAAGAGAGAAGCTGTCCAGCTGGAGCTGTATCAGACCTATAGCCATTGTGGACATGGCATAGAGTAGGACATGTCAAACACCTCAACCCAAGGGTCAGAAGTTAGAGCTAGCTGGAAAAATTCCATCAAAATTGTTTTTCAACGGAAAAGTAGGTTTTTCAACAAAAAAGTTGATAACCCTGAAGCTTCCGTGTGGAAAGTCTGCTGCTGTGGTTCATGGGACTTGTATTCACCTGCCTCATTCCTGTCATGTGCCACACCCCAGCCAGGGAGTCCCATTATGCAAGGCGGATCTGCAAGAGGGAAGCCCAGGGTGTATCTTGAGAGATGTAGTCCAACTTGGTGGACCAGGTCATTAAGGAGAATGGGGTTATGGGACTCCTAAACTACAACTTCCGTGATCCACCATGTCATGGACTCCCAAGATCCCCTACTGTGTCTCAGCAAGAGGGGGCAACCCTGGTGCATCATGGGAGATGTAGTCCAGCCAGAAAGCCCAGTCCATAGAAATTCAGTTTGAAGGCCCCTGGCCCCACTTCAACTCCCATGAGGGATGGCAGCAGTATTCCTGAACCAACATTTTTTGGGTTTTTTTTTTTCAACTTTTCTGGGGGGAAAAAAAATCTCACAGAATCCTCCCACCCCCAATTTTATGATCAGCTCGATTAGAAATGCATGGATCATTCCCCTCCAGGAGGCAATCCTGGAACACTCCTCTGTCTTCTCCCCCCAACACTGGATCAAGGCAGCTAAAACACAACAGCCCCATTAACAAGCATCTCAGAGCCTGTCTCGCTTGGTAGTGGTACCTGCAGCAGCCCTGACTGGCCATCTCCAGCCCTAGTTGCTGTCACTTTGCCCAAGGCATCTGCCACACTTACCTAGCTTGCTTCCTCACCGGGGGTTGCATGTGCGGGGAGGGGCTGCCTGTGTTTCTGAGATCCTGTTGGGGAGAGGATGGATAGCGCTGGGAGAGATGCCATGGAAACAGCTGGGAAATGGCACAGGCAGCATAGAGGCTGCTTTCTCCCAGAGAGACTCACCAGAAGTTGCCTGCCTTGGGAAGCCATGGACCCTTGTACAGCTGCTCCAGTGCTCCTAATGTTGCTGAGGAGACAAGCCCGGCTAAGGAATTGGCACACAGGGAGTGGGGTCTGCAGAGCTCTTTAGGGCAGCCTGGAAAAGGAGCAGATCAGGGCAAAACTGGATCTGACAATGCTCCAAATCTGCCTCTCCCATAGGGAGACTCTCGGCTGGTTCCTTTCATCCCAGCCTTTCACCCCTCTCCTGTCGACGTACCTTCTGCTTCTCGTTCTGGTGGGGTACCGAAGTTGACGGGAGAGTAATCAGCAGTCGATTTAGTGGATATTCACTAGACCTGCTAAATTGCCCCCCGGTGCATCAATCGCTGCAGCATCCATTCATGGGTAAGTGTAGCCACACCTTTATTTTGTTGCAGACTGGGCCTGTAAATCCTACAGGGGCTACCAAAGTAAACCATAGACTTGCCCACCTAGATCAGTAATACTCTGACCGAGGCTCTCGGGCCCAAAGTTGCTCTTTTAATGTGTTTCCTGCGGCTCTTTGCAGCACATGCTATTAAAACAGTGGGTGATTGACTGTTCAGTGCTATCGTCAACAAGACAACGAATCCACACGGCTGTGGCTCTTTTGGATGCTGTTGATCGCTAACTTGGCTCCTGAACCACTGAGATCTGAGTATCGCTGGCCTTGATATGACTTCTGGGGAGACCCTTATTTCCTTGTGGCCCTGAGGTCAGAAGTTAGATCAGAGACCTTCCCGCAAATCAATGAAATGGGACCGTCTGTATGATGCGGGGTCACTCTTTGACTCCAGTTGGTCTTGCTGAGGTCCAGTCCTACAATGTATGTGGGGAAAATCCCCAGATTCTACACACGGTGGTTTTGCTTTACCCCTGTTCCTGTTAGCTGTAGAGACACTCAGTTGTCTGACTGTGGGATTATTGTGTCAGTTTGTGATAGGCACATTCCCTGTGGGCTGCTTCAGTGAAGGCAGAAGACACCCAGAGCCATGCTGTTGACTGATGGGTGTTGGAAATAATAAAGAAAGATGATGTCATCATTCTTCTTCCCCCCCGCCCCACATTTCCCAGGCCTGGGTCTTCCTGCCGAAGGAGGCAGCCCAGCCTACCCCTGGATTGGGACAGCCCCTGACTGCATGTCACTTTGCTGCCAGCTGCCCTGACTCTCACGCCTGGGTCTGACCCAGACTTTGCAGCACAGAGCCCAGGGATCCTGCCCCACCCCCAGCCCAAAAGCAGAAGAATATGCCCATATTACAGGTCAGGAAACCCTGCCCACGTGCAACTCAGCAGAACGTCTATGGCCGCTCATGAGCTGATGGGCTCGTGGGCAAAGTCCTGACTGTGTTTCACAGGCAGGCGTCGCAGAAGATGCAGTTATGTAAGGATTTTGGGGGACAGCCTGGGCGATGCCTGCACCCCTCGCTCGGTCCCCACCCGTCTAGGACATAATGTGGAATGTGATTCTTCATCATCCACATCCTCCTTGGAGTGGCCACCCTCCTCCCAATGAGGCGAGGCTGGCATTGGCCTAGATCAACCGCCTGGCAAGCTCTGGAGTGAATATCAGGGCAAACTAAGCAGACTCTGGTTGTATCGCCCCATACCCTCCCCGCCCTACATGCACAACCTACCCAGAGATGTCAATTCGCTGTTCACTGAAGAACTGTGCTCGTTTCCTGCTTGTGCTGTGGGAGGAATAAGATCTTGGTAGGAGTCATACATGCCCCAAATTCATCCCTATGGAAAGGTGCCCCACCAAGGAAGACACTGTGGGGTGCAGATGATGCAGGCTGAAGGCTGCTGCGTGCAGAGCTGGGTCTCTGGCTTCCCCGAAAAGCAGAAATCGGGAACAGTATGATGGTGATGACAAGGATGCACTTAACCGGGCGTGGGAGAGCTTCACAGCAGTGTCCTTGAAGGTTGTCACCCATCCTGTTACTTTTCTGTCCCATTTTGAACAGGAAGCTCCTATGTCCTGCAAGCCCCAAATAACCACCCCCTTGAGAAATGCCCCACTCCCAGCAGTGAGCGTAGGGGCAGTGCATGCAAGACAGATGGCTAACGTGATGCCACTCTCCCAGTCCCCTCTTCCCCACATGTAAGTCCCTCCTGGGGCTGGAAGAGAATGGAGAGGCAGATACTGCATTGTTCCATCATCCCTTCCCTCCCTGCCCAGGGGTCCTCATGGGTTCAGAGATCCACAGACTCTAAGGCCAGAAAGGACCATTATGATCATCTAGCCTGACCTCCCTCCGGCATCCCAAAGCCTCTTTGCAGACACGGGGAGCAGGGAAGCATTGCCATTCATAAACCTTGCACAAATGGTTCAGAGCATTTTTCCCAGAAGCTGAATGACGGCGATTCTTTTAGAAGGAGATCTCATCTCATCATAAAGACTCCAAGCCCACCACCACGCCAGTGAAGCTCTCCCACCCCGACAGGTTTAACCACCATCACCGCTAGAAAACTGGATCTTATTTCAACGTTGAATTTGTCCAGCTTCACCTTCCAGTCACTGGATCTTTTTATGTCTTCATCAGCGAGGTTGAAAAGTTCCTTATTAGCCACATGTAAGTAACTAGCAAGTCATGTCGCAGTCTTTGCTTCAATCAAGTGACTAGATCAAGTTCCTTAAACTTCAAACCATGGGGTTGATTCACAGTCCCTGGATAATTTTTTAACCCTCTCCTATATTTCAACCTCCTTCCTGAAGTGTGGACAGCAGAACTGGACATGGTGTTCCCGCAGCGGTCGTACCAGCTCTGTGAACTGAGGCAAAATCACATTCTACTTGACAGTCCCTTGGGTATACATCCAAGGGTAAATCATGCCTGACTAATTTTATTGCCTTCTATGACAAGATAACTGACTCTGTGGATGAGAGGAAAGCAGTGGATGTGTTATTCCTTGACTTTAGAAAAGCTTTTAATACGGTCTCCCACAGTATTCTTGCCAGCAAGTTAAAGTATGGGCTGGATGAATGGACCGTAAAGTGGATAGAAAGCTGGCTGGATTGTTGGGTTCAATGGGTAGTGATCAATAGCTCCATGTCTAGTTGGCAGCCAATATGAAGTGGAGTGCCCCAAGGGTCAGTCCTGGGACTAGTTTTATCCAATATCTTTATCAATGATCTAGAGGATGGCATGGACTGTATCCTCAGCAAGTTTGCAGATGACACTAAACGGGGAAGAGTGGTAGATATGCTGGAGGTAGAGATAGGATACAGGGGGACTTAGACAAATTAGAGGATTGGACAAAAAGAAATTTGATGAGGTTCAACAAGGACAAGTGCAGAGTCCTGCACTTAGGATGAAAGAATCCCATGAACTGCTACAGACTAGGGGCCAAATGGCTAGGCAGTAGTTCTGCAGAAAAGGACCTAGGGGTTACAGTGGAGCTGTACATGAGTCAACAGTGTGCCCTTGTTGCCAACAAGGCTAATGGCATTTTGAGCTGTATAAGTAGGGGCATTGCCCGCAGATCAAGGGACGTGATAGTTCCCCTCTATTCGGCATTGGTGAGGCCTCATCTGGAGTATTGTGTCTAGTTTTGGGACCCACACTACAGGAGGATGTGGAAAAATTGGAAAGAGTCCAGAGGAGGGCAACAAAAATGATTAGGGGCCTGGAGCACTTGACTTAGGAGAGGCTGAGAGAACTGGGATTGTTTAGTCTGCAGAAGAGAAGACCGAGGGGGGATTTGCTAGCTGCTTTCAGCTACCTGAAAGGGGGTTCCAAAGAGGATGGGTCTAGACTGTTGTCAGTGGTACCAGATGACAGAACAAGGAGTAATGGTCTCAAGTTGCAGTGGAGGTTTAGGCTGGATATTAGGGAAAAAAAAATTAACTAGGAGGGTGGTGAAGTACTGGAATGGGTTTCCTAGGGAGGTGGTAGAATCTCTTTCCTTACGGATTTTGAAGGTCAGGCTTGACAAAGCCCTGGCTGGGATGATTTAGTTGGGGATTGGTCCTGCTTTGAACAGAGGGTTGGACTAGATACCTCCTGAGGTCCCTTCCAACCCTGATATTTTATGATCACATTAGCCCTCTTAGTCCCAGCCGTTCACTGAGAACTCATGCGGAGGCAGTTAGATGACTTCACGTCCTTTTCTAAGTTTCTGCTTTCCAAGACAGGCTCCCATCCTGTGGGTATAACCTGGATTGCTGGTTCCCAGGTGCATTACCTTGTATTTGCCTGTATTAAAAAGACATTTTGTTGGATTGTGACCATTTAATTGGCGATTCAACCATAACTTGTCCTTCTCTCATTATGCTTCTAATCGTTGTGTGATCTGCAAACGCTACCTGCAAAGATTTTAGATAATTTTCCAGATTGTTGATAAAAATTATTCAAAACTGTTAGACCAAGGATTCATCTCTGGGGGACCCTACTAGAAACAGCCCCCCCTTGATCTCTCCCCATGAACCCCCAGATTTTGAGATCTGTCAGTGAGCCGGTAATCAATCTAATACGTCCCCTGTTAACTCCATATAATGCAAGTTGCTAAATCATGTATGACTAAATCAGCTGCCTTTGAGAAATCCAAGCTAACAGATCTATAGTTCCCTGGGTCATCCCTTTCATCGTGCAAAATGCCGGCATTATGCTGGCAGTCGTCCAATCCTTTGGAATTCTCAGTTTTCCAAGATTTGATCAAAATTAACCTTTCTGGTCCAGAGGACTCCTCAGCTGGTTCCTTTAAGACTCCTCGGTGTAAGTTACCCAGGACTGATGATCTGAAAATGTTGTAATTTTAGCAGATGCTGTCTCACAGCCTCTTTTGTTACAGATGGTAAACTTTCCCTTCCATCCACATCATCATATGGAATGGCTGCGTCATCTTGCTTTGTGCCAAACGTACAGCAGATATATGTGTTGAACATTTCCACCTTTTCTACATCACTGTGTATGATTTTTACCATCTGCATCTAGCCAAAGACCTAGACTTAGAGTTATTTGTGTTCTAATAGATTGTCTGCTTCACATCTATTCTCACAGAGCCAGACACATGTAGTGTCAGTGCTCCTCAACTGGAGATAGAGCCATTGTGACATGAGGCTTTGGAGCATGTCGGAGACAGTGAAAACAGAGAGGGCTAGAGAGGATGGTGCCACCAGGGTGCTGACCAAGACTTTGGTAAAGCAGTAGAGAAGCGCCAAGGAATGCAGACCAGATTTCTCATTATTCAAAGAATAGATCTGAGGGTAGAACTCACTACGACTCCATGAGTTAGGGAAGTGTCATCATCCAGATTTTACAAATGGGGAAACTAAGGCACGGAGAGGTTTAATTCCCCTGGGGCTGCTCTAATTTACACCGGGGACCAGAACAGAATGCTGGCAGGTGGTAGCCAGTCAATTTGACTCCCTACTTCTAAGCTATATTGGGCGCAGCTCAAAATCCAGCCCTTTGGTCATTTATTAACTAATCAACATTACGGTGGTAGTTTCTTGGTTTAAAATGCTGTTGTGGATGAAAATAAAACTGTTTCCTCCGTCTTGCCTCCGACACACACACACGGTACGTCAACACCACTCCTTAAAATCAGAAACTTTGCTAAAGCCGAGGATTAAAAGCAGCATAAAAATGCATGGGCAAGGCAGCAAATATTTCCACAGCAAAGCTTGAAAATTTGCTACCAGCTGGGGATAATATGAATCTCCTTCTCAGGAAAGGCCTCCATCCATATGTACCAGGCCTTTCTTCACCATAACCTTCTTCGAGTAATGCTGTTACCTTTCACTGCAAAGTGGGGACACATTCATCACCTCCCCTGCAAAGGTTCCGAGAGTAAAACCAGGTCGTCTGACTCCAGCCAGCATCTCGACAGAGCAGTAGAGAAAGCCTCAGGGCCTAAACTCCGTGACTGCTGACTGCCAGAGAGGAAACCTCGCTAGAAAATTACCTCTCCGCCTTTCAACCCTTTTGCTTATACAAACCTGAAGTCCCAAGCAAAGGGTTGCTGCTTAAATGGAGTTGTTTTGACCGATGGACTTCCCCATCCACCCAAATGGGGGTGAAAGATGGAGCAGCAGTTGGTTAATATTTTTAGGCCCAGGTCCAGGTGGTGGGAGGATCCGATGTACATTCTCAGGCATTCATCTAATCCCACACCTGTCCAGCCCCCTCGAGGTCCTAGCAGCACCGACATGATGAATCAGAGAGCAGCCACTGTTTCTGCCGCCGGCCTGTGTCATGACGGAGTTTTATGATTCAGCCCCCCTCCACCACCACATACATATGCCACCTGCTCAAGGCAGGAAACCTCCAGTGAAACCAGGCTTTCTAGGAAACTCACGCTCCTAGATCTTGAATAAATACATGAGTCAAATGCATTCCCCCAAGACGGAGGGCACCTGTTGCCGGCTGGCTCATGGCATCAGGAGGCAGCAGGCATTCGCAGGGATGGAGCACTGGTACAAGGCTCACAGGGGGCAAGGACTCCTGGGAGCTAAATCCTTGCAGTGCTCAGACATAATACAGGCACTCGTGGGCACCGGGCACTAGCAGCGGGCAGAAAGTATGCAAGAGCCAGGTACTAACAGGAGGCTGTGAGAATACAGCAACTCACGGGAGCAGAAACCCAGCACAGAGCTGTGCAGTAGCTCATGGGTTTGACCCGAGCTCTGCCATTGAGTGCCAAGGACACACTAGCCGCTGGCTGCCTGGGGCCAACAGCCAACATTCTTTGACATCCGTGTGGCACTGAGCCATAGCCACTGGGGCTAGAGGCTCTTCGGAGAGTCTCTGGGCCTATCTCATTTGTATCTTGCCTTGCCCAGGATGATATCAGCTTTCCCAGCTGCACAAAGGGCCCGGGTGTGGGATGGTGTGGGCCAGGAGGAATTAAAATGCCTTTTGCAAAGCAACTAGGGCAGCCCCCGGACTTTGCCTTGAGAAAACAGGCTGGTCTCCTGCTAGGAGGAAGTTGGGGTGCCTGGGTTCTGCTAGGAGGTACTTGGGGTGTCTGAGCACCATGTTTGGGGTGCCTGGGTTCTGTTCCCAACCCTGCTACTGACTGGCTGGAAGACCTAACGTATGTCACCGTCCCATCTCTGTGCCTCAGTTTCCCCACCTGTAAAGCAGGGGTAACGGTACTAGTTGGGAAACTCAATTCACGAAAGCTCTGTGCTCCCCAGAGAAGAGGTGCTCTGTGCGGCGAATGCAGCGGGTTAGTGTAGATGCCTTGCTGAGGCAAACCCTTCTGCGACGCCCCTTTCACCAGTGCCGTCCTTTTGAGAGGCTGGTCAGTCAAATCCAAAGAGAGATGCCATGCCCATGGATTCTTGGCAACTGAGCCTGCAGGGTATCACTCATCCATCTTAAAACACACACCCCTCCCCAAGCTTTGATTCCTGCAAGAGTGGATGTGGAGAGTTTGGTGAGACTCCTCTCTGCTCATAGGAGCAGGTCTCTGTGAGTGACTGTACTGCTGCATCAGTGAGACTTGGGCTGTGGACTCGGTGTTTCCAAGCCCAGGGTTGATCAGCCATGCTGTATTGGAAACCTGGGTTTGTAATGGCTGGCACCGGGTCTCCCAACCGTGCTAATGTGTCCATGCTGCACCACTCAGGCTTTCCGACTCAGGTCTGCAGCTTGGCTTACATCCGCACGGTCGCATGACCAGGCATGGACCTGCGCCAGCTGGCACTCTGTCTCTGACCTATCCCTCCTGCAGGGTGCTACAACTGGCTCCTGAGAGCTTGCTGACCTGAGACAGACTGGTGTGTGTGTGGACGGAAGGAGAGATGGGCTCAGACCTGAGTCAGAGCCTGGTTTTCGTATGCAGTGTAGACATACCCCATGAGCCCAGTTTTGGGCTTTCCCCAAGGGTGGGTTCCCGGCTGAAATCCGCCAGCTACTCACAGCTGCACTGTGAAGTAAAAAAGTGGTGCTTGGGACCAGTGTGAGTGTGCAACACGCACAGATCAGCAGCCCGGACTTCAGACCAGCAGAGCCAAACCTTTGCCAGCTCTGGGTTTATCTCGACACATTCATTTGATATCGGCCCTAACCTTTGTCAGTGCACAATGTTCTTCCCTTAACAGACCTCTGATGTTCTCTTAGCTATTAGCCAGGGGATACGTTTTTTTGTACTTTAATCATAAGGATCCTGAACCTTCTATTTCACATTAGCAACAACCCCGAGTGCTGTGGGGCGTGGATTAGTTAACGGTCCCTGCGGAGTTCCTTTCAAACCTCCTGCACCTTTATTTTTTTTGCTAAATCGTAGCAATTCCTGGGTCACTGTCTAAAATCGGGTCCCTTGGCTAAGACAACCTTCCCGTGTTAAAATGACAAACACAGAAAGCTCAAGCCACAGCTGATTTCTCTCTGCCTGATCTCCACACAGGCACTTAGCCCCCGTGCAGAAAAATATTATATGTAGTTATTGTGGAATAATCTCGGTCTCTGCTGTGGGCATCCAGCAAACTCACAAATGCTGCTCAGAGACCTTACAAATCATGGGTCTTCCATTCCCCAAGGTCTGTCTCTTCATTCTGGGGCTCGCTGCTGCCCTTTAAACTCCCAACACCCAATCTAGGGGCTGGTTTCCTCCAGGAATGTCTGGATAGTAATTATTTCCTTTCTAGCACTGCATAACCACTTAAGTAAGGCTGGGGTGTTGTCTGTCTCCCTCCAACTCCTGTCATTGGGCAAACCCCCTTTTACAACAGAGGCAGTGTATCCTAGTGGATAGAGCACTGGGCTGGTGCTCAGGAGACCCAGGGATCTATTCCTGGCTCTGACTTGTTGGGTGACCTTGGGCAAATCCCTTAATTTCTCTGTGCCTCCGTTTCCCCATCTGTAAAATGGGGATAATGCTACTGACCGCCTCTTGTAAAGGTCTTTGAGATCTACTGATCAAAGTTGTTCCCTATGTAATAGGGGCTGGATTTTCAAGGAGGCTGAGCATCTCATTGACTTCCATGGGGATTTAGAAATGCTCCACATCTCTGATGGGTCACTCTGACCATATACATGAGCAGTCCTCATGAAGTCAGTGGGATTACTGGGATAAAGTTAAGCACTGCGCTTGCCTCTTGGCAGGATCAGGGCCTTAGTTCCTACATTTGGGTCAATAATCATAAGAGCAAGTAGGAGCCTCAGCTACAGATTTGGTGTTAAGCCTGGAGGGTTGGATCCTAGGTTCCATCCCAGGGCTTTGGTTCAGCTCACTTCAGGAAGAGCTGCCGGCTGCAAAGCTGGGACTCCGACGTCCCCAGTGTTGGACCTGGTTTCTATTTTAGTCTGAACTCTAACTCAAAATCACCCTGGACCCCCTGAGGGTGGAGTCTGGGCCTTCCTCTGCGTTTCTGTGGCCCCAGCAATTCAGACTAGGGTGTCCGGGTGCTGTGGTCATACAAATATATGATAAAAATAGCACCAGGAATTAACACACTGTAATTATTAACCCATTAGCATGTCTCCAGCCTGACTGGTTACATTTCCACAGCACATAAAACACATTAATAATCCTCAAACACCCCACTGCCCACGACAGAGCAGGTCGGTAGCCCTCGCAGGGGACCAGAGGCACAGGGAAGCGATGGCCAACGTTTCTAAAAGCGTTTGGTCCATTGGAAGATGCTCGTTGCAAAATGCACTACGCATGTGCTTAAAGTTAAGTGGGTGCTCAAGTATCTGGCTGGACTGGGCGGGAGGGCACACATCTGGGTCAGAGAGGTAGATTATGAACAACGGGACCTTCTAACAATGAAAAATGTCCTCTGGCCAGATACTCCTCTGACGTCCACCAGATCCACACCAGTGCCGTTCTTGAGTCAGTTGGAGTCACTCCTAATGCAGGCTGGGGTGAATGGGAGAGGAACCAGACACATTATCAGAGAACCAATGGGATCATGCAAACCTCTTATGAAATTCGTAGCGCTTTGGTTAACGGTATCCTCTGGGGAACGGCTCGCTGCTGGGCGTACAAAGCCCTGTGGTGATCTCCCCAGAGACCTCATCCCCCCGGAGATCTCTGGCCCAGGGCTCTGGGTCAAAGCAGCTGGGAGAGTTTGCACAGTGGGCAGATGCATTCAAACCCCTTGAGTTCCCACCATCCCCCTCCTTCATTCTTAGTCCCGCAAGGCCGAGCTGAGTCAGACAGGGGAAAGCTACACAGCGCGGTCCACCTAGCCACCCCCAACACCCCTTCCTCCTCCCCCGAGCGGAGATATTTTCAGAGCCTGTTTTGATCTCCTTTGCATGTCAGTTAGACTATTTCTGAGCGTATTTATTTTTATTGTTTTCCGGTGGTGAGCTCGTCACCTTGAGCTCTCAGCTCGCTCCTTTCCACTTCCTCTCACTTTCATGCCTTTTGCTTTCCCCCCCCCCCCCCACCCGATTGGTCGGCTGCTTTTGTTGCAGCTGACAAAGGGAGCCGCAGCCCCCTCCTTGTAAAGGTTCCCCACCCCCAGTGGAGACTCCTGAGAGCAGGTGGGTGGGGAGTACCTGACCTGAGGTTCTTGAGGTGCTTATTGTCAGAGGCAGGATGAGCTGTGGGTGTCTGGCATACTTGTTTTCAGTCTCTAGCAGCCCATCCGTGTCAAGGGCTGAGGAGAAAGAGTTGTTGACTCAGTGAGAGTCACAATATTTAGGCTAGGGGTAAGTTAAGCTGAGATGCTTTCAAACCCCCCCAAACATGCTTCTTCCAAGAATTCTGTAAGCTGGTGGAAAAAATATGATTCCCGGATCAAATGACATAAAATGGCTTTAATTAGAGTGGGTCAGAATGTTGGGATGAGGGGGACAATTGGACTGTTCAGAAAAAATGAACACCTGAAAATGGTTGGTGGGTTTTCAGCAATGGAAAACCAACAAAGTCCAGCCTCAAATTGCTGAAAAATGAAAAAACAAAACCCAGCAGAAAACTGCTAAAAAAATTCACATTTGGGTTTTCTGACAAACAAATCCAAAGTTGACAAGGAAAACTGACATTTCCCTCCAAAAGTTTTGTTCAGTCAATAAACCCAAGTAGATATTAGATATAACAGTACATTTTAAAATGATTCTCATAAGTCACAGTAAAGGTTCCCTGTTGTAAACTCAGTTTGCCTCTATTGTGCACTAACTGCTCTTAAACCCAATTTACCAAAAAAAAATTAAGATGGAATTTTTGACCAGCCCTTATAAGAACAACAGCAACAAACCCCCTCAAAAACTATGGTGTTATCAAGCTGTCTGATCCTCCTCTCACATTAGTGGTGGAATTTTCTATCCACACAACACACCCTTCCCCCTTTCCCTCCACCTCCCACTCCCCGCATGTCCCTGCCCAACCTGTGGATTCCCACCCATGGAGACCAGCCCAGAGACAAGGACCAGTGCTGGGTATGTGGCAGACACTCCTCCTGCCAGGGTAGATATAGATCACATGGTGGGGTGACATGTGGATCCTTCTGCACACAACTCCAGGCAGTACAGTCGGGACCATAGTGGAAAAGAGATGGTATGGTGATGAGGGTCATATAAAGACACAGACACACAGATCAGGAGTCTGGTGAAACTCTGGGGCTAGGTCTCTGTAAATGTGTTGTACATAAACACCCGAGTATGCTGCAATCTTAGCATTAGTTTAGCGTGAATAAAAGGAAGATTTTTCTTTTTACAGCGTATGCAATTAACCCGGCATACCTGGTCAGGGGATATTTTTGAGGCAATGACCTTAGTGAGATTCGGGGAAGCGTTGAACAGAGGGATGAGAACAACATTTGCATTTGCGCTGAGGCAGGGCATCAACGACAGGTGCTCGGACTCGAAGGCATAAATGCGCTGCCAGCTGCAGGTCCGAAAGCTCTGTGCCTGTAGAATATGGCACCCCTGGAGCGATGCAATGGAGCAGCTTCAATGCACAGTAATGAACAGACATAGAGTCGGTACAGCATAGGACATCTCAGTGACAATGACTCATTAATACGGTACAATCAGGTGCATGACGAGGCTTTTTAAAAACAGCATCACACCTTCCACTTGAGCATCTGGGATCAGCCACCGTGAGAGATATGCTGGCAATATGCGTGCACTGCTGAGCTGAGCCAGGCTGCTCGGTCTTATGCTCCTCCGAAGAGCTCGCACTTTTCAGAAGAAGAACAGACTTTCCATCGCAGAGGTGGGCGACCGCCCTACGATCACTGCAGCTCTTCCTAGCTGTTTTCCTAATTCAAGGTCCCATCCCTTATTTGTCTGGTTTCTTTTTATTTTTCCGCTTTCTCTGCTTCCGCTTCTTGGGCTTACACTTAGTTGATCCTCCGCTGGTGTAATTCAGTGCTCTAATTTAACAGTGCTGTTAAAATCAGTGGCGTTTTGCCAGTTTCCACTAGCTGAGACTCTGGAGGGGCAGGATGGCACAGTGGTTAGAGTGGTAGTCTAGGACTCTAGAGATCAAAGTTTAATTCCCTACTGTGTGACATTGAGCAAGGCAGTTAGATCTGATCCTGGAAGGCTGGGAATGGGTAATAGGGGATGCATCACTTGAAGATTCCCTGTTCTGTTCATTCCCTCTTGGGCATCTGGCATTGGCCTCCAGGTTACTGGGCTAGGTGGACCATTGGTCTGACCCAGCATGGACGTTCTTATGTATTCTGGTGCCATGGGACATCAATAGGAGTAGGTCCTAAGTACCTTTGTGGATCTGGGTCTTAGTCTTGCTTGTGCCTCAATTCCCCATCTGTAAAATGGGTATAGTGCTGCACAGGGCTGCTGTGAAGATAAGCACATTAAAGCTTGTGAGGTGCTTATATACTATGGTGATGGGGGCCAGATAATGACCTAAGCTAGATAGTTTACTGAGTTTTTATGGATGGACTCATTCCACTCTACCTCTTGGATCATGTCTGGCTCTGCCTACCTGGCACTGGTTTCCTCTTTGTTCCTGCACAGAGTTTCACAACTTGATGCAACAGCTTTCTCCTCTGCAGCTCCTGGCATTTGGAACAGCTTCCCCATACCCCTCATGGCCGCAACTCTCCATCTACTTGCAATTCTCCTTGGTTATGCTACTGTGATTAACAGAGCTTGTGTCCCCTCGTTCCCCTTGTGCCCTTTAGCTATCCTCTTCTGAGTATCACGGAGCCGTTCATTTACTGAGGGGTGTGTCCTTATGCCACGTGCCAGGGCCCATTGCTGGGTAATAAGGCAGAGGGCGCTGGAAAAGGAAAGAGTGTTCACTACCAAGTGTGTGGGGTCGGAACAGCTCAGCGTCAAACCTTGGAATTCTCACTCAGGCAAAGTTCCCAGTGCAGGGCATATGGACTGCAGGATTCAGCCCTTGATTTGTAAAATGGAAAAAGGATTCATGATGGGAGGAATGGGCTACCCAAAATTGGAAGAGTGCCCCTCTCCATTCTGCAGGTCTGAGCCTGGATTGGGTCACTAAATTTGAGTGGGATGGGGCATAACCTCCAACCTCTATGCAATTGCCTGTCCCTGCTCATGAGAGGCCGAGGGCTGTAACACCAGGAGCAGTGGTAGGCCATGGCGGAGACATAAGAATATAAGAACGGCCGTACTGGGTCAGACCAAAGGTCCATCTAGCCCAGTATCCTAACTACCGACAGTGGCCAATGCCAGGTGCCCCGGAGTGAGTGAACCTAACAGGTAAAGATCAAGTGATCTCTCTCCTGCCATCCATCACCCCCCTCTGACAAACAGAGGCTAGGGACACCATTCCTTACCCAGCCTGGCTAATAGCCATTAATGGACTTAACCTCCAGGAATTTATCCAGTTCTCTTTTAAACCCTGTTATAGTCCTAGCCTTCACAGCCTCCTCAGGCAAGGAGTTCCACAGGTTGACTGCGCGCTGTGTGAAGAAGAACTTCCTTTTATTTGTTTTAAATCTGCTGCCCACTGATTTCAATGGGTGGCCCCTAGTTCTTCTATTATGGGAACAATGAATAACTTTTCCTTATTCATTTTCTCCACACCACTCATAATTTTATATACCTCTATCATATCCCCCCTTAGTCTTCTCTTTTCCAAGCTAAAAAGTCCTAGCCTCTTTAATCTCTCCTCATATGGGACCCGTTCCAATCCCCTAATCATTTTAGTTGCCCTTCTCTGAACCTTTTCCAATGCCAGTATATCCTTTTTGAGATGAGGAGACCACATCTGTACACAGTATTCAAGATGTGGGCGCACCATGAATTTGTATAACGGCAATAAGATATTCTCCGTCTTATTCTCTATCCCTTTTTTAAGGATTCCTAACATCCTGTTTGCTTTTTTGACTGCCGCTGCACACTGCATGGACATCTTCAGAAAACTATCCACGATGACTCCAAGATCTTTTTCCTGATTAGTTGTAGCTAAATTAGCCCCCATCATATTGTACGTATAGTTGGGGTTATTTTTTCCAAAGTGCATTACTTTACATTTATCCACATTAAATTTCATTTGCCATTTTGTTGCCCAATCATTTAGTTTCATGAGATCTTTTTGAAGTTCTTCACAGTCTGTTTGGGTCTTAACTATTTTGAGCAGTTTAGTATCATCTGCAAACTTTGCCACCTCACTGTTTACTCCTTCCTCCAAATCATCAATGAATAAGTTGAATAGGATTGGTCCTAGGACTGACCCTTGGGGAACACCACTAGTTACCCCTCTCCATTCTGAAAATTTACCATTGATTCCTACCCTTTGTTCCCTGTCTTTTAACCAGTTCTCAGTCCACGAAAGGATCTTCCTTCTTATCCCATGGCAACTTAATTTACGTAAGAGCCTTCGGTGAGGGACCTTGTCAAAGGCTTTCTGGAAATCTAAGTACACTACGTCCACTGGATCCCCCTTGTCCACATGTTTGTTGACCTCTTCCAAAAACTCTAATAGATTAGTGAAACATGATTTCCCTTTACAGAAACCATGCTGACTTTTGCCCAACAGTTTATGTTTTTCTATGTGCCTGACAATTTTATTCTTTACTACTGTTTCAACTAATTTGCCCGGTACAGATGTTAGACTTACCGGTCTGTAGTTGTCGGGATCACCTCTAGAGCTCGTTTTAAATATTGATGTTACATTAGCCATCTTCCAGTCAGAGATGCCCTAGCAGAGCCGTATGTGGCACAGGACAGGATGATTCACTGCTGAAGGTCAGGATTAAGGTGTGTTGGCAGAACAGAGAGGCACCTCAGCGCAGGAACAGCAGCTGAAGGTAATAATTCAGGTGCATTGGGAAAGGCCAGCTGGGATAGCAGAGGGAGCCTTGAGTCAGGATTTCAGACTCTTGATCTCTCCCTGTTACCTCCTTTCCAGTCACTGTGCACAACACAACCATCCTGCTTGTCCCGCAGGCCCATAGTGACCCGTGACGCTCTAGGCCCTCCCACTCAGACTCCATAGAAATCTTGCCGATTCTCTCTGCATCGTGCCTGTGAGATCCAGCCGCTCCCGTCCATCCACACTGCTGAACCTCTTGCCCGGGCCTCGTTGTCTCGATTACAGTGGCACCCGTCTCTCCGACCTGGCAAAAGCCGGCTTGCCCCGCTCGTCTCTGTTCCGTACGCTGCTGCACAGGTCATTTTCGTAACCCGTCACTGTGACTCTGCCACCCTCCACTCCTTCCCCTGCTCTATCGCATCAAACGTAAGCTGCATGTCTGAACGTTGAAGGCCCTGCCTGGCCTATGTGCCCCCTTTCCCGACCCATCATCTCTCCTTCGCTCTGGAGAGGTCAGCTCCTGCCTCTGACCCCAGCCTTGGTCGCTACTAATTACACTATCGAACAAGCCCCTTCTTGCTCTATGCTGAGCTAGTCCTCATGCTTGAGAGCTGCTCCCCCTTCACATCCACAAAGCTACCTCATTCTCCTCCTTCCGCCGCCTCCTTACACCTCTCCTTTGCTGTCGCACCTACAGAAAACTTGACAACGTTTCGGTTGCTGGTGTGCGGAGTCCAGTCCTGTCTTTCGGTTTCCTTCGACTCCCTCAGAGGTCTGTCTGTACCCATCGGTCCTCTCACGTCTTAGACTCTCAGCTCTGTGGGGCACAAACCATCATGGGCGGCAGGTGAACTCCCACTTCGGGGAGGCTAACCCACCGGCCCAGCCCCGTCTGCCCAACCCAGAGGGGTCACCACCCTGCAGATGGAGGAGCCCCGGCCTGCCTGCCCTAGTCACCCCAAGCCACCAGCCAGCCCACCCCAGCCATGCCAACTAGCCCCAGTGCCAGCCGTAGCTCCTGGCCCATCCAAGATGCTGGCCACAATAGCTCCCCAAGCCCCCCCTGGCCACTGGCTGGAGGAGAGCCCCTGCCAGCTTCAGAGGAGGGAGGTGGGGGCTGGGGGCAGAACACAGGACAGGCTACGGGCTGGGTCAGGGGATGCTTAGCCGCCCTGGTTTTTGATATCCGCCACCGTGGGGACCAGATGTTTGTACAGCGCCTAGCACAATGAGGTCCTCGCCCATAATGAGGGCTTGTAGGTGCTAAGGTCATACAAATAATTAATAAGACTAATGATTATAATTTACTGAGGTGTATGTGGAGCACGGGTGGGCAAACTACGGCCTGCGGGCCAGATCTGGTTCTCAGAATTGCCACCCTGGTGGCGCCCCGGGCCCGCGCCACTCCGGGAAGAGGCTGGCACCACGGCCCCGCAGCCCCGGGACGGGGGAGCAGAGGGCTCCACGTGCTGCCCTCATCTCTGGGTTCCACAGCCGAAGCTCCCATTGGCCACGGTTCCCCGTTCCCAGTCAATAGGAGCTACAAGGTTGGGGAAAGTGCCTGCCCTGGCCCTGGTGCACAACACTGCCACCCCATAGCCACTCCAGGTAAGCAGCACCAGGTCGGAGCCTGTACCCCAAATCCCTCCTGCACCCTAATTCCCTGTCCTACGTTCATGGCCCTGCATGCAATTACCCCACCCAGATGTGGCCTTCAGGTCAAAAAGTTTGCCCATCCCTAGTGTGGAGAGAAGGCCACAAATGGTACAGCAAGAGGAGCTGAAGATCAGGAGTGAGGAGCACTGGCAGAGCTGTGATGAGAGACCCACAATGGGAAAGTAGGAGAGCCTCAGAGCCGCTGGTAGCACTGTGGGGAGGAAGTTTGCTCTCACTTCTCCAAGGCATTCAGTTCTCTCTTGCAGGGAAAGAGATTTCAGGAAATTTCTGCTCCTCTTGACATCACTGCTGAATTTTCTAGTAAAAGCATCTGCTGGCCTCCCACAGCCCAGTTCCCGTTTTTTTGTTGTTTTTTTTTATACAGCTCCGATTCAAGCTGAGCTGGCGCCGTTGCTAAAGTCTGGCAGGTGCTCGATGACATATGTTCTGTGATAAATGTTTATTACATAAGTTCATTCAGGCTAACATGGCTTTTGAGGTATATTCTGCTCTCATTATATGACTTGCCTTCAAAGCGGGTAGCCTAGATTGTGTGTGTGTGTGTGTGTGTGTGTGTGTGTGTGTGTGTGTGTGTGT